>OY365807.1:2700849-3289123 GCA_959347315.1 Bimastos eiseni | reverse complement strand
GAAAGAGGTAGGGGAAATGAGGTAGAAGAGGAGGAAGCAGAGGAGGACGGAGGCATAGGAGGAAGGGTGCAAAGGAGGAAGGAGGATGAGGAAAAATAATTGTAAGAGGAGGGAAGAAAGAGGAGTAAAAATTAGGAGTGGCTGAAGAGGATGACTGAGAATAACAGAAGGGGACGAAGGGAAAGAAGATCTGATCTAAGAGAAAGAGGAAAAAGAGTGGGAAATGGAGAAGGTTGAAGGAGGAAGCGCCTCTCCTCGTACAACCTAACCAGAGGCACTCCCAGTGTGAAAATGCCCGAAGGAAAAGAAACGCCGTAAGAATACAGGCAGAAACAAAAGCCCCCCTAGAGTTAAAATCAGAGATCAAATCGTAGAGGGAATATCACTCCAAAGCAAATGGCCAACTGACGCGTAAAAGCGGTAGGTATTGAGCATGCAGAAGCCGTTTCAGCAGGCAATCAAAGATGTAGGCTTAGATTATATCACTAATAAGTTAGTAACACAAATATGATATATCGATGACGATGACACATGAATTCAATTTGCAAGCTGAAATGCATATTATATATATATATTATATATATATATAGGAAGGACGCTAATGTAGATTTTACGAAGTGACGTATATGGGAAATTATAACAGAAAATTTGTTCACACCGAAAGTCTCCGCGGAATCCTTAGCTTCACCTCACGGAACCCTAGGGTTCAACGGAGAACACAGTTTGGGAAACGATGTTCTAAAGAACGAAGACCGTCGAAAGGGATGCAGCCGAATGAGGACGACGGAAAACGTCACAAAGACAGCGCGTGCAGCCTGGTCCTAAACAGAACTTTAAGTCGAATGCTAGCTATGAGCGGAAACCAGTGAAAGTGCTCTGTCACGAAGGTCGTGATATGTGAGAAGCGAGGAGAGCGAGATAGTTGACGGGCAGCTGCCTTTAGCACCGATTGAAGGCAGACGAGATTTCGGAAGATCAGAAAGTAGCTATAGTCACAGTAATATGCATGAGCAAAAAAGTAGTGATGGAGGGGACAGATCGACCTTTGATCGCCTGGCAGCTCGAAGACGTCGCGGATAATAAAAACTAGACCGAGAGAGATCATTAGAGATGTATTCAGCAAGCGATAAGAGTGCTGGCAAGGGTAACACCCCAGCCACGATCACTAGTACAGAAGATGAACAATGGAAACCGTTCAGAAAGTCGGTCATTGTCAAGTTTAATGAGCTGTCGATGGGTGCCAAGCCAAGATCAGCTGCAAGAGTACCTGGGGGGAGCGAATCGAGGACATCCAGCAATGGAATTATGAAGAAAGAGACTCAATTAATTGAGAAAGGACAAGTTGACCTACAATTGCCTACTCTACAATTGCCTACTCTGATCTATTAACTAACATGATCGCTGCAGTCAATTCTCCCAACTTTCACAGCGACTAATAAGCTACAGAATGACAACAACAAAGCGTGCAAACAAAGACGTCGAAAGAACAACACCTAAACCATCTTACCTTTGATAATGATGGGCAGAATAAACGCTGATCATCTTCGTAACGACACGGTGTCATTGAGCAACAACTAACCATAGTACGTATACGTATACTGCCTGTAAATCTAAACGTGTTCTCGCTCTGTTCGGAAACTGTAGTGGCAACCTCGGGCCCAATGAAGGAGGAGAGCGCCGCTAATGATCTTTTTTATCACACAGTGTCGTGAAACTGAAACTACAACCTCGGGCTGTCTGTGCGCTATAAAGCCGTCAGTCCATGCGGTTATCAACGATATCCTCGTTCGCCGTTTAATACATCACACTCGATCGCTTTGGATGAGATGCTAAGCGCAAACTTTACGTCGTCCGCTGACCTGCAGCAAATGCACCTGCGTTGATTAAACGTAGGCTACACGCTCTTCTAAAGACAGCGCACTGCCTGGATCCCACTCTTTTCAGCGAACTGATAATGGTGTTGGTGCCAGTATCCGGAATAATTTGTGCCAGTATGAACATAGATTTCTAGGTAGAACGACTACAGCAACACGTCGTGCGAAAACATTTATCGTAATTTGCTGCATGGTATAAAAAAACTTAGTGACAACGTTCAACTATATTTTACATCAAATTCAAACCCGACGAGAGGCAGGGGCAAGTCACAAATGCCCATGGGTTCGGCGAATTATCGCAGCTCTGCCTATTGGCCTGGAATTTCTCCGCCAATGGCCCAGAATTTCTCGGTCTAGGGCCCGAAATTACCTGCCTAGGGCCTAGAATTTCTCTGCCTAGGGAATGGAATTTCTCTAAGGACCGTAACTTTTGCCTAGGGGCATGGAATTTCTCTGCCTACGGGCCTGGAATGTCTGCCTAGGGCCCGGAATTCTCTGCCTGGGGGCCCGGAATTTTGTCAGCGGGCTTAGTTGCATTATGGGAGTCTTGGTAGGCCTAACGCTGCGGTGGCCGTAATGAGCAGTTGGATTACTTGTCATAATTTTTCGAACGTTTACTAACCATTTATGACAAATATTCGCTTGCGCCATGTCCTTTGTTGATATTCAGCATTCTATTCTTCTTACCTCCCTCCTCCTCCTTCTCCTCCTCCTCCTCCTTCTCCTCCTCCTTCTCCTGCTCCTCGTCCTCCTCCTCTTCCCCTTATTTCCATCCTACTCCTCTAGAGCGGGAAGTTACATCTGATCCTAATCTAAGACTAAGACAATATATGCATCCAGAACTTCACAAGATGAAAGCTGCTGGCGGCGCTCTATAAATGGTGGTGACTACAAATGCCATCAGCAGGCAGGCAGAATAGAACAATAGCTGCGATCACTAATTCACGATTAGTAGTCGCCACTCGGCTTGTCCTTCCTGGATTCTGACCTTGCACCGGAATGAGCAGAGCGGCCTGGTTATCGTCGACTTTTATACATATATATGCGTATATATTATATATGAATATATGTAGCGCCTGTAATAAGCTGGTCACCCTGACGCGGTCTTTTACTGCACTTAGATATTTCGAGTATGTTTACATTACGTTGCATTACATTTTGCACTCGACAGTATTGATACCGTTCCCATAGGAAAGGTTCCCACATGCAGTCGCCTGTCTGTATCAGATTATCGAAGTCATAAATCCTATTAAAAATTGTGATCACAGGTTTTCTTCACGAGCGCTGCGTCAAGTAGGAGGGGTCTAGAGATACAAAGTGAAGATAAAAGGCTGATTGCAAGAGAAACTGGAGACAAAGTGTGGCAGATGAGCTGATATAGATTTGTTAAATTATACGGTTGATGTTATTTAGGATATGAAGGATAGAAGAGTGGCTTACGATTACATTACCGGTACGAACGTATAAATAACTAATAGGGACCTATATGTAACATAATAAATTATATGCCTATGCATGCAATAAACCTTAGAGCCTATAATGTAAAAGTAATGTAACCTATGCTTAGTAGGCCTGAATACACGTAATTCAATGTATTCAGTCAGTAATTTATGTAAATGTTACGCACAGATGTAGAGGTAATGGAAAATCAGTAATACACAAAATTGTATAGGCCTATTAAATTCCATAATAGACCCACTGACATGTGCAAAGTAACGTAATAGGCCTACACGTGGCCTAATAATTATATATTCGTAATGTAGTGTCATAAACGTTTACAAACAAACACAATAATTCAATCCATTGAACTATAGTATACTGCTACAGCAAAGGCCTACCTGTACCTGTAGGCCTAAGTGTAACGAGTTGTCGATTTCCATGCCTCTGATGGCACATACAATAATATAGCCGTGATGCAGATACTCTACTGGATGAAGCACGTTTTCGTGTAACCCACTTCACGTATGTCACCATCAACGCTCATAATATTTGGAGGCGTTTATTGTTGTGAAAAAATCGTTAAAGCTAGTCTATGGGGTTTCGCCAGCTTACATTTCAGGTCGATAATTGAGATTGCTTTTGATTGAGAAGATTGCCCACGCAGTATCGTCAATCTCTTGACAGAAATCCCGCGAGACTATAACATATGACGCGAGAATGGAACGAGAATTGGGTCACTGTCGGCGCGACATCTCATCTGGATTGAGTGAATGTAATGAACATATCATTAGACGGCCTACATAATATTATTATAGGTTATTATTCTATTATTGTGTGTATGTAGGTGCGCGTGAGTTTGTATGCGAGTGGGGGCAGATCATTCTATTACGACAATTTCGATTAGGCCTCTAGCTAAACATAAATAGCCTATTAGCTATTAATCATTTAACTGATTGTCTGCTAGTTTGGATGTAGCTCAAATAGTAGTAAGTCTTTATTTTGCAAATTACTGAAATAATTCTGTAAATTCGTTTCCCGTCCCCAGTGTCTTGTAAACATGTGCGCATATATTTTAGAAAATGAGTCAGAGCTAAGTAAATAATGGCCCGGATGTCACGTGCTACCGAACGAACAGACGTGTATCGGCACGGATCTAGAATAAGTTAATTGGACATTCTGTAGAACACGCACGCTGTGAAAATCAAATATCTGCGCTTTCTTCTCTGTTATTTGTATTCTGCTTTGCCGAGTTCTTATGTCCTTAAACGCCTAAGGACTTATTACACGCAGGACTGAAGACTACTCGTACAATCGTTGTGTGACTCATTTTGGGGCGATAATCGGGGTGCGGGGAATGTCGCATCTTGTTTGCATCACAGACTCGTTAGTTTAATTATATTTATGATTGTAAATCACGAATAAGTTTGTTTGCGAAGTAAAAAATCGGCTGTGGAAATTTGTAACACCGCGTTTAATATTATCATAAAGGAAATTTTGAAGTGAGGCGACACCTGTGTATCAGACGGATATTACTATTGTCGCGATTAATCAATATTCTAAAGATAGATGTGTGTAATATTATCATAAACGAAATTTTGAAGTGAGGCGACACCTGTGTATCAGACGGATATTACTATTTTCGCGATTAATCAATATTCTAAAGATAGATGTGTATAATTTTCAGACGGATATTATATTCAAGAGCTAGTAGGCCTAATCAATATTATTCTAATGATAGATTCCTTGAAATAAGCGATATACGTCAAAACAAGCAGCCACTGACGTAGTTGACATTGTAGTCCGCCTTTGTTTGGTTCTACCACAGACGTCATAAAAATATATCGAAATATCTTCTGAATAGTAGGCTAGTTTTGAAGAACTGTAGAAAGCCGACCTAGAAATTTGTGGACCCATCCTTAACAGGGGCGTCCAGATAGGGGGTCAGTAGGCAAATGCCTCCAATTTCACGTAGGGAGGAGTTTTTAGTCTTAGGAGTTATTTTTCCTTCCATACCCTTTAGTCCCGGGAGTTTGCCTCCATCACTCAGGGCCCGGCAAAACACATTTACTGCAGTCACGCCTTTCCAAAACTACACTGGATTCACGTGTCAGTCAGAGGAGGAGATCTGTAGTCTGACAGGTGGGCGGACACCCACCCGGACAGTTATGAGATGGGTAAGAGTTTTGGGGGGACAAATTTATAGCAGCTGAAGTGTAGTCTCTGTTAAAGTTGAGGGGACTTGTCCTCCTCGACCCCCTCCTCCGGGATCGCCATCTCTGCCTACGGTCTACAGATAGGGCCTACTACTCCCTTCTCTTCTAATACTCGTTCTTCTCCATCTATATCTTCATTACCAGCTGAGCTTTCTAACCAACATCAGAGACCTAAATATCCAACATACTACAAATTACAATCTCTTCCACAAAGCATCGGGGTGGGTCTAGAACAATGGAACCCATTGGCGTGCAGAGCAGACGAATCAAGTTCGATTCCCGCTAACCCTAAAATTGACTAGTTCTTCTTTCGCTAGACGCGGCATTGCGTGGTTAAATCACAGAGATGCATAAAGTCACTAAAATGATGGTCTGCCGTTCAGTCACATTCGACGCTTGTAATAAATATTCTCACCATCCTCCGGCGTGTTACTTTCAAATTAAACGAAGATAATTTTAAATAATATATAAATCGATACGTAAGCGAATATTGGCCTTTTATATATTACATATAAGATATATACATACATGCATACATACATACATGTATGCATGCAAACATACATACATACAATATACATACACTCTCTGTGGGTGTATTTTTCGACCTCGCGAAAGCGTTTGATACTGTAAACCATAAAATCCTTAAAAAATAGAAAACTATGGTATCAGAGGTGCCCAATTAAATTGGATTCATAGTTATTTTGATAGCCGCTCCCAACGCGTTAGCTGCAATGGCCACCTATCTGATAGTGCTATTATTACTTATGGTGTTCCGCAGGGCTCCAACTTAGGGGTGCTCCTTTTCCTTCTTTATATAAACGACTTAGCCAACGTGTCTTCAATTTTATTCTTTATACTGTTTGCAGATGATACTAATATGTTTCTTTCGCCGGAATCATTGGATAAACTGCTTGATAATATGACCTTGGAGCTATCAAAAGTAGCCGATTGGTTTTGCGCCAATGAGCTCACGATCAACCTGGATAAGACAAATTTCATTCTTTTCAGTTCTAATAGGAAAATTTTACCAAAGGATCTAAACCTAAGTCTCCACATAAAAGGCACACCGATTGATCAGGTTGAATCCGCCAAGTTCCTTGGGGCATATGTCAACCACCATCTATCCTGGGCTATACTTATAAATCATATTGCTAATAAAATAGCTAAAAATATTGGTATATTATCCAGAGTTTCCCGCATTATCCCTAATTCCATTAAACTTCAATTATACTATACCTTGATTTATCCATACTTAATCTATTGTAATTTAATTTGGTCCTCAAAGTATAAGTCAAGGCTCACTGAACTAGTGGTGCTACAAAAAAGGGCGATACGTTTGATTGCGGGTGCCCATAGAGTTGCACATACTGAACCATTATTTAAAGATTTGCAGCTTCTAAAATTGGATAAAATAAGAATTCTTCAAATAGGTATATTTTTTTACTGCTATGAGCGCGATCTACTCCCATCAGTGTTCCTAGATTATTTCTCTGTGGGCTCCGACACCCATGCCTACTGCACAAGGAACTCCGCGCTTACCGCTATGGTAGAGCCCGAACAAATCTCCGTAAATTCAGTCTCAAATCTTCAGGTCAGCAGGTCTGGAACGCTATTTCGCTTGAAATCCGTTCGTCCATCAACCCTTATACTTTTAAAAATAATTTGAGTACTTTTTTAATAAATGAAATGGCTCGATGATATGATTTCTACAACTATCAAACGGGGCAGTTGGTCACTCGCTCGCCTTTGGTCCACCACCCGTCGTCCGGGCTCACAAACCGCTTCAGTTAAGTTAATTTTTTAAGATTCTGTTTGGTCCTGAGGGTTAGTTGGTAACTTGTTTACGTTTATGACTGTCTAATTGTTTCGATGAGCCTAGCCCTCTCGAGTTAGAATTAGGACTAATATTGATTGACGTATATCTTATTTCTTTTTCCTCTTGTTAATTTCAGCTACTTGGATGTCCCTGCTAGCGGGATTTCGATCCCTTTTGGTGTGCCTTTTGTGGCCTATAGTTTATAATCTGCATTGTTTGTTAACTGCATGTACCGTTTGCTATGGCTGCAATAAAAGAGATTGAATTGAAATGAATATTGCTCGATCATATATTATGTCCTGCCACCTTACTGAAAGACTGCGCTTGCATTCTTAATTGCTCCCTTCATTACCAAAATTGTCGACCTCTATCTATTGACATCTCCCTGCTCAGAGGCGTCCAGATAGGGGCGGTGCAGAGGCAAATGCCTCCAATTTCAGGCAGAGGAATGTTATGTAAGTCTTAGAGGGGATATCTAGCCTTACTGACACTTGGAACCGGGGGGAGGGGGTTGCTTCCATCACTCAATGGGGATTGACGCCTCTGTCCCTGCTCTTCAAACATTCTTTAGTCACTTCTCTCCTCAAGAGACCGACACTCGATAGTGAAATTCTTTCCAATCACTGACCTGTCTCAAACCTGTCGTCCATTTTAAAATTAATCGAATGTAGCACGGTCCTGTCCCGCAACGGTGACCTCCAACTCACTCCACGTTGTCCGTAATGCAGCTAATACTGTATGTATTTGCAATTTTGCATTAGTACATTAAAGTGGACCTAGAACACTGAACACTTTATTTCGACTATTTTGAGCTACTCCATGGTTTCAGAGACCATAGCGACCGAATTTTAGGATATTTTTGTCTTTCGTGAACTATGGAAGCGCTATAAGATCTTCACGATAATAGAGGTGCTGCTGGTAATTACTCTCTTTTGAAGCCTGCGTGACCTTGTGATTATTGTTGTATTTATCTTACTATAAGCGAACCAATACAGTCGATTAATTACATAAAACTATACACGCGATGCAAATTAGACAAATCAGAAGTATGGCTCGTGCTCCTCGTCCTCTACCAAGTGCAGGCCAAAGTAACTACTGTTTGATCGTACATAAGGAGTGCCCTTCAAAGCGTGTGACAGAGATAGAATTTTATGGTCGTCAAGACGGTAATTTTAGGCAAATTCACGAATATAATTCTTTTCGGTAAAAATGCATTTTGGCGTATTTTATTATGTCATGGTGCTTCTAGTGCATTTTAGCGCATGTTATTTGGCGTGAATAGATGTCGAACTGTAGCTTAAATGATATAATCAATCCAGTTTCTCCTTGCAAATACATGATATAATGAAAGAAATGATTAAGTACGCTAAAATACACCGCAAGCACACGAGGTAATAAAATACGCTAAAATACACTTTTACCTTTATTTTTGAAAATCAATAACGTGATCATATTCTTGGTGTTTATTTTTTGCAGGTAGCTACTTCGGATATGGATAAAGGAATGAAGGCTGTCCAGTCGGCGAGAGCAAAACTGGCGCACTATCCGAAAGCAATTGCGATGTGCTCTGCTGAGGTAGATTGGTTAACGTTAAAGGCTCATTTATTAAGTAGTGATTGTTTTAAGAGTCTCTGATGTATTAGGAGTTGGAATTTTAGTTCTATATATAAAATGTTTCCAATGGTAGTCAAGTTAGGTAACTTGTAAAGAAGATAGTGTTGTCCAGCCTGGTTATGATAAGTATGATACAATCTCTGAAAGTTATTCAAAGAGCATTAAATAAAGTACATTTAATAAATGAACAATTGTCTTACCAAACTAATATCATCTAAATGGTTCTGTGTATATAATCCGAAGGTTCGATAGTCCGAAGATTGCATGGTGTCCGGTCGATAGGTGATAAGATTATGGTTTAAATGTTAGCTGCATTGTTGAAAAAAATAATGTTTGGCTAGAAGCTGGATTGCACCATTCTTTTTATTCATCCAGCTTCCATTTAGGCATGATTCTGTTAATATCAAACCAGTAACCAGTTTTACACATTATTTTCATCAATTAATCCAGTTTCTAGTTAAATTAATGTCGGAAGTATAGGACCTTCGAACTATCGAGCAGACGCCCATCTAAGCAATCCTCACCTAACTGTAACATCAGCAAATGGTAACAAGCATAATCTATAGCATCAATTTACTTCTATACAGCCGTGAAAAAAGCTAATATAAGTTATTTTGTTATTAGAGGAATTTTAAACCCTATTTAAGCTAGTGATAAAGTAATCCATTGTTTAGGTAACAGGACAATTATCCCCCCGGACAATTACCTTGATGCAAAATAACCCACGGACAATAACTCCCGAATAGTATAAGGACAAGACATGATGTACATACATACATACATGTATGCATGCATGTAGGTATGTATTTATGTATGTGCATATGTCTGTATGTATATATATATATTCTAGGGCTTAATCGAGTAGACTTTTTCCACCGAGTACCGAATCCGAGTATTTGGATGAACTATTTGCAGGATCCGGGTACGAACCGAATAGTAGCGGAAAATCTGGCAGCAAGTACCATCCATAGGCAAAGCATACTTAACCTGCCATGTGCACAGCCACGGAGAACGATCTATAGTCAATTAGTGTTGTTTTCGTTAATGAAAACTAAAACGAAAATGGCAATTAACGAAATTCAAACGTTTTCATTAACGAAAACTGAAACGAAATTTGTGACAATTAAAACTAAAACGAAAATAGATGCAATGAAAACTAAAACAATATTTAGCTGGAATAAAACAAATATTTCTGCTTGAAAATGTTCCTAACTTAGGCACCTATTCGTTGTTTGCATGATTTGTACATAATTCTGCAAATGACGTGATGTTATGCCATACATTACCTTTTCTAGTAATTGTTCATCTATGTTAAGACAAACGAGGAGAATGATCTTTGTCTACCTCCGGTTTCACTTAGCGTGAAAAGTTCACTTAATTAATTCAGAAATGTTGAAATTTCTATCGTCTTTGGCCTCACATGTGACGAATGTCAATGGTAGACCATAATGATTATGGTCTACCATTGACATTTGATTAGAATTAAATTAGAATAAAAATATTGCTATAGCTTAAATTGATATTAAACTACTAAAGCTGTAATTAGCATACTTAAGCTAAACTATAATTCTAATTACTTATAAACTATGGTTAGATTATTTGCACTAAAATCAGCTACCTAAATCAAAACTTTTAATTGACAAAACTAAAACTAACTAAAACTATAATTGAGACATTGAAACTACAACTAAGACTAGAATTGAGAAACAATCACAACTAAAACTAAATTTAAAACATTATTAAAACAACACTATAGTCAATGCAGAATCTATAGCAATATCCTTCATATAGCGTATTGTTGCACTCTAGGCTATAGCAATATATTTATTATTTAATAACTTTATTTGTGAAAAATGTAAAACCTTGTTATAAAATTTGAAATATGAAGTTATCAATTGCGTCTTTACTCTCTACTGTTTACCGGAAAGTGGGTGGAGCCAATTAAAGCGGGAAAATTACTGATTTAGTTGCCACCTGGGGAATACAACCAAAAGAAATTAAGATATATAAATTAACATGTTTAGTATTTTAAAGAAAATTCAATGGAATGTTAAGTTCTTGTTTAATTAATCAATAGCTTATAAGTAAGTCCGTTAGTTTTAAATGTATTTGATAAAAAAATTTATTTTATCAAAAAAAATTGTTATCAAAATTTTTTATTTTTAGCTATTTGCGGGTGTAATATTTGCCGAGGCGAATACTTCCAAATAGTCCAATATTCGGCCGAAGCGAATGTCCGAGGCGATTTCTAGTTATGCCCTAATATATACATACATACGTACATACATACATACATTCATGCACACGTAAATGCATGCTTGCATGCATACATACATACATACATGCATGCATGTATACATGCATGTATGTATTTATGTAGGTATGCATTCATTCATGCATGTATGTATATGTATGTATGCATGTACGTATGCATGCATGTATGTTTGTATATATTTATGTATGTATGTTGCATCTTACCCTTATACTATTCGGGGGTTATTGTCTGGGGGGTTATTTGATTTGGGGTAATTAGTACGGGGGGGGGGTGTTATTAGTACAGGGGGGGTAGGGGTAATTGTCCTAGATCCCATTGTTTAATATGACTTAAGACTTAAATGGGTTTTGGTTGTTCAGAACATTGTAAGAACAATGCACAATGCCTGTTTACCAATGAGAGCTGCATCTTCTCGGTTGTAGTCCCTCGATTTGGTATGGTGCTATGTTCACTTCATAAAACGCCTTCTCAGACATTCTTCTCTCCCGGTTTTATTTTGGTAGTCGCCCTTGAAGAGGCACTAAACACATTCTCTTACAGAATAGTGAATCTGTCACCCTACCGCTTTGAGTGCTTGCCTTGCTGCACAGCAGGTTGAGTCTCAAGACGAATGTGTTACAAAAGCAGGTGGTGCTTAGTAAATACATTTATAAGCAATAATTGTTACTATTTTATCTTCTGAAATCTGATACTGCAAAACTTATTCTTAACAAACAAGAGGTTATTGTCTAAACACTTTTTCTCTCTTCTGTTTGTTTTTCTTCAGGCCTCCGAATATGCCAAGTGTGTTGTCGCTAAAGAAAACTTGAAAAAAGATGACTGTGTACAGGAATTTCAACGCTTCAACAAATGCTTCAAGCAGGCCGTTAGTGCAGAAAATTAAATTCTAACAGTATGCAAAATGATCTTATATAAGTAAGGTTCACTTAAGTTGTAGTACGCTCTTTTTCTTGATGTTACTCTGCCAACATTTGATGAGTATAATTTTACAGCTTGTTATACTTAGTTGGTGAATTAATTGAAAAACATTTATAAAAGTATAGTAATTATTATTAGTAAATTAGGCAAAAGAAATTATAAATATCTATAATTTATTGATGCCAACATTCAACTAGTTTAATATTTAAGTATCAGGATAAAAATGCTAGACTTGTTCCTTGTGAGGCTTGGCTTGTGTAGACCATGCTCATAATTAATGTTAGATATTCTAATTGGCAGAACATTGTTTTTTTTAAATAAATTTGTTAAAGCTGAAGATATAATACCATTAAAAATATGACAGCTACAAAAATTAATTCCGCTATTTGGCACTTTTATTTTTCAGATGAAAACGTTGAAATGAAAAAGCATAACTGATCTGATTCCCGCAGAGGCTGTTGAATAACCGCCTGGAAAGTGAACTGCGGCATAATATCATAGTCAAGAACCGTTGTTTGTATGCAGTTTTCGTGAAGAATATCTGAGAAAATTTCTCCTGAAAGATCTGTAGAGATAGGAATTGAAGTTTGGAAGTGCAGCTGGTAATAAGTGTGAAATAACCGCTTCACATCGTAATTGGATACGAAAAATCAAGTATTGCTGTTTCTGGCTACTTGATTGTGTAAAATTTATGATCATGGATTTATGATCATGGTCAAGATATAGTATGGCTGTTGCACCTACAACAAACAGTAGACAAGGTAGCCAAATGGAGGTAGCCAAATGGATATAGTGTTTGGCATGTGGTGACTCTACTTAAGTTCTCACTGTGTATCGTAAGCAAGTCTCTCATGTGCAGCTGCACTGCACCATGGTGTGTTCTGCGGAAAACTAACAAATGGAGGCGCTTTGCTATACTGCTTTGATATCTGTGTACAACTTCATCTGAAAGAGAATTCGTATGTCAGTGTCGTCGATATTAGTGTAATTATTAATCTAATCGGGGCCTAAATCTACAGTATAATTTTATGATTCTCAGGCACCTGTACTGCCAACAATAGTATATGTGTACTTTTGGATGTGGACCCGTTCTGCTGACTAAAGTTTTGGATAAAAAGGTTTCCACAGCTAAAATTTATTGAGAGATGCAGGTATTTGTATAACGGTTGAATATTTCATTTGAAATGTTAATAGCTATATTAGGTTTGATGTTGGTATTTAAAAAGTGACGTGCTCCACTTGTTTCCTGTTTCTTAGCACACTGAATTTAGGATCTGGGTCTAGCTGTCCTGTACGATTTAGGGAATGCCCCAGCCTTTCTGCAGGAGTTATGTTGACTGAACAAAATTTAGTGTTGCCTACGAATAGCTTAACATTTTTACAAGAAGGTAGTTCTACTGAGTTTCACCTATTTTATATGGCTCTTTGCAATGAACATGTGCCAAAATGCAGATATGATAAATATGGAATAGGCAAGTATGTAACAAAATCACAGAAACAGAACAAGGCTGCACGATCCCATCTGAACGCAACCCAACAATTTACACAATTACTTCTAAACAACCTAGAGAACAGTGCATTATACGGGCACAACAATAATCTTCATAACTGCTGAAAACATCAATAGGAATGTTCATAACATGGAATGTTCACTGTCCAACTAAAAATTAGTCAATTGTCATTCAATAATTTCATCGGTGAAATTGTTGATAAAAGTAGCGAAACAATTATTACCTGTTCAGTTATGCAAACAAAATCAATAACATGACCAAATTCTTGGTGTACTTATCATTAAAACAATAGAAATACTAATAACTTTAATAGAAAAGGAAATCACAACCATTTACACAAAAGTAAATATTACAGGTAATCACAAATTTTAAATTCTCAATTTGTGTATATGCATTTTTTTTACATTTCACTGACTCTGTAAATACTTCAGGTTATTATGAATTTTAAATTTAAGCAACTACCTTTTTTGCAATCAATGAAAAATAGACGGAAACCCTACTCTTTAACGACGACCGCGTACTAAAAGCAACTGGCTTTTTGCAAAACTCGAGTCAGAGCTTGGCAGTCAAGGAAGAACACTGAGATGAGATAATTTCTCATCATTGGCACACTAATTAAATCTAAAACTGGCGTCTAAAGCATTACAAATTCCTGCTTATAACCAAAAATAGAACACAAAGAGTATTATTAGTATGCCAATAGTGCATATTGTGTTTCAAGTTGTGATATATAATAATGATCTTAGTTTATTGCATACTGCATTGGGTATCAATCGAATTGGTTTTGCTGTAGAAAAAAATGACGATAATTTGCATGTTTTAACAACAATTTCAATAACATTTATGTGCAATAACTGCCAACAAGACATTAGAAATAAGTAAATAAATAAAATACTTAACACATCAGCTTGATCGCTGGATGTATGACATATTGTGTAAGCAGAACTGATGTTCCTTTTGGTCCACCAATTGTAACTGACTGTACACCTGTCATTATATGTATCCGGTATACTGTACTGCTGTGGTGGAAAGAAAATAACGTTGATATTCACAGCAGTAGAAGTGCTCACAGTCAGGCTCAATCATATCCATTGCTGTAGCATGGAATTGAAACTCAAAGAAAGATGGTCTTACGGCTCTTCATTATTACTAGTACTACACTAGAAACGTAATACAACAATATCTTCAGCATTAATACAGCACAAATTCAAAAATACCACCAACTCAAAATAAACTTAATATAAGACGATTCTTGATATGGTTCCCACAGATGGCACCACAATAAACAACATTATTGTGTATTAAAATAAATGGTCAGTCTATCTTCAAAGTACAAAAGTGACTCGAATTTAAATTCTAAGAAGATGAAAGCTGCATAAAAGTTACTAGATGCACAGTCATCCAAAACACTTATAGCTATGATGCAATGAAAAGCATCAACTTGAAAATATGGACTCATACACAGATAGGCCCACCTGTGTTGCAAGACGTATCGAGAGGTGCAAGAGAATACAATACTGTGACTGCCTACAAACCCACTTAATCTAACTACATCTATAAGAGTACAGATTGAAAGACAGCATGAAGATTGTGATTCCCTGCCAGAATGTGGTTCTTTTCCAAGGTTTAGATCTCAAGCATCAGGTCTGGCGAGGCTAGAGCCGCATCCGTTCTCACCTGATCAATTCATTGAAAATAAGTGGGGTCGAGATCATACAAGCTCGCTATATGAAATTGAGTGCATTAACAATATGGGTGTTAATGGGAAAACTAAAGCCAGAACACGTTTTGGTATACTTTAAAACAGGCCTACCAACAGAAATTATGGTCCCCCAGGGCATAGCAGTCACAGAAATCCGGGACAGCCACAGGCTTCTAAACTATCTTCAGGTTCTATGAGAAATTGAGCGCAGGCCCAGTCTCTAAAAAGTCGCCAGGCCCCTGGCGAATTGCCTCTAACCCTCATCTCCACAGGCCTGGTCAAAAACACATTATGCAAGCAAAATTCCCATACATAAGCAAAGCAAGTTAACAAAGTACAGAAAAATAAGCCATAGAAGAGCCTTGTAATTATTTTACATTTGGTGTGTCATAATAGATTATCGTGACATGCTCTACTGAAACAAGTGAACCCACTTTGTTCTTTTATTAGTTAACGATCTTTATCTGTCCTTGAAGGACTTTCGAACCAGTCGAAGTCTCTTGGTTTGGTTGCTGACCGCCGACAAAGACGTCAATCACACCTAAAAGAAACCAAAGAAAACTTCAAATATTCTCTATATTGGATTCATTCAGGTAAGACGAGGTAAATAAAGGCAAAATAAGGAAGGTGAGTTAATAAATTGCATTGGTTAAGGTAATTATGCCATTATGGCTAGTTCAACCAAAGCAAAATAAGACAAGTTAATATATTATATAATAGTTATGAAGCAAAGTCATATAATAATAATCCCATACATATGCAAAACAAGTTAACAAAGGACAAAATGCACACAAAAGAAATAATTTTTTCATAAGACTTACGTAGATTTATGCCATACATTTGATGTTATTTGAATGAATGTCTGACACCGATATTTCATTAAATAAATTTAAATATAATGAATTGAAATCATCTGTCAGGAACTAGAATGGCCAATTATTAATTGTCTTAAATGTGTGTGGGATTGACTACAATAGATGGTGGCAATCTAACCCTATCTAACCCTAAGCTATATACATACATACACATATTCCATACATGACAACTATTATTATCTAAACCCTACAACACAAATGTTTAAAGATATAGCTACATGAATAATTTAAACAGTTTCATTTGTAAGACGCCTGCATACCAATCTTTATTAGACACTGGCGCTACACAATTAGTCATATATAGTTAGTCAGCATCGTACCCGGGATGTAAATGAATCCTTTCGTATCGTCCCAGACTCTCATTTGTTCTGCATGAATTGTCAGACTGAATAACAGAGGTTTGTTTACAGTGGTCAGCTGTCTACTGACCGCAACCAACTGCAGCTGGGGCATTGCAACTGGACAGTCACGCCAACTGATGTACACCTGAACCACCTGATCATCACACACAATTCATTTATTAACTCTATTGTTCAAAATTAATATAACAATGGCACTTAGTTCAAACCCAGACTTTATTAAAAAGTTTAAATATCAAAGGATACCATTAACCTGATAAAACAACAGTTTTATGCCAATAAATGTTCAACTGATGTATGTCAATCAATATATCATTAGCGAATAGTGATTGGTTAATAAAGAATATATATATATGTATGTATATATATATATATATATAATAACAATAATTTAGCAAATGATTTTAAAGTTTCAGGTGTGTTTGCAATTGAAGTATATCCTGTGTAGCTGTAAAGAATATCACAATGTGGATTCCTCTAGAGCAATTTCACATCTTTGAACAAATTGCCCACTCTTTACATCACCTTCCTCTGTTGTTTTCTCTGGTGGAAACAGGACTCGCATCTTCACCCAACATCTATTGACATCTGATATCACACAGTGCTCGTGAATAAACTGAGCCCCAGCCAGCACTAAGCCATAAATAGCATAGTCCTTTAGCAAACTGGACTCAACATAATTCTACATGGTTAAGATTAATTGTAGCTGCTGATCTCATCACATTTGGAGTCATCTACTATTAAAGTTCTGAACAGACATCTGCCATTCTTTTGCATGGCTCTGTCTTGGCCCCTTTGTATGACTCTGTCTTGGTCCCAATGCCAAGGCAGACAGGTCTTGCAAACATTCACCTCAAATGCACAGACGTACCAACCCTGTGCAGAACAAAACAAGTGCAACAGACAAATAAATAAACAAAAACTATTTAACATATCAAGCAAACGATTAGATTCAGTTACTTCGTCTGAGTTGTATGGTCCAGAGTTCGTGACTGTGACGTTAACTGTCACATTGTTGCCAGCCGTCACCGTGGCTGGGCTGAGGACAAGATTGGCATAATTAAACTTGGCATAGGAAAGACCGTAACCGAAGGGATATAGCGGCTGGCCAGGACCCTTGAAATAACGATACGTTCGGCCTTCCATAGAATAGTTCACCATCGGCGGAATCTAAATACATCAACATAAGAAAATAAGTAAGTATTTACTTCATTGAACCGCTTGCAAATGCACAGCAGGAACATCAGATATGAACGATCAACGAATCACAAAATAATCATAATAATTAATTAGAATATAGATGTTCTTGGAGTTGTGAGAGAAAACAGAAATCAAGTGATAGAAATTATGATCAACACAGGAATAGATTCATTGTACAGCACTCTGGTGATTAAGGAGTTAATGCAACAGTATTGAAACTTGAAATAATAGAACTTCATTAAAATATTAATTAATTGAATGTATGTATGCATGTATGTGTAAATGTATGTGTAAATGTATGTGTAAATGTATGTATGCTTGTATGTGTAAATGTATGTATGCATGTATGTGTGTATCTATACACATCAGAAGTGCAGACTGCTCAGGTGTTTGATGCAATTCAACTGACCTGGTCAAGGGATTTTGGCCAGGTGTAGGGAGAACGTCCAGCTGGACTGACCACCGAACCAGAAGACCCAACTGCCAGAACTCGACTGAGAGATTCGCCGGTTGCCTGAGCAGGGAAGAAGCCGTGAAGTATGGCTCCCACTTTGTCACTGTTCTTGGCAAGTGCAATGTCGAACGGACCACCAGTGAAGAGAAGAAGGATGACTGGACGCTTGGCTAGGAAAAACATTCACACTAAATTATCATATTAATCATATAATTAACAATTTATATAACAGGCCAACTGTGTCTAAGATTCACATTTTTTGGCACATCCTAATTTCCTAATAATGATAAAAAAAATAGAAATAATAATAATAATAACTTGATGAGTTTTATCAAACCCAGACAGCAACACTTCACCATAGACATTTTAAGACCTGAGGGAGCATAAGTACCTTGGGCAAATTAAAAAATACTACTACAAAACAGTAATAAAAATAATAAATATTAATAATAACATGCAAATGAAGGAACACATGACATGACACCTTTTTTAATCGCCTACTTTTCCTGGTTTTTAATTGTGAAAGTCAAGAAAATAGATAGAAGGTCTGGGGAAATGATAGCCTTGGTACCAAGGCCAACATTTTAATCATGACCATATATCCTCATTCCATTAAACCCCCACTGCACCAAATATGAATGGAAGTGGTGGAAAAGATCTACCAGAAAATGCAGATATCTTTACAGTGTATACAAGGTTCCTGTTCTCATTCCTCATCAGCAGTTAAACAGAAGTGATGTAACAGAAACTGGAAGATTTGTAACATCCTACCTGAATTCATGGCATCTGTCACAAGCTCTGCCTGATGTCCAGGAAGATTGAGATTTGCCCTATCAGAATCCTCGCCCTCAAAGTGCCAGTCTGCACACAAATCAAAAACTTTAGATTAATACCTTACCCGAATTCATGGCATCTGTCAGTAGCTCCACCTGATGTCCAGGAAGATTCAGATTTGACCGATCGGCACCCTCACCCTCGAAGTGCCAGTCTAAACATAAATCCAGAACTTGAGCTTCAACAATTAAACTGGCTTCCCAGTCTCCCTTATTATATGCTAGTCGTTAAAATGTTAAAGATCCAGCAAATGATAAACAGTACAACTGTGAACAGGAAAATTAATATTATTCAACCGATTATTATTTTATACCCAAAACAATTATTTAGATTAATAATATTATTATTACACAATGAGCAAGTATAAATCAATTGAACAATTGTGTGAGAAGGACTTACTCAGAAGGCTCGAGCTCCTACTCACCGGGTGACTCGGGGAACGTTATGTTATTTATTATTTGCAAGAGCTTACTCGTTCCAAGGCAGACGATAACAAGATCTGATGAATTGGCAATGGACTTGACAGCAGTTGCATTGTATTTGTTACAGAAGGGGTTATCACACCCGGAAGCATAGTTAACTGTTGTAGCGAAGTCCTTGAGTCCTTGCAGAGGGGTCTTGGCATATTCAGGCATCACAACGGGATTGTAGTTACCATACAAGGCATCCAAGTCATTGGCCAATGGACCAAGAATCTGGAAATGAAGATACAGAACTGGTTTATATATATAGCTGCAATTAAATAGTTGTATATAGTAAACATTATCTTTATTATTAAGCATTTACTAAGCGCTGTAATCTAATGATTATAGTACCCATCAATGGCAATGAGCGATCGTGAGCAAAGGACTTGCTCAAGGTTATTACACGTAACTGTCTCAGGCAATGCTCGAGCCTGTACCCCCTGCCTTACAAGGCAAGCAATCTAGTCAATTGTGGCTCTAGTTTTCTTAATCTCTCCCATTTACTGTTCTTTCAGCCAAGTTCATGACCTCTCTTTGACCTTGATTCAACCCCATATGTTCTTTAACAAGATGACCAAACAGGATTGACCCTCTGACCTTTCATATTGACACCCGTAAAATTCACCCAATTTTCAGACATAACATTAGGTACCATTAGATATCATTATCACAAGATAATGTTAGGTAACATTATATCATGTTAGGCAATATTAGATATCAACATCACTAGCCAACACAAGGCATCTCATGTGACACCCACTAACGAGCAAAATAAATGTAGCAATAAAATACTAAAAAATTGAGCAACATTTTAGACACATCTGATTATGTATGCACCCCATAGCAGCTATGCACAAAGGGAAGAAGAAGAGCATTCCATTGATCTAGACTAAAAGAATCATCCATGGGTATAAAGTGATAGTGACTTCATCTTCTTAGACACAGCAGATGAGAGCAGGTGACCAGTCAGTCCTCTCCCTCGCTATCTCAACTTCCCACCAACAAAGCACAGTTAAGCAGAGTTTGCTAGTAGCGCAGAAACACCAAACCAGATTTCTCCTCTTGCGAGATTCGAACCCCGACCTCTAGAGTGACAGTCCAGCGTGCTAACTACTCCACTATTGAGCACCCAAAGACACTGAATGATGCTGATAAGTCAACTGCTGATGGTTTTTATGGGAGGAAAAATCTTCAGCCCTCACCCCAAGCGTTCCCACTTTCGCCTTGAGCGGCAGAAGTCCGTCCTTATTCTTCAGCAGGACGTACGTCTTCATCGCGGCCTGTATCGCGATCTCCTGATGGATCTTACTCTCGATCACCGACATCGATAAATTCGCGTACGGATTGAGTTCTGGCGGATCGAACTCTCCGAGACGCATCCGAGTGTAGAAGAGCGGCTTCACGAGCTCCGCGATAGTCGAAGCATTGACCATTCCCTTTGCCACTGCTGTTCCCAGCAGCTGATAGGGAGGATTGGCCACACCTGGCAGCTCCAGGTTGACACCTGCATTGGCTGCTGCAGCCGCCGCTTCAAGGGTCGTCTTGAAGTAATGATGGCCATCGACGGCAACGTTCAGGGCTCCAGCGTCAGTGATGTAGTAGCCCTTGAATCCATACTCATTGCGCATGACGTCTGTGAGCAGCCACTTGTGTGTACAACCGGGAATTCCGTTGACACTATAATGCGAAGTAATGTTTTATGATGAAATGTAAAGTAATGAAATACAGAGTATGCATGCAATGTAAAGTAATGTATTAGAATGCAATGTAAAGTAATGTAATGCCGTAGAATGCAATGTAATGTCGTAGAATGCAATGAAAAGTAATGTAATGTCGTAGAATGCAATGCAATTGTAATGTAAGTTGTGCAACAGCAATATATTTTCATTTAGTGTCGAATAAGTAAGTTGACAAACCACAATTTAGTGAATAGAAGCTAAATAAATGCATCTACAAAGACATGAATGTTTTTAAGAAATACTAGAGAGAAAAGGCATACAACCAACTCAAACAGATTGCTATTAGTAATCTCCAGTCCTCACCCCATTAGAGGGGTCCTCAACCCCTCTAATGGGGCTGAAAGTAATGACTCCTACAACACAGACACTGCATAATAACAAAGCTAAATGTACTTACCAAAGATTAGAGGAGGATAAGCATACAACTGACTCGAGCACATTATTATAAGTGGTTGAATTGTTAATGACGGCTTAAGCAACACAAACCGTGACTAACATCAAGCCTTCATCGTGGCAGGATGCACGCATGCATGTATGTAAGTATGTAGATGCATTATATAGCACTTAATTAGTTACCGTATATCATTTAAAAAGAGTGTAGCGAGGTAGGAAGGTCGATGACACAAAAGGTTATTTACCGATAGTAGCTGCACATGAGATTCTGCGTATTGGCATCGATACATGCCTTGAACTGTGGAAAATACGACAGCCTCAGATCTCTTTCTGATGCCTGCAGAAAAGATTGAATAGATTAAGTTTGTTCAGCAGAACAAATATGAATATCAACTCCCAAATACCTTCCCTGTAATGTGAACAATAACTTCACCAAAACCCATAGAACACATATTTGTAGCATCAGAAAAACAAAGGCTAGAGTGTCATTTCCCAACTGTAAAATGATCATGTTTTTCGTATGCTCAGAAAAACAATATTTGATAATCGATGGCTCCAGACGTTCTCGACTTGTGTTCACGGATCACCCATGACACGCAGACCCAACTCTGAGAAACAGGGTAACATCAAAACACTGGAGCTACACAAATCCCTAAGCAGCACGGTATATATTTGTTGAAAGAAAACGACTCACGACAGCATTGAAACCGAAGCGAGACACTGGAATATTCTCCGGCCCGGAATAAAGGCCGACCACTTTGCATCCGCTGCTTGCCCTGAAGTACCGTGGGTGATTTCCCTGTAAGCCCTTGATATAGGCTGCGGCCAAAACTCCACTCAGGTAAGGGTCTTCACCATACACCTCCTTAAAATCATCAACAGAATGATATGCAAATATATTATTTATTTTATGCAAATAAAACATAGTCAAATAAATTACGTTGGTATTACTCTTATTAAACATATCAAACACCAATTTAATAAAATAGTGCAAGGGTTATGATCTATGGTAAGCTCACAAAAACTCAGCTACAAATAATTAAATCCATAATCTCAAGAGTCAAGAATGACTAATTTAATTAAAATCTAACTGCAGCCTCTCCTGGTGGCTAAAAATCAGTGACTCAGATTCACATTTGATGTCACCATGCATATGTTAACAAATTTAACTAATGATGATAATAATGTTAACAGTTACGACTAATGACATTAACGTTTAACAATACACAAGCCTATGTAGCAGGTTGTACAGGAAATGTCTCAGTGCCACACAAAGCCATGTCAAAGAGACAAACCCCTTTTATGGTGCATAACGTAATGGGTGCCCTACATAGCGGCCAACAGTTAAATTCGACTCAACTGTAATAACTTGTCGTCATTCGTTCAAACAATGCTTGTGATCATTCTGAGGTTTGAAATTAAACAAAATTATTATTACAATTACTATTAACTGGTATAGCTAGACATTATTCAAGCATTAACAGCAACTGCAGATGGCAAAATAGTCATTTGGCAGAGTCTTGGGTCATAAATGCAACAACCATTGACAGAAGTTGGGTCAACCAGATGGAATCACCTTTCTCGTGAGCCGTGGCTCGAACAACTCGGTTCGTCCCTTCCACAGGTTCGGAATTGCCCGAAGTCTGTTATTCTACGGTAATTTCACTGGTTCTCCTGCTCATTTTCAATAAAATGATTGGGAAGATCCTTTCCCCACCACCGCCAATTGAAAGAGTGTCAAACAACTAAGGACCAGTGTGAACAGCCCATCATGTGAGCCTGAGATTAAAATCTCTTGAATAAGTCATCGCTGTATGTAAACAGGCTATATATATATATATATATATGAGCAAGTGATTTAAATAAATAAATAAATGAAGATTGACTGAAAACAGCCACAATTACACTGGAAGACATTCATAAGCTTCTTTGTTTACTACAGAACATCGCACTAACAGAACACTAGAAGCTCATTAACAAAAACACTAGAAGCTCATTAACAGAAACACTAGAAGCTCATTAACAGAACACTAGAAGCTCATTAACAGAACACTAGAAGCTCATTAACAGAACACTAGAAGCTCATTAACAGAACACTAGAAGCTATTGAACTAAATTTTCTCGTTCTTGGTTCTGCCTACCTGAACTCTGCCCCAAAGGGGGTCACGGACCAGATTGATAAAGGGAGCCAAACAACTCATCCCTGTACACAGGCGGTAATCGCCTCGCTTCACTGAATCGATGTTGAGAGCCCTTGCCTCTGTACCAATTGCTTCCGCAACGAGATAGACAATGTCCTCACTGAAATCCAATTCATCACACGTAATCGAAAATATTACAAAGCTGTAAAATCCAAAAGGCAGTGCTCATGAATAAGCTGATGTGCTGCGCTTGGCTTTCGAATAGCACTTTAGAAGTTCGCAGATTATGATATGATGATTGTCGTTGCTTTATTTGCTAGAAAAAGGATGACAGTAAGTTACAACGTAAAAATTGGAGCTGCAGAAATATTAGTACAATTCTTAATTAGAATGCTATATGATTACTATGAAGACTGATGGATGTATGGAGATGGGCAGATAGATTCACAGACATACGCGTGGATGGATGGATAAACGGAAGGATGGGTAGGTGTGTGGGTGAATGAACCAAGGTCGATGAATGGTAGGATGAATGGATGGATTGATAAAGTGGAAGGGAAGATAATGATGGAATGACCAATAGTTGGATGGATTAGAGGGATGGATGCATTGATGGATAAATTTCGGAATGGGTTAAAAACATGTGGGTACTAAGGTGCTATATAAACGTTTTCTCATAACCAAGAGTAAACGGTTTCCATGACGACACCTGAAGCTTGCCGACAGTCCGATGGCTTGTGGGAAAGTCGTCGTTTTCATGTTCATCACACCGTGCAGGCACTCCGTGTCCAATTGGTATGGTCGGATCCCGAGCCTTGGTATTTCCGGAGACGGTTTATAGGTGGAGCCACCTCCACCAGCCATCTGGCCAACCATCTCTTCCAGCGTCAACCGGCTGACGAGGTCATCGACGCGGGCTTCCCACGAAAGTGAGATGTTTCGAAACGGTAGGATGGCATCGACATGCGTTGAAGCAAGGAAAAGGAGCACAAGGCATGCCAGTGGGAACATGGCTAATGAGTTGATGAATCCCTGAAATTTATTTGAAAGATAAAGAAAGAGAAAAGCATAGTAAAGAACAAATGCATGCAGCACGAGACCATTTCAAAATTTCTACGCCTACACAAAAGCCAGGTAGGCCCCTTGCGAGCAGGAGAGGAAATAGAGGTGGTAACAAGCTTCATGTTCCCGGGATTATTAATAGAAAAGGAGGGAAAATGTGACTCGGAAATAAAGAGAAGGGTGGTAATAGGGTAAACTGTAATGAACAGACTGGAAAAGATATGGAAAGACAAACATGTGAGCATAGACACACACAAAATATTATTGAGAGCAATGAGCTTCCCTATAGTACTACATGGCTGTGAGACATGGACAATGACAAAGAACATGGAGAAGAAAATCAACGCATGTGAAATGTGGATATGGAGGAAGATTCATCAGAGAATATCATGGACGGAGAGGAAGACAAACAAAGAGGTGCACAGGAAGATTGGAGTTGAGAATGATGAGACGTTACAACAAACAGCGTTGAGAAGGAAGCTAGGGTTTTTCGGATATGTTATGCCATCAAATGGAATGGAAAAGGAAATGATGCTGGCATGTGGAGGAGGAAGGGAGAAAAGAGGGCGCCCAAGGAAAAAATGGATGGATTTGAAACATGAAAAAACTGAAATGAGCCTGGAGGAATTAAGAGATGCAACTTCGGACAGAAAAAACTGGAGAGGATTGGTCATGGCGGTCGCTAGATTTCAGAGAAATGACAGCACAAGGTAGATTCCGCTTATACACGTATATCGATATCTAGCCCGTAAGAGCAAAGTTATTTTGTCTGTTCTAAGTTAAAATCATGGGAGGTAACTCACTGCCTTATAAATGCTACGCGTGAATTAATCAATATTTCACTGCACTGCGCGTCATTAACTTGTATTTTATCTGGAAGTCATTCCCAGTTTACAATTTAAAAGGAAAAATCCTCATAACCTCATAACAACTGCCGCAAAACCACCGCCCACCCTTCTCCCGACAATAATAATTATTGCATACAAATATTACATCCCGATGAGAAATATACACTAACTCCACCGAAAAATTAGTAACATCAACACATATAAATAACTGTATTAAAACCCATTAGTTATTTTCGCAAGAGCATAAAAACGGAAGAGCATACCCTGGAACTTCACACATGAAAAACTTCGCCGAGTCTTCAGACTTGCATAAACTTACCTGTTCTTGCAACAGCAGTCACGGGACTCGGATCCATATAACTATTCTTAGACTGACACGGTAGAAAGTGACTCAGAAGCATGCGCGTCTGTTGAACTGAATTACCATATTACAGCGCTTAATCTCAACACATTCAACGCTTGAAGCCAGTGATTGAATTGTCGGGGGGGGGAGGGTTGAACCCCCAGTTCGTTTTTCAACCCCCCTAGTTAATTTTCAAAAATTACCTGGGGGCAGGGCAGACCCCTCAGATAAAGTTTCAGTGGCTTAGTGTATCTTCACCGGGCCTTTAATTATGATATTTTTTATTTACAAAATCGTCATGTTACATTTTCAGTAACATAGCAACAAATTCTAGAAGGCAATTACTTGTGCCTGCACTATTTTGAATATACGGAGTTGCCTGTAATAATGAAGTGGCTCGGTGAAGATGATAATATTATCCTGAGTATTTCTTGAAGCCTCATCAGTCAGCACGTCGAGGGGGTCGACATATAAGTCTCGGGCAGTGTCAGAGAGAGGGCATCACCTCTGACCACCTTATACGCTGTGTGCCCACTGGCGCAGCAGCTGAGTGCGCGTACTGGAATGATATTGAGATGAAGCCCATACAGCAGTTATATGGAATCTGCCACTGACCTAAATTTGTAGTTGGTATGTACCAACAAACCACTTTCAGCACTGTATAAATGAGCTTACAGAAGTTTGGATTTTCCCGCCAAAGCGATATCCAGATACTGAAGAATGTGATGATCTTGATGGAGAAACTGGACCAGCGATAACTAAATTAAGATGATGTGACAGTCTAGCTGAGAAGGCTGATGAACTAAAAGCTGGTAAGTGTGTATAAGAAATCTCGTTCTGACAGAAATTACATTGGCCAAAGGACTGCAAAACTAGCCTCTTGACTATTGTCATTAAACTGATGATTGAAAAAACACAGCTGTGTTTTGTTCAATCATCAGTTTAATGACAATTATCAAATAAAAGCACCATAAGATCAAATTCGTGTCCCCACACCCACTCACTGTCACCCTTTAGAAATTCAACCTCTGTATACAGGTTTCAGATCCCTACAAATCATGGTTGGGACATTTTGACATGTGGATAATTTTCAACCCCCCCTCCCCCGTTCAAATTTGACAATTTAAACACTGCTTGAAGCAATTTACAAACGCCGTTATAGTGTTACCATGCAACAACCAGTATAATATAGATTTATTCCAGTGTTACTATAGCATTTTTTTATGATCGTTGGGTCATTGGCTTCTATATACTGACAAGCCGTAATGCTAACTATATTTGGGCGTGTGACGTCACACGTCTGGTCCGTCATCGTTTCACTGCAGACGTGTAAACATTTGAGGCGATTATCGTTTATTTTTGAATTTTCTCGCGAGTAAACTATAATATTGTTGTAAATTTAATGTTAAGTTGTGAGGTTTGTAATCAAGTTATACATCCTTATTATTTGTTAGAACATATAAATATAAGTAATAGAAGTTTGGTTCTATCGTCGTTGTGGATCGATGCCTTTGGGCTACACTTCGAATTAGCAGACGCCCTGCATGTCCCCCTCATATCCTCTGTCCGGCAGGCAAAGCTAAAAACGTGAAAATATATGTTGTATGTTTCTTGAATGTGCCTATTATTGGCAACGAGAATTTGCGTGCGGAGAGTTGGCTTGTAAATGAAATACGGTTACCGTGTCAACGGTGGTCCCAAATTCTAATTTCAAAGGAGTCTAATCTACATAGTATTTTAAAGCAAGACACATCGTGTAATAATTTCATCCGTCCAGCTTCTTCTTTGACATGATTCTTTTCATAAATCCTGGTTCTACTTAAGCTAAAACTTATTTGTCAGAATAAAATATAAAACACAGTACGCGATATTGTTAAAATTATTATTTAATCATTTGGGACCGCTTGTTATCAGAATGGAGCAATTGATTGCTTGCTTACTTATAAATGACAAAGAGCCTCAGTTGATTTCATGTGCAACTTTCCAATGTGACTTCGTTTTTTGTTACTTAGGAGAACTTCTGATTACACAGTCTGCCAAGCTGTATCCGGCAACCCTCGTAATACTAAAATACAGATTCTCACTTTCAGAGGATTTATTTTTCCTGAAGTTGGAGACTGCCTCATCATTGTTGTGTTACAGGATGTAGTTCTAACTACAAACGGAAGAATGAGAGATCAGATTGTACCTCAACTTTTAGCATACTCAGTGATGTAAAGGAAATGAAGAGAAGTTACAAAACTGGTTGCGACGGATACCTCGACCAAGAGACAATTTCCCTCTAAACGTCGATACGGTTATCTGGATTAATCACTTCGCTGAAGAATTTGTCATTAGAATGGACACTGCTGTGCATCGTGATGGATCTATTCTTAGTGTTCCTCGAAGAATTCTCAAGCTAGCAAGGGATGCATTTCCATCTATTTTTGCTCAACTGTCCATCATACTTGTCATCAGAACCTTCCAAGTAGAGAAAAAAACCAGAGGATAGACTTTCTGAGATGCAGGCCAGAGATAATCAGGCTGTACAACAATGGATGAATCTGGACAAGATTACATCATTTCAGGAGTTTTGCTTGAACTTTATGAAACATATCCTGCAAACTTCACTATGGAACTTTAGGGTGACAGACAATTGCTTGTTATACTATATTCTAGATATATCTGATGTGCCTCGCATTAGAATCAGCATTTGAGTAACTGATGCTTTGTCTGTTATCATTTGCTGTGAGGGCTTTAGGGTTAATAACGATAACTTGGAGTGGGTGATTGGTAATAAAGGAAAACTTGATTCTTATTCCAAATTCACTAGTCTTTTGAGTCATTACCATGGCTGGGAAATTGGAAGGGTTACTTTCAAAGGTAAAGTAGAAATGGCTTTAGTTCTGTTGCGTGATATGTTCGAGCAACAATGTTTACTTGTCAGTAGCAGATTTCCTGAAGATGATGGTGCTGGTGATGCTGATAATGAAGATGGCAGCAACGTTATTAGTAACTTTAAGTACATTCGTGTTCCCAAACATGTTATCCAGCAGTTGGAGTTATTGCAGCAATGCAAGACTAAATACTGTGGTGATTACTTACACTAGGCATTTCAGATGTTTTCGCTGTCACCTTCTGCATATGGTTTCTTACGTGACAGTTCTCTGATGTTGCCTCACCCGGTTTATTTATGTAAACTTTCATTGTGCTTTACTGTTGAACCTGGTACTGAATGTAGTGCTCACATAACTTATCTGACAAAGAAGTGTCAACTGCTTGAGCCACATGAACGATATTTGTCTATGCTGCTTGATGAGATCTATGTTCAGCCTAAAGTTTCATACAAGGGTGGAAACGTTAAAGGCTTTGCAGCAAATTGTGACATGACCACTGTCCAAGCATTTATGATTTGTTCTATATTGTCTCAAAAAAAAGATATTGCTGCTTTAGTGCCTGTTAAGAACTTAACAGCACCCTATCTGAAAGACGTAACTATGAATGTCTTAAGAATGATTGAAAAGGCAGGTGTCAGGGTTGTTTGCTTGATATCTGATAATAACCGAGTTAATGGTAATATGTTTAGGTTGCTATGTGATGGTTTGTTGCAACCTTCCATAGATCACCCATGTGACAACAGTAGGAAACTTTTTTCCTGTTTGACACCTTGCATTTATTCAAAGGTATCAGAAATAATTGGATCAACCAAAATGACAGTGACCAGACATTAATTTTTCCTGACATGCTAGATTCATATATGCTTAAAAAGACAAAGTTCAATGTTCTGAAGCAGTTGCATGAGAATGAAAAGGACAATCTTGTTAAACTTGCACTGTCCTTATCATATAAGGCATTGCACCCATCAAACACTGAACGACAAAGTGTACCACTGATGTTGTGTATTTTCAATTAGAACGTGGTTGCTGCACTTTATTTGCTTTCACAACAGCAACTTCCTAATGTCAACAAAACTGCTGTTGATGAAACACTTGTATTTGTTGATCTAATAGTGTCATTGTGGAAAATGTTAAATGTTAAACATCCTTTCAAAGGTAGAAATCTTCTTGATGAGAAATGTGACCCTATAAGAAAAGTTGATGACCATCAGTTACTGTATTTTGATAGAGTTATTCAGTGGTTTCAAACATGGGAGGCAATGAATACTGGGAGTATGAATGGTATGCTTACAAGAGAAACTGCATCTGCTCTGCAGCATGCTTTGAAGACAATGGTTGTTTTAGTCAGATATCTCCTTGAAAGTCTTGACTTTAAATATGTTCTTACAGGCAAATTTCAAACTGACTATTTAGAATACAGATTCTCCCAGTACAGGCGACTAGCTGGAACTAATTTTCATATTTCTGTGCGTGAAATCATAGAATGTGAGAAAAAATTGAAGCTTAGCAGTATACTACACATAAATTCTGCATCACAGGGCAAAATCTCAATAACAAAATTTTCAAATGCTGTTTTATGAAGGAAAAGTCAGATAATGTAATAGATTGTGACGTAATTGGTTATGAAGAAGTGCTGAATGACTGCAGTTTAACAAGTGTCTCAGATCCCGAAATGCATGTTGTTTTTCATGCTGGATACATTGGTAAAAAAGATAAAGAAGTCTGTTGCATGTAGAACTTGTGTTGCTGCCTTAATAAAATGATAGTCAAAGATTGATGGTAGTTGTTTGTGGACAAATTTATACATAAACTCATTCGTTTGGAGTAATGTAATCTGGTGCAAATCAAGAATATTTAAGCTCTTAAACAGGTAATCGGACGAGCAGCAGTAGGCTAAAGGGACACCAGCTATAAATCGAACAGCTCTTTTTTGCAGTAAACTTAATGACCGTAATCTACTGGGATAGTTGGAGGCCCATGTAATATTGCAATAAGTAAGGTAGGGATATATCATAGAATAGAGTCAGAATCATAGTGTTAATAGAGGTTGGTACGAATGTTAGTAGGTAATAAATAAGCAATTCTCGATAGCACTCCTATTTGTTTTTAATGAAGTAGCAAATTGCATGTAATAAATGGTTTTGTTAAGCTCTTCTGTAATAATTATTAATTATTACCCCATATCCGCCATTTCCAACACTGCCTCTGACTTGACGCAGCGCTCGTGAATAAGCTGATGCCCAGTGCGAATGGCGCACTACAAAGTTGGAGCTTATGATCACAATTACACATCTGATATCTGTGTCAATTAACACACTATTCAGGCAAAGCATAGGACCAAGCCTGTGACATCACACAATCAGCATTACGGCCTGTCAGTATCTAGAAGGCAATGGTGGGGTCATGCACTCGTGAGCAGGTCCGTTGAGAGAGGGTGTGCAAATGCCAATAGGTCCAGCGATTTTAGGGACCCGGCCGTACTCAACCTTTTTCATTGAGTCTAAATATAGTTTAGATTTACTTTATAGACCCGTAATTGCCATGCCCAGAGGCCCGACTTATTGCGACTGCTCTATATATCTAGAAGCCAGGTCCAGGGATGTCACTTCAGCTTTTTTCAGAGGGACAAGCACAAATTTTTCTGACGACGGGGGTGAAATTTTTTTATGGTGACGGGGAGTGTTTTCAGTTATACCAAAATGTTAATATATCAAATTCAATGAGATTTGTTATTAAATAATTATATGGCTAATAAATTATGACCTTGTAAAAGCCTAGGCTTGTATGGATATTTACATGCACTATATCTAAATTTGAAAATTCAGAGGGGGGCAAATGCCCCTCCCTGCTCCCCCAAAATGACGTCCATGGCTAGGGCCCAGAATTTCTGTCGGGTGTTCAGTGGCTGTTCACACGTTGGGTTGAAGCTACAGGTTCCCCAGGATTTTGAAAATATATTTAATTTAAATTTATTCCTATAAGCTAAATTGTTTGAATTCACATGGCATTGCATATATAGCACATAAACGTTTCACGAACGTACTTGTCTGCTAACCAATAACTATCAGTAAACGTTTTATTAAAGCTTGTGTGCTGCCAGGAACGTGATATTCTTTGACCGTAGGCCTAAAACCCTTCATTCTGGCATGTAGGTTGTCTATATATATACATACATATATATATATATATATATATATATATATATATATATATATAGTGTAGGCCTATTGCGAGACACAGCGCGCCTTATTGGACACGTCACTAATGCCATGTTGAAGGTTCTGAGCTGGCTTCCTGTACGACAGCGCATATAATAGTACTATGTAATACTATTGTCTCTCGAGATATGGTCTTGAGGCACATTCTTGGCCTTGCATCCGGCTGGCAAACAGACCTAGCTGTTCTCTTGGCTTAAATCATCCCAGATAACCACCCACGGCGGGCTGACGTCGGTAACACGTCCAAAAACTCATCAGTATCCGACTTCTGACCGACGTCTTAACGCTCAGCGGGTGCTCAGATATCTGGCGAGTTTTTCAGACGTCGGCCTGACATCGTTTTCCGACGTCAATCCGACGTCTCTAATTCACGTCGGCCCGACGGCTTTTTCCGACGTCTTTAATTCACGTCGGTTCGACATCAGTTCAAATATCAAAACAGTGCTTCACATCAGTTACCGTGCCAATGCATGGTACCCGATTGCTTTATCAGTCAAATATTCCACTGTTACAAATGAAGTGGCCTACAATGATTATAGACTATATCGTTATAGTATTTAAGCTCAGATGAAGACTTTTGTGAAAAGGTAGATTTAGCTCTCACTCAGTCTTTATTCAACATCAGTTTAATAGATGTATGAGTACATAATACGCAATTTATGGGGTTCAAGAAAACCAGAAAACCCCAAACAGAAAACTAGAGGTAAAGGACTTCTCCAATGCTTTGCTCTAAGCAGATTTTGGTCTACTCTAATCATATATTGGCCACAGCTGTTGGGACAGGTATGTGTTATTTATAGTAGGCCTAGTCACAATCTAATGTTCGTCATCTTTATGCACACAATGATAGTTTGTAATGTTGAAGTAGAACATAGAAATCTATAATATAGTCATTTTAACTTTATATACAACTCAGTTTCAATTCCATTTTATTGTTTCAATAGTAGTCCAATCTTCAGATATAACAGGTAATAATCATATTAAACAGGCATGAATAAAATAACACATTGAAAGCAATAGGAACCCAGTTGGGACAGTCCCAATTTAGCATGACATGGGAGGAGAGTCTTATCGTATTGGTACATAAATACATGCGCTTGCACAAATTCGATTTATAGATATTTGTTCTGCAGGATGATAAGCCTAGTGCAAGCATTGAAATAAAGGCTGTGCTTTAACTTACAAAGTATGCATATATCACAGCAATTAACTCACAAGGGCACTCAGGTACAGCTACCTAGGGCAATGTGGCTGTTCATAATGTTCTTTATCTTTATGTAGATATTGTGAGTTCAAAGCGTTCTCAATCTTGACTTGTTCGATGAGCATGAACTCTTCCCTGTAGAAATTCTGAGGAGGGAGGGGCACTTTGGTGAGAAGCGTCTCAATTTGACTCCTGAAGTCTGCTCTCACAAGCGACTCCAGTTCTTAATTCACAGGCATCGAGGAGTTGCTGGAGCTTTTGACCACAGTGCTAAACACTGCAGACGAAAAGGCAGGCCCGTCACACAGCGTTGATTACGGATGCGTGGAAGTCGAAGATGCCATTTTCGTTCTGATTCCAATCCTTTCCCTTGGATGCACCAGGGACGTGTGTGCGTTTGCAGCCCCGTGTTCTCCCTATTTGTCGGAGGGAACAGGTCTGTGGGCATTCAGAACAGTCACCTTCTTGCTTCTCAGTGACTCTTTGCAAGCCATGCTCTGCAAATACTTAGCTATTGGCCTACAATAAAAATAAATTAATTTAAAGCTCAGATATCAATTGGGAAACCCGAATATTAATGCAAAAAGATGTGGCTTGGTGGCCGAGCGGCTAGAGCTGTCAGTCCGTAACGCTCAGTGTGCGCTGAGCGAGCGGGTTCGACCCTCGTCTGGGGTGTCACTGTGTAGGGACCTTGAGCAAGTCCTTCGCACACAATGTTCTGCATTACAACTGCAGTTGCATCATCGAGACGTGTACGCGCTTTCGAACGCGACTTGTCGTGATAAAGAGCGTTATAAATGCCAAGTTGTATTGTATTGTGTATATATATATATATACATGTATATATATAATAATTAAAGTTAAATTAAATTAATTGAAAGCTGAGATATCAATTGGGAAGCCCTAATATTAATGCCAAAAGGAAGGCTACCCAATCAGTTCAGATTTGGCATCTTGTTTAAAAACAATGTGTATGGAGTCAACAAACTGGAATATCACATCTTATACAAGTGTTGTGCATTCAATATTGCATCTGTGAACAGGGCCGTACCGAGGGAGGGGCCAGCGGGGCCGTTGCCCAGGGCACAAATGTGGAAATGGCGCAAATTTCAGGATGGAATAACTTATTCCATAAAATGCACTATTTTAAAAATGTGGGGGTGCTATATTGATGCTAGGCACAGGGCGCAAATACTGTTTTCAAAATGTTGGGTGCCAGATTCATGCTGGGCACAGCGCACAATTATAGCTCGATACGGCCCTGTCTGTGAAGTATTTTGGCTAAGAATTTTTATACAATACAACTATCATTTATAGCGCACCTTAATAAAACAGATCTTACTTAAAGGACGTGTTACAGAAACAGTTATACGCATTTCTAAAGCGTAATTTGCTGATATAATGTCACATTGAAAGACTAGCCATGAACCTTCAATTGCAATAATTTTAAGCTGTGCTTGCCATGCTGCCCACAAAAGTTGAATTGCTACATATATGCCAACCCTTCATCAGCAGGGCCATGAGTATGTCAACTGTAGTGACCTACTAACCTTGATGATCACCCCCCGATGACTCCATGGTAATCATGAGGGATGAACCAAAACTTGAGAATTTCTATAAATATTAGAAACTCGGACTCGGAACAATTAAACTTGTAAACTCGATACTCTGACTCGGCAAAAAATAGACACTCGGTTCATCCCTAATAATCATGGCCTATAAAACAAAACCATTATAACAAACCTAAGTTTTTTTATGTTTCTGTCAGCTACAGGCTCTACATAAAGTCTCAAAAGAATCCAAAATACCTGAGTAAATTGTTCTGGTGGAGGCATTATATATTTACGAATTTGCAATGCGAAAATTAGAGGCATGGCTTTTAAAATTCACAATCGAAGGCTGACTTCAATTACTCATACCATAATAAAGTGCTCCCAACAGACTTTGATTTTGATGTCCATTATGGGCAACGTATCTGATCTGTAACAATAACATGAGCATGGAAAGAAAACTGAAATAAAAATATCTACACGCATGCATGCCTTCCATCAGAGAAAATGCGCTGCATGATTATTTCACAAATGAAATATTTCTTAAGAAATTGTAAATTTATAAGGAATTTTTTTAAATATAATAATCTTAATTGGGTGTGTTGGCATTGTTCCCAATTACATAATGGTTTAAGTGAAGGCAGCAAGCACATGCTATTTTTCAGGAGATTTCAACAACGTGGCGGGTGTGGATAAAATGTGAACCGCGAACAGGCGAACTGGTAAAATGTGAACCGTTTGCGAACTTGTCTTCGATTGGCTGCCAAAAGCCAAGTGACAGGTTCGCGCCTATGATTGCCATTTATATTTTATGAGTGATAACTACGAGTTATTTAATACTCAAGCAGTAAATGCAATTGAGAATCGACCGACAGGTGGAGCAATTATTCATTAAGAAAACAATATAGGCCTACGTTCATAATATGTGCAAATAACAGTTGTTCAATAGTTTCTTCATACTGTTGTTTATAAAAACGAAAATCAGCTAATCAGCATTTTACCCACCAATCAGCAATTTCTGATCAGCATTTTATCTGTGCCCTTGCTGTGGCTATCGTGACTGCAGTATCGGGCAATGAACTTTTAATGTGTAACTTTGAATATTCGGCAACCATTGAACGCGCCAATCTTCAAGCATTTTACAATCTTAAAGCGAATGTCAAAAGCGCTGATGTGGTGGCTGCTAATAACCCAGGGACTTTACCCGATCCAACTACAGTGATAATCACCCATTATCGGTAGCACTCAACATCGAAAAAATACCGAAAATGACGTACCCGTATAGTTTATCGATACAAGGTTACAGAAGTAATTTCTTTGTGCTTTTCGGTATCTTGCGGCCTTTTCGAGGTCCTTTAGGTGTTTAGTGCTACCCCATGTGATCGGCAATGAATATTAAGGATTAAGGATATACAATCAAAATAATGTTTAATTAGGCCCGACGTAACGCTGCTATTTACAGTTATAACGTTTTAATGATAAATATAAGACAGCGATGTGCATACCTCATTCATCGCTACTTCACAAAAGAACGATCACGCATGGCATCAATTTAGAATGGTCGGCCATTAGCCCGCATATGATTCGCTATCGCTCGGCCACGTGATCCAACTCAAGCAAGCCGCTGCCTCCCGCACTGCCAACGGAGCGGGAATTTTCGGCAAAGGGCCCTTCTCGTCGGGTTGAAAATTAAAACACGCGAGCACCCTACGAGATGCCGCATAACGATGAGTTACCGATTAAGAAGACGTCAATTTGATGTCGGGCCGCCGAGTAGTGGTTTACTGGGATATTTGTGATGAGGCTAAATCATGTAGTGATACATTTTTATGGCCATTTAAAATTCTATCTTTTAGGCCTGGCTGAAGTTGGGAGTGCGTGTGAGTGGTTACCGCATACGGCGCAACATAAATATTTGAACGAATGAATGTGTATCACTAAACCATAAGCGACGACTTCGATGAAATGTGATATGTATGTATTAAATTTATATATCATTGTTTTATTTGCAATAATAACCTGACAAAAACGCATAATGGATAATAAAATTTAATGTAGTGGAAAGCGCAATGCGTGTGTTCTCACTGTTCTGTAAGCACGACGTTTTACACCTTTGTCGCTAGGTGAGCAGCCTCCACGGCACCTTCTTAGGCACACAACGTCGCATATATATATATATATATATATATATATATATATATATATATATATATATATATATATATTCTATGACGCAAAACATCGCAAGGAGACTGCATGATTTATTGCAAAAAGATTCGACACACTAGGCGTCGAGTACGCAATGAGATAATCCAAACAGTGCTCCCTGAAGTTACTGGGACTAATCAGGAAACTTACAATAAATCACAACTGAAAATATACAGTGCGTGTTTTGAAGTTGCGATACGTTTTTGGTGAGTTATTTATGGTGTATTAAATGTAACTTGATGAGCTTTCAATTTGAGTTAAATCCATATAGCCTTAGCCATATTGTTTATTGGTCCCAATCGAGCAACAGTAGGGTCTACTGTTGTGCACTGACGAACTGAAGTTGCAAAACTGTTCCATTCTTTGAGCTCTGACCAGAAAAGTACGATTACGAAAATAGTAAAATTCACTCGCTTTACCCCAGCACAGTTCACTTTTAGAGTGAAACAATTGAATTGGTAATAATAAATAATCCTATTACTGCATTAAAGAAAGTATGTAAAATATCTAAATTAAAGTTTTTAGAAGATCCAATTGGAGAATCGGTTTGCCAGAACGCTCTTCTTTCTAGTACACACTGGGGTTATTAATTTGATACAATAAAATCTAACTTATATTCAATTTCAAGAGACGAAACTCTTTCGATGGCACGAAATAGTATTTCGATGATCGCTGTCGATTCGCTGAGCGTTTCGCTAGCGAGTCTTCTTCGCGCTAATATATATAGTCTGTGATATCACTAAGATGGACGAGTTGTGTTGTGTGCGACAACGAATGGTTTAGCTGCAGTTTATATTCTAGATAGTACTATGCGTTCCTTTTGCGTGAAATTGGGATATAAATTTATGAAATTCGATGCCATGCCGTTGCAGTAATTCGCAGTCGTCTGCGGCCTTTGGGCGTCTTCATCTTAAGTTTCCGGACGGCAAACCAGTTATGTACGTATACGTGCGTGATTATTTCGTCAGTTTTAAATTATTCGGCGATTTGTTAGACAGTTTTCGCTCATCGCTCACTCGATTTGCCATTTTGCACGTAGATGGCAATGCCTGTGTACCAGTTAAATTTCCAACGACTATGTCTGAAGCTCCTCTGTCTGATCCGTCACCTCTCAGGCTTTTCATTGAGAACTAGTGTTACCTTTTCTAGAAATCTTACCCCATGCTACTCGGGTGGGTAGCGAATCGCCGAAACCCGATTTCCCCGAAACTGATTTCGGCCGCATCCCTGAAAACGAAGTTGGATTGATGATAAAGATTTTGCTCAAATGGAAGCCGGATCGATGAAAAGAATTCACGTAGAAGCTGGATTGATAAACGAATAGCGCTGTTTTGAGACAGTTGAGCGTTTTTCAATAGTACATCGGGCTTTTTGGCCTTTTCAGCGTTTTCGGGGATTCAGGTTTCAGCGATTTGGGTTGATCCCAACTACTCACTCCGCTGCCTTTCAGTTAATCAATCAATCAATCAATCAATCAATCAATCAATCAATACAAACACTTGGTATGGCACCTCTTTAATATATTCACTCAGAGACGATCCCAGCCCAAGCACGGTTGAAATAACAGCTTTCAGAGGTACATAATGCAGGTGACATGTTGACAATTTTTGCATTCCAGAACATGGTACTTTAGGCCTACTGTTATATTTAGCATAGGTGAAAAATGAAGAATCCATGTTTTGGTGTGTTTTTTAGTTCTTTGTCCATTAATGTGTCATGTTCTTTGTTCGTTAATGTGTCATGTTCTTTGTTCGTTAATGTGTCATGTTCTTTGTTCGTTAATGTGTCATGTTATTTGTTCGTTAATGTGTCATGTTCTTTGTTCGTTAATGTGCTATTGTTGTCTGAGTTTGTTAGAAAATTTTTCCGTGTTTGACCTATGAGCTGTCGTTTATTGATTGTGAAAATGTTTTTACCAAATTCATTTTATTTGTCTGCCCCGGCTGTGACCCCGTGACGGTTGAGTTGTATAGCTTCATTAGTGGAATGTGAATTAGAACTCTGTCAGGGTGAGCAAATACCCAGATGCCTGGGCCGAGCCCATGCTCAATTTTTAATTGAGCCTAAATATAGTTTTCAGGTCTGTGATTACCATGCCTACTAGGGGCCAGGATTTCTGTAAATGCTCTGCCTAGGGCCAGGAATTTCTGTCAGTAGCTTTAAATTGTTGTACCGAGTATTCACGGAGTATTTAAACATTAGCGAGTCAGTAATCAGTTGGCAAGTCAATCTATCAATCCATTGGTTTCAAACTCACCCAATACTCTCTCCATTCCCGTGCCGCCCATGACCCCATAATCTCCCCAGCCAACAGCTTGATGTGCAGATAATTTATTGTTAGGATATATTGTTTACATTACATTACTTTTAACTGTGCGCGTTAGGTGCAATTAGCAATGGTTAATAAAGAATATACGTACTTACTTCTGCTGTTGCTTGCTTGCATACTCACCAATCTGTCATATTCTCTTATCCTTCAAAGTGTATAGACTGTAACTAATCTAAGTTACTTTCTTTGCCAAGTGTACAATTGGAATGGAAATCTTGAAATATCTTTCAGCACTGGTTGAAGAACCGTAGTCATTGTAATCAGACAATTATTAACCTCGGCACTCGGGTTCCCACAGCGTCCAGTCATCACTTTAGGAGTTTAGTATATGTCATTACCAGACATTGGCCCAGTATATATATGTTATTATTGATAATGTACCATATGGGGTGGTACTATTGGTGGTTTTGATGTTTTCCAATGACACCAGACCAAGCAATTATGCCCTGAGGAAAAGTGAATGTAATGTATTGTAAATCTTCTGAAATTTATCAGCGTCCATAAAAGCTATGTCAGAGAGACCAGCTTATTCGCTGACACTGTACCAATCAAGTCTGCAATAGCTAAGCTTTTCGTTCCGGTGCCAGTCAAAATCCGGGGAGGTCGAGCCGAGGGAATAGGAGGTGGGTGTCATGAATGTGTCATAACAAAGGAGATTATTTCATTTAATGTCCTTTTGGGAAATAGGAAATACCAATTAGACAAAATGATCTGGTAGTAATGAATGTTTATTGTGCTTTAATTATGATACAGTTTGTCTTTATTGCAGTTTGTCTTTTAATTGCATTTCAACCTGGCTTCGACTCTTATGGATACTTTGTTATTGTGATTTTACTTGATGTGTTCTTTGACTGTATGATCATAACTGCACAATATGAGTTAGCTATAGAAGTCATTAGATACATTACATCAGACAAGCTATAGACATAATTGTACATTACATTTGCTGAATTACAGTGCCTGTAGACACTAGAGCATAACTGAGTATACAATTTCCATCGAGTTCCGAATCTGAGTATTTGGATGAACTATTTGCCGGATCCGGGTACGAACCGAATATTAGCAGCAAATCTGGTCAGCGAGTACCATCTGTAGACAAAGCTGGTATGTGCGCAGATACGGAGAACTATCTATAGTCAGCGCAGAGTTTATAGCAATCTAGGCTATAACAATATATTTATTATTTAATAACTTTATTTGTGAAAAAACATGTAAAACCTTGTTATGAAATTTGAAATATGAAGGTATCAACGGCGTCTTTACCCTATACTGTTTACCGGAAAGTGGGTGGAGCCAATTCACGCGGGAAAATTACTGATTAAAATGTATAAATTTACATAATTATGTTAAAGAAAATTCAATGTAACGTGTAGTTCTTGTTTAATTAATCATTAACTTATAACTAAGCCCGTTAGTCCTACATTTATTTGATGAAAAAATACCATTTTATAAAAAAAAAATTTCAATAAAGTTGTTTTTAGCTATTTGCGGGTGTAATATTTGCCGAGGCGAACACTTTAAAATAGTCCAATATTCGGCCGAGGCGAATGTCCGAGGCGATTTCCGGTTATGCCCTAATAGACACCACTGTGTTATATGTTATTGTGATTTTACTTGATGTGACCTTTGACTGTATGGTCATAACTGCACAATATGAGTTAGCTATAGAAATCATTAGATACATTACATCAGACAAGCTATAGACATCATTGTACATTACATTTGCTGAATTACAGTGCCTGTAGACACCACTGTATTATATCTTGAAGCATTCTAATTTCTAAAGAAGGCAGGATAGTATATTTCTAAATATTCTCCTGTCTTGAAGTGTTTGAATCAGCCATTTTGATATCCTCATGGAATACGAACTTGAACTGGGAATGCAATCTTATCTTTTTTATGTTGCTGTATTCTCTGGTCGTTTAGATAATACGATTGGTGATTTAAGTGTAAGTTCTGGCGGTTGGTGTTATGTATTCTCGCTGCACCAACGCTACGCATAAAATACAACGTTGTTTAACTGTGTTTCACAGGTTCTGAGAAGAATTATTTTATCTCGCAGCTGTTTTTGCGATGTTGCCCCTCATTTGGTGGTCTGTTTTGATTTTAAGATAATGGGTATACCTAGTAGTCTGTGTGGTTTGGTGAGGTATATTCCTATAATGGTGTATTGTATCTGATGGGTTAGTGAAGTATATATAAATTATAATGTTTTGGTGACATTATGTGTAATTGTTTGGTGAGGTATATCTGAGTGCTTTTGGTGAGGTATATCTAATGGTTTTGTGAGGTATATCCAATGGTTTGGTGAGGTATATCTAATGGTTTGGTGAGGTATATCTAATGGTTTGGTGAGGTATATCTAATGGTTTGGTGAGGTATATATCTAATGGTTTGGTGAGGTATATCTAATGGTTTTGTGAGGTATATCTAATGGTTTGGTGAGGTATATATCTAATGGTTTGGTGAGGTATATCTAATGGTTTGGTGAGGTCTATATATATATGATGTTTTTGGTTGTGTGGGTTTGTTTTACATATATTTCACTATAAAATATCTGATGAAACTGAGAGATGGAGTTCGAGAGAGATAGAGGGAGACATGCCTGGAATGGACATGTGGTTCATTTGGAAGAAGATACGAATCAGCCGAATAAAGAACTGGTCATGAGCAGAAGCACTTTGAAATGAGGACGCAGAAGTGATCAACAGAGGAGGTTATTTATTATTATTATTAAATTTATTATTATTTTGGATTTTAGCATTGATCACTATCTAATGACCAAGCAACAGCAGTCAATGACACAGCACACTGTGAGCAGTTGTGAGCAGGGCCGTACCGAGGGAGGGGCCAGCGGGGTCGTGGCCCAGGGCAAAAATGTGGGAAGGGCGCAAATTTTAGGATAGAATAACTTATTATTCCTTAAAATGCACTATTTTAAAAATGTGGGGATTGATGCTAGGCACAAGCGCAATTATAGCTCGGTACGGCCCTGGTTGTGAGTTAAGAACTAGTCAGTTAATGTGCTTAAGGTGAGTGTACCAAATGAGTGTGATGGTGTGTATTTCTGAGACAAAAGACCTGCAAAGCAATTTCTAAGGCGGAAAATAGGTTTAGGATGGTGAGGTATGGTAGTCTTATGTTTCCATTTCTCCTCTACAAAAGAGGATTTTCATATCCCTCAGATTTTCTCACCATTTAAGATTTTCTCCTCCGCAGAGTTACCCTCCCTCGCCGATTTTCACGTCCCACCACTGAACATTCACCGCGTCAATGCCCGCGGGGATTTTTCAGACGGCGTTTATTGGGTCAGGGTCGACGAGTGTAAGCCAAGAATCTGGACTTATCCAGAGCGAGCGTGGCTTATGGCTATCAGAACGAGGCAGACGGCCATCCAGGACGCTTGGCTCCCTTGCTGTGTCGCGCCCGATATCGGCGACTCTCGGGCGGCCATTACAGCGGTTCTACCGCTCTAGGCGCCACCTGATATCAGGGCGCGGCGCAATGACGTCATTTGAATTATAGTTTATGCCGGGGGTCTGGTCCTTAACAGGTCGGCATGGGCGGCATCTAGTGCTCGGAGCGTTGGCTCGTGTTCCTTGGCCAATTTATGGGTTTGCTGCGTCGATACGCTGCGCTGTGGTGGTTGATCCGTGCGGTGGAGATGGTTAAGGTAAGAGGGTTGCGAGGACAATAGGTGAGTTAGCCGACGGATGGTCAGATTAAAAAAATACCTACAGTATAGAATGTTTGAAGCTTTGGGTAAAGGAGACCGGGAGGAGCGAGAGGATGATTATGAGGAGAGAAGGAACATGGAGAGGGGTATCCCGGATAGGAGTTGGAAATGAAGGGAGAAAAATGAGCACGACTATTAGTAAAAGGAGAACCCAAACGAGGAGGGATTGGATGATTAAATGGGGAGGAGTGGAGCAAAGGACGTAGCAGAGAGAAGTGAAGAAGAAGATGGAAAAGGAGAAACAGGAGGGACGTCCCTCTTGGTGCTCCACTTTTGAGATGAACGGAGACAGAGACTGAAACAAGCAAGCAGCATCATCAAGTGGGAGAGGCAATCAGTCAGAGGATGGGAGGGAGGTGACCCGTTTGCACGTATACTTGCATTTATATAGCGCCTGAGTTAAGCTACCATGCAACTACCTCTTTCACTTGTTGATAGTCTGATGATGGTTATAATTAATTAAATGGGCATTTGTTTTGCACTATTGTAAACCAGGTCAGGGGACCTGGTGCAATCACATGAAGAGCATAATGGGGGCTCAGTGGAGGAGAAATTGCATGGTGGGGTCCTGGTGGATAAAGACATTTCCATCATGTTGTTGTTTTTTAATTACATTGTTGCCTTACACTAGCCTCTGTTTAATAAGTGCTGTTAATCTTACGTTATGTATGTATGTATGTATGTTTGTTTGTGTTTGAGTATATTTGTATATATGCTGTATTTGTTAGATGATGAAATTTGATGGCCCTAACAGCAAGATTATATCGCTTCTGTTCCTCCCTGTTGTCAACATCTTCTGCATAACGTAGCGAAGTTTATTTGATGTATATAAAATTTGTGGCATTAAAAAGTTTTTGTATGTTTGTGTATTTTAATTGCTCCATGTATTCTATGTTCATTTGTAAGATATAAAAATTATAAATAAAGGCTATTACTTGCTAATGAAATTGTAGACCTAATAGCCGATTTATACGTGTGAGCTTAACCCTTTAATGACCAGCGTGTACTAAAATGTATGGGAAAACCTATGCAGCTTGTCGTTAAAGGGTTAAGGTGTTCCTACTTAGCAGGGACTAATCCCCTTGGGTGGAAACTCCTGTCGTCCATCATCCTTAAATAACTACATGTTTGATTTAATATGCCAAATTCATATAATAGTTTAATGATCTGTTTTGTTACAAATTGATGGTTTCAAAACACTTATTTTGATTGATTTGATTGAAGGATATTCTGTTTGTGTTTCAGTTTGCTTCAAACCGTTTCTGCCGCTGCTGACGGAGAATGGAGACGCTGGATCAGCGCCGATGCAGCGACCCATCGGTTGAGGTGACCCAGGTCCTGCAGAACGACGGCCACCCACTGGAGATCCTGCGAAGGCTCAATGCCCTCAGGACGGAGGCCGTTTTCACTGACACCATCCTGTGCGTAGGGCATGAGGAGATCCCTTGTCACAGGAACGTGCTTGCCGTCAGCAGTCCCTACTTCAAGGCGATGTTCTCTAGCAACCTTCGAGAGACCCGAGAGGGGCGGATATTGTTCAACGAGCTGTCGCCAAAGACCCTTCGCCAGGTGGTGGACTACGTCTACACGGGTCGCGTCGAGGTCACGGTCGACAATGCGCAGGACGTGCTGGCCGCTGCAAGCCTCTTCCACTATCCAGAGGTGGTGGAATTCTGCTGCCAGTTCCTCGACAAGCACCTGCATCCCTCGAACTGCCTGGGAATCGAGGAGTTCTCCCACCTGCATTCTTGTGATAAGCTCGAGGCAGAGGCGCATAAGTTTGTGCTGGAGAACTTTGCCTTCGTCTGCGAGTCTGAGGAGTTTCTCGAGCTCTCCGCCGTTCGGCTGCTGTCGTACGTCGCGAGCGACCTCATAGAGGTGCGCACGGAGAGGTTTGTGTTTGAGGCAGTCTTAAAATGGGTAAATTTTGATCTGGAGAAACGGCGAAACAGCCTCTGTATGGTCTTGAAAGGTATTCGATTCTTCGCTCTCGACTTTGATTACCTTGAGGAGGTTGTTAAACGTAACGTTCACGTCGCGTCTTGTTCTGCCTGTTCCGAGCAGATATCTTGCACGTCACAATACCGCCTGGACGCGACGAATGTCTCTAATGCTTCTGAAAAACTCAGTATTCCCTCGAACTTCAAACCACGACCATCGACCATGGCCAAACAGGTCCTGGCGTTGGTCGGATCGACGGTGATCGACAAGAAGGTGATCACGATGCTTGAGGTGTACAATCCACGAAAGGATCGATGGAACACGCTCGCCGAGGTCCCTGTCGGAGTCTGCGACTGCAGCGTCGCAGCCGTCGGCGACGACATAGTCGTGACAGGCGGAGTCCGCGATGGCTGCGTCGTCTCGACCGTCTGGAAATTCATATCCACGAAGCGACGCTGGACGGAGATGCCATCGATGCTCGGACCGCGTGCCCATCACGCCTCGGCTGCGTGGAACTCCAAGCTTTACGTCATTGGCGGAATCCGAAACACCGACGCGCCGCTGTCTGCCGTTGAGGCCCACGCCCGATCGATTGAGAGTATCGAATGCATGGATCTGTCCGTGGCGAGTCCCATCTGGCGCAACGTGGGATCGCCTCCGTGTCCTCGCATCCGTTCCCACGTGATCCCGTTCAACGCCGTTCTTGTAGAGATCGGAGGGACCCAGTGCGGTGCGGTTGTACAGACGATGGAGAGCTACCACTGCACGGATGATGACGTCAGATACTCTGGCGAGCAGTACGTCCTCCCCGAGCCGATCGAGTACTCAAAGATGGCGGTCATCGACGGCATCTTCTACGTCATATGGTTGGACACGAAGAAGGTGATCCTGCTGAATCCAGAGAAGAGGACGTTCCGACGACTTGCCGACCTCAGCTGCCCGCACATCTGTGGAGGCGCAGCGGTCATCAACAAGTGCATATACGTGGCCGGCGGACGGACAAAGGACGGTCCCACTCGCGTCGTGGAGTGCTACAATCCGTTGACCGACAAGTGGACGCTGGTCAAGTCCCTCAACCAGGCTCTGGTGGAGACCAGCTGTGTCGCCATCGAGATGTGCTGATGAAGTTTTCTCTAGCTGTGCCCACGAATCTGATATTATTTTTATTGGTGCGTGTGTGATTTGTTCAGGGGCTTGTTTCAACGTGCGCTGGCAAGGAGGCGATGCGCCTGGTAGCAGCCTTACATGCTCACACACGCCTTTATCTGTCATTCCAGTTCCATTTCTTTTTTCAGATTGGTTTTTCCAGATAACTGCCTGGCACTGATACTCTCTGGGCTTCACATTCTTGACGCAATCCTCCCTCTGGACAATGTTGTACGAACGATAAATGATGAGATTATCGCTATGTCGTCTACTTTTCTTGGACTCGAGACAGGCTTTGACAGGATTAGCCGTTTCGTATTAATGTTCAATTGAGATATTTCGTATGCTGTTTGAATTGTTCAGTCGTTTTGCGTAATTGCAACATCATTTTCAACTTTCTCAGATTGTTCGTTTGTGGTTAAAAGCAGAGCTGTTGTGTATTCGTGTTCCTGTCGTTAGTTGATGTCAAACTTTCTGTAATTGTATATTCCAGTATCTTTTTCAAGAATCATGTTTTCTTTTGATTAGAGTTTTCTCTTTCTGTTCAGAGTCTGTTCCATGTGTTTCGAATTAGTATTGCATTTCTGTTTAATGTTTCTATTTTCAATTTGAAGCTGCTTTTGTGTACAATTTTATAAGATTCGTGTTATCAATATTATTGTGATTCCTGCTGCCAACTGTTGAGTTAACGCAAGTTCATTATGTTTGCACTTTCAAGTATCATCCATGATCAAATTCTTATTCCTTGTTTGCAGATATCTTCTGTCATAATTTTCATTTTAGTGCCATGTTAGTTATCCTAAAACTTTTATTTTCTCTAGTTACGTCCCTAAATTAATTAATTAATTCTTTTGTACAGTCAATTTAGACTGAAATTCTTTATTTTCAACCTGTATCAACTTAACACATTGCACGATATATATATAATCAAACTGGAAGAGCAGACTTGAAATGATGTTGGTGGTTTATTGAATTGCTAAGAAAACTGTTGATTGCAAGTTGGTTTATTCAGTGTTTCACTTGTCGAATGGAACTGGGGCTCAAGAATGTAAGGATTGCCAAAGCAGACGAACATTATTAAAATCTGGGGTTAATAATATTGCACACGGAACAGCTGTTGATTCATGAGTTGAATGATAACTAGGTGTGTGTACACATAATGTGAAACATATTTTACAGAACCATTATATTTAAGTTTAAGGAAATTATATTCAGGAGTACCTGTTCGTCCCAGTAAGTAACTTTGCCGAGAGGTTCAGAAGATGAGTTACAAAGAGTTTGGCATAGAGATAAACATGAGGGTGGAAGATTTTTTTTATAGAGTGCGGCTCCACTTGCATTCCTGTTATTCGTAGTAAACTGTTGGTAGGACAAAAAAAAGGTTCTGGTTGGACTAGTCTCCAGCCCTCGCAACGCAGAAACTGAGAAGTCTGAGGGTACGAAACTGATGACCACCTCTTCTTACCCTGACTTCCTTCCTCTCAGGGGGTTAACTACTGTTTTGTGTTTATAAATAAAAGGTAGCAAATGCTTCAAGCGATTAGATGTATTACTGAGTAGTTGATTAATGAATTGTTTGATGGAGTTTGTTGATAGTCAAGATTTCTGCACTACAAGTTATTTCATAACACATTCATTCATTCATTGGTTTGATTATGGTTATTGATTGTAGATTGCTTTTTCAGTTGATTGATTTTAATATTATTACCTCCATCATCATTCAGTGGATTGAATCATTCATCGAATTATTGATTGATCGATCAATTAATTTAAGTTGTGATTATTTTGCTATAGCGCCCCTTAGAGAAACCTAATTGATTGATTGAGCTGTTGTTTGATTGATTGACTGATTGATTGGTTGACTGTTTTGTGCTTGTGACAAATAATTAATCACAGAATATAATTACTTCATACTGTAAGTAGGTTATTGATAATAACATTTTTAAAGAAGTATTCAGTCTACAGCATGCGTCATTTGTTTTGAGAGTGTGTTATTTTATGAAAAGGTTGTATTTCATAGGGGTGTGTATATGTATGTATCTATGTATGTATGTCTGTCTGTCTGTCTGTGTATGTCTGCTGTCTTTTTTATGTGTGTCTGTCTGTCTGTCTGTCTGTCTGTCTGTTTGTTTCAGGGCCTGTCTTTTAGGTTTCTCTAAGGGGCGCTATATAAATTGTCGATATGAGTGAATGAATTAAGGCATCGTGTCATGTGGTTCGGTTATTAAACCTGAGAGAATTCCATAAAAAATGTTTTTGTGGTACCTATTCATTTGAGTTAATAATTAATTTTAATTATTCTAAAGGACGGTGTCTAATATAATTAATCTTCAAATAATGGCTCACCAACACCGTAATTAGGTCAACATATCCAACCCTGACCCAATTTTCGTCGGCTTTATATCCCTCACATTGCTGATAGTCCCAGATCCAACTCCGTCCGTAGGACATCCAGAACATCAGTTGACTAAGACGGAGACAGCTTGGGGTCGTTCACATTGGACGTACCCAACAAGGTGGAGGAAGATGGTAGGGGAAACGCGATCAAGGGAATGTGGTAAAGAAGTAGTGTTTTTGCGGACGTCCTCTGTGGACGACCCCTGCGGCGGTTGAATGAAACATTTTGTGACCAGATGAGACTAAACAAATTGTCCACGAAAATAATGGCATGAGCGAATGAACAGAACGAACCATACAGGATATTTCTTGCTCACGCCTATGTATCATACTTGTTACTGTACTCTGGTCGAGTCTGGAGAACGTGGAGAGCGGTATGACCGCAATAGTGGTGGCAGAAGAGGCGATGATGCCGTGGGAATGATGGAAAAGCCATATATGTTGTTACTGCGGGGGTGGAAATACAAGCACAAGGGATAGTGGATCAGTCTACTTAAATTATGACTGTCCTGTGTTGCATTGCCAATGAGCTATCCACTACGATGGACATAGCCGATGATTCAGTTAAACCACTTAATTATTAATACTAGAGTGACTTTAGTCACTTTACCCAGCTATCGATGAACTCTTATTGAAATATTAGGCTAGCCTATTAGGCCTCACTATAAGATGATAAACCGCAACTTAATACAGAGAAGAAAAATTAATAGCCTGACGAGCTATAGCCTAGGCATACGTGTAAAATTTATCGCAGGCGAGTTCAATAAATCTAATACTGAACAAAGATAGACGAATCTATTCTTAGATAAGCCAGCAATGAGTAAATGATCGATGTGAGAACAAACAAAAGCGTACGTGGGGCGAATGCGATTTTCTTTCTTATAATTTTGCCTTGTTTGGCAAAATCTTGGCAAATAAAATTTTTATGCCTATCTATTTCACGGTGTGATTTTATTGTGACTCTCTTATTGGCCTATTTTGCAAAAAGCCACTGTAAATGTGCGCGTTTTCCCCGTCAATATCTACTATCAGTTAGTACGCCCAATGACCCATTGGTTAGAGAGAGCGTAGGCTAACGTGGAGATCGAGTATTATTAGAGTTCGATCCACGCCTAAGGATCGAGTTACTGTGTATGAGGTTTAGGGGCCATGAGCACAATAATGCTTTGCAATTACAATTGATAGATTGCAATTGTGTTATCCGTTCGTCTAGGCACTTCTGAGCCCGACTATTGTATTTTATAATTGCATTGTATGAGATTAAAATGTAAATTATTATGTAAATTCTATGCTAGTTCCCTAGCGCATGCGCGTAAAGCACTTCCGTCTTAGTGGCTTTGTACGTTTACGGATAATTTCGTCATACGATTCAACATGGCCGAAGTAAGTTTGTTGGAGAAATAAAATTCGACTAGCTTGCGATATTGTACAAAATTTGCTTTCTAGACACGGCGAATTCGAGCATTATTTGTCTTTCGACGCGAGGGCTCGTACAGAAACAACTGATTAATCGTTTTAATAGGGAAATGTTTGTCGAATAGAATTGTCTTGAGTTTTCGTTAGTGTCGCTAGGTGGTACACATATCAGCCTCGATCTGGTGAAGTTGCAGAAGCTGCTTTGAATGGAGATGTTTGTTTTATTCTGAAGCAAAACAAGCGTAATACTTTATAAATGGCAGCACATGCGATTCTTAAACTACTACAGACTCGCAATAAAGTCGTGGTGTTTTGAGTTAAATGACATTCTTATACTTCGTTTACAGTTCGGAAGTGAACATTTTCTAACGATTCACACTGTAGCACCGTATAATATTCTTTAAGTCGACAGGCAATTCTAATCATGGACATTGTAGCATTTCAAATTGTGGATAGGTTTTTGGAATGCCATTCTATCAACTACACTAGCCCTAATCCTAACCATAACCGACCCTCACGATGCCGGGATCAACCCGAATCGCCGAAACCCGATTCCCCGAAAATGCCAAAAAAGCCCAATTCCCCGAAAACAACAATGTACTATTGAAAACCGCTGAATTGTCTCAAAACAGCGCAATTCATTCATCAATTGAGCTTTTGTGTGAACTCTTTTCATCGATCCAGCTTCCATTTAGGCAAAATCCTTTTCATCAATCCAGCTTCGTTTTCGGGGATACAGCGGAAATCAGTTGCGGGGTTTCGGCAATTCACTACGCACCCAAGATGCCCACTCTGACCCTAACCGACCCTCAAAATGCCTTAACCTGATCCGTTCGTGCCTGTGGTTTGCATTTTCGTTCACGTTTTAGTAGTTCGCAGTTTGCATTTTATCGACACCCGTATTGCAAAGCTATCCGAAATAGACACAGATATTCAGTTGCAGAAGTCTGTAGGTTTTTTAAGGCATATGATGATTTGGTAACTTTGTTGTAAGGATTAGCTAATGTAAATAAATACTAATTAACATGAGATATATATTTATTTAGTGTTTTACTTTGCAGCCTCGAGACCGTTACGTTGATGATTCTACAGGTATGACCAGCCTTGCAGTGTTTTTCTCAGTACTCGTTCTGTAATCGTAATCAAGTATTTATGTAGCACCACTGTTAGTCAGAGATGCTCAGGTGCTCATGGAACTGATTAGGAGTTAAGGAAGAATAGTTAGTCCTAAGTGACTGAGGCAGCCAATTCCAGTTGGAGGGACCTACAGTGATTGAACTTCTAGACTGAGCCATAAATAAAAGACTGTCAATATTCTAGTCTGAGTGGATAGTCATTAGAGAGCTGCCTGATAAGCTAACTGCTGCAAATATCTTAAGTTTTAAATTTAACATGAAATGCTATTGACTTTAACATAGGATGACTAAATCATAGCAAATTACATTTGGTTAGAATGGATTTGGGTACTTGGTTGCAATAGATGCGGGTACTTGATTGAATGTATTAAGTATTTCTGTGAATCTTTCTATATGACAGCTACCATTTCCATAATAGTATTAGTTTTAATCTGTAGCAGGATTCAGTACTGACGAAGAACCTAACTCAGCATTAGTGTCTAGTTTACATTTGAAATTAATTTATCTTTGATTAATCTGACTCATTTAAAAACATAGATTGATTTTGTTGAGTGTGTTGACACTTTTCCTGCTCCATGCATCTTTTTTTGCAAAAGAGAACATTTTGTTTTCTCTGCGTAGAAGAGAATGTTGACGTCAATGTGTTGTACATGAGAGATGGAGGTCTGATGGCAGCCGGCAGCCACTGTTTACAGCCAGCAGCCACAAAACCTGGTCCTGTCTATAGCTGCGTCTATTCGACCCCGCCAAAGGTAAACTATATGCCGAGCGCATGTGGTGGACGTTTTACTATGTGTTTTCGTGAGTTTCTGTGGATGTTGTGTAGTTTAGATGTAATATGCCAAATTGTTGTATGTCATGATTAGTATGCTGACTACAATATTAATTATCAGGAATCTGTACGTCATCTTAAACTCTTGACCAATTACCTAAATGAAGTGTCAGGAAATCTAATGGTCCAGATATGTCCAGGCTGGCAAAAAAGCTTACATACAAGTGTTCCTTAATGTGAGAAAATGGACAGTTATTTCAAAACCATGAAAGGAGCAGTGGACCAACAATAGAAGTGTCATAGTTACAGTACTTAATAGCTTCGAAGAACACAAGACGACTTAGTATTTAAGGAGAATGGCAAGTAAATTGGGAGTGCATAAAATAGTATGTGCTGCATACCACCCTGATTTAATGTTGCATTAAACTGTTTCTTCCAGGACTCGCTGCTGCCAATTGAGGATCTTCTCGCATTTTACGGCTGCTCGAATCGTCCCTCGGGGCCGCTGGAGGAGACGGGCATCTTCGGCTATCTCAACGAACCGATGGTCTCGTACCCAGACCACATGGAGTCGTACTCGAGCAGCGAAGAGGAGATCCTCAGCAACCAGGACCTCACCCTTGACAAGGACGAGATTGCACGCGACCTGCTTCGAAACGAGGGACTCGACCACGAGACTAGTCTGAACGAGTTGATGAACACCATCGAAATGAAACAGACCATCGATCCAATGATGCCTGGTGAGTGTTGAGCTTATGTAGCTTCATCGCATTCTTAGTTGACTTTACAATATGTGTTCTAAATGGAAGATCATCAATTATCGTGCATTGCATAGAGCTTCAGACCCAGGACTTATTTCTTCATAGTTGCCTTTATCAACCATGTGTTCTTTTGCTCTTTTTCAGCTGTTGATGATGGTGTGGTGTCCGCTCCAAGTCACGAGTCGCCTCCATTGACTGATGAGGAAGAGGAAGAAGAGAGCGAGGAGGCGAGTGTTGTTTTGTATTGTATTTACAGATTTCTATAGCGCCTCTCCCAGTACAACCTAACCACAGTGAGTCTCTGACATACATATATTATGCCTGTAAAACCATTGAGGCCAGGTCTGAGCAGAATCTCAGTGGAAATTCCCAGTTCTGTTTTAGACAGGTTGAGGTGCTTGATAGTGCAGCGGTTAGTGTTCTGGATTATCTATCGAGAGGTCAGGAGGTTCAAATCCTGGCGATATCAGAAACTATTTCTGATCTTTGAGATCAGGGACCTAAATGGTCCTTGTGATTAAAGGCTTAAATGGTCCTTGGGATCAAGGACTTGTATGGTCCATGGAATAAGGGACTATTATGGTCCTTAGGATCAGGGATTTATATGGTCCTTTCTCTTTCTTTACTGATAGCACTATTTCCTCCATCTCTGCCTTGACCGTTGTCAACTTTCCTGGTCTCGTGTGCTCTACTGCTCAACAAGTTGCAAGTTCGGGACGCAATGAGCAGCTGCGTTCTGCTGTGGGTCACGAGAGCTTTACTTTCCATCAATTACTATAACCACACACAATTAAATTCATGACCAACTTATACAGAAGTAAATAAAATTTCACAGCTGGTTCATTTTTGTCAATCGATGTTGAAATTATAGGTTGCAGTTGGACCCAAGTACCAAGCCGAAATTCCCGATCTATTGCCAAGTCATACTCGAAAGACCAGTGAGTCTTGTACTTTATATGGTGTTGTATGTGATTCTTTTTCAACTATTTTACCCAACTGTTTAATTTGAAACTTAGCATTCTCATCATGCTTTGCTGATAGTTATATTGTGTTCCTGTCTGAATTTATTCTGTTAATTGCTTTAATTTCCTGACTTGTGAGATATGTATGAGTAAATTCAATAAAAAGAATGTGAAATTTTTTGATTTTGGGTCTCAACCCGCCAATTAAAAGACATTGGGCCAAAAGCAGCCAAATATAAAAATTTTACTAAGCTCAGTCATAACTCTTTAGGATTTATGAATGCATATAAAGTAACGTATATTAATAAGAGTTTATTTTACCTTGTTCAAGGATTTTTCCTTTGCGTGGCTTAGAAATTCTTTATGCTATTAGTTTCCTAATGACTATGCTCGGCATTTGGTCCAGTTAAACCGTAGGTACTTCCCCATTTAATCTTGTGACCATTTCGTTGTCGAGTGATTGAACGAACAAGTGACACGAGTTTTAGTTTTGTTAACTGAATGATAAAAAATGTGTTTGCAGTTCCAGAAACGGCCGATCGATTGTTGTGGGATCCGTACAAGTTGTCCGATAAAGAAGGTTCGGTGTGACGCTTCATGGATATTTTTCTATCTTTGTCTGTCAGTTATCTACTCAAATTACTTCTATAGCACCATTTTCATGATCTCCAGCCATGACAATTGTTCACAGGGATTGCTTGGTTTTAATAACCAAAGGGAAGCTTCTTGTAAAAACCCTATTGAGACTTTTATGATAGCCCTGGGTAATCTTCATATTGCAACCCTACAGAGATTTGATATAATAACCCTAGAGAAATTACAAATAACACTAGGGAATCTTCTTATTATAACCTTCGTAATTCGTATTATAACTGTATTGAAACTTGATATGATAACCTAAGGAAAACTTTGTATAATAACCCCAGATTGGCTTCATATAAAAACCCAATGGAATCTTGGTATTATGACCCTAGGAAAACTTCCTATAATGACCATATTGAGACTTGATATTATGACCCTGGGGAAACTTCCTATAATGACCATATTGAGACTTGATATTATGACCCTGAGGAAACTTCCTATAATGACCATATTGAGACTTGATATTATGACCCTGTGGAAACTTCCTATAATGACCATATTGAGACTTGATATTATGACCCTGGGGAAACTTCCTATAATGACCATATTGAGACTTGATATTATGACCCTGAGGAAACTTCTTATAATAAACTTAGGATAACTTTGTTTGAGGACTGTATTGAGACTTGCTATTATAATCCTATGGAAGTTGGGCAGGTGTGCCTCTGTCATTAAGCAATAGAATGTGATACTGTTGTAAACAGGTAAGTAAGGTTGAGTCCTGAGATAGTAATTGCAGTATGACATTTATTAAGCACCATGTCATTAATACGTTTATCAGATTTTGAGATGCCAGCCCAAACCTGTGAAATCACTGTCAGATTTATTAGAGCCAGTGATGTTCTGATCTACTCCAAGGCCTTTGAATTTGTCCATTGCCAGCTGAAGATGTCCCATTTTGAGACACGGTCTTACACCTTACACATGTTTGACTGAATGTCTTGTCTGTATCATTGCTTCAATGGGTCACAAGGAGTTTAAATAAACATTTGTATTTGAACATGATGTTTCAGTTGAGGCATATTGCAGCCAAGCATCAACTCAGCACCAGAAGGCACCAGAGGATGGCGCTAACAGCCCCAGCGGATCAGACAAATACATCAGGGATGACGAACAGGTGAAACATACGGATAACCAAAGTCTAGATTAATATTATTAGTTCTAGATCAATTCTGGTGCCTTGATCTATTCACTTTTTATGCCGCTCTCTTAATGTCCAAGACATCAATCCATGCTTGCTTAACACTTTGATGTTTAAAATTGAAATCATAAAATAGATAACGGATGTTTGATTGAAATCATGTTTTCAATAGGCTATTAGTGGATTTGTAACTGTTAAACGGAATTAACTAATTTTCTGACATTTTCAACAAATCAGTTAAAACTGGATATATATACAAGTTTAGTATGTGGTAAAGTAAATCTTCAACTTTGAGTGAATATTTTGCAAATAAGAGATCGAGTGGACGCAAGGCAAGGACATACAGAGATTAGGTGTGAGGGAAATATTAAGCAAGATAATGGCATGGGTGGATTGTAATTAATTGAAATTTGCTTAAAGCCCAAGGTTTGAGAGGCGTGGTCTAATGAATACCTGCCGCCTGTTAGCTACCAATCAGATCTCCCCAAAGCATCCTCCTGGGGTACAACCTTAGCCAAATGGACCGCTGTGGTCAGTCTATCTTAATAGGCTCAAATGGGTCAAGTAGACAGCTGACTGAAATGCACTGGAAATAACAATTGAAACAATTGATCGGCTTCATAGTAGTCCTTATAATTATATGCATCTACACACCTGTACTTGATATGCAACTCATATGCCTTCGTGCCTGTGTTCGTTGTGGAACAGATATAATATTATAGTTTCATCCCTCTGGGGGTCACTCCGACTACACTAAGCAGATCTCGCTCTTTCACTCTGTATATATATATATGTATATATTGACACATATTCTATATATGTGTATATGTATGCAGCATTTGATAGAATTCATCTAGTATTCTTTTCAGTGTATTTCTGACTTACACGCATATCTGTCATTATTACGTAACTTTAAAATCAGCCTGAAGTCAAATCCTTGTGAATCCTATGTGCCGATGAAAAGAACACTGAACGAATCATATAAACGTTCGGAGAAGCTAAGGTTTTGGTAAAAGGTCATGTCTAGGTCGAGGACATGAGAATTAGCAGTGCAGGTGTCAGTGAATGAAGAATCCAGGTTTAGGTAAAACGAGGGATGTGTACTTTTCTTGAGTTGTTCCCATACAGCTATAGGCTAAGGTATATTTAGGTTACTAAGTACTTAGTCCTTCCTGTGCGGGGCTACACATCATTCAGCGCACCTCCTCAATTCGACTCTAACCAAGCCCACATTTAGGCCTCATCCCACGACACCTGTGCTGCTGCTGTGCGCGTGCGTTTATTCCTACAGGATAGGTTTATGTACAGACAGACAGACAATGCCAGCCCCATTCCAAGGCATGCAGGCATTTCAACTGAAAGGAATTGACCAGCAGTGGACTTGAATATGACACTTCTTGACTGTAGCCCCACTCAATGAGTTCAGGTTTTATTGACAGGACAGTGGTAGCTTGCTTTTCAGTTTATCGCAAAACTGACCGCCCACAAAACTTTACTTTTGGTTAGAGTTGCTTTTAATCTACTTGAGTACTGATAGAACACCTTAATTATTATTATTTTATATTTATGAGGCACACATGGTCTTTAAATCCGAATCTTAGATGGGAATGGACAATTGATGTAAAACACAGCACTAGCCATCTAAGGTGAAGCTTGAACTGATCAGAAATCGAATGCTCTGACCTATTGGGTAGCCACTTATATGGTTCATGGGATATGGGATTTATCTTAGGAAATCTGGAGTAGAATGATTGAATTGCTTCTCTTGTTGTAGGCGTTGTATCTGATGGTTCAGTGCGGTTACAATGTGGACGAAGCTCTAAGGAGACGACGCTGTGAAGTCATCCCTCCAATAGGTATGGCTTACAATAGGAGAGTCTCTGAAAGAGTGTGATGTCATTCCTCCATTAGGCATTGTTCACAATAGTAATGTCTCATGAAGTGTCAAATGGTAGTAGTAGCAGCTTCAGTTTAACGACACTGTGATAACAAAGATTCTTAGCGTCGCCCTCCTCCTATATCCGGGCTTGGGACTGGCACTGTCAGAAAGTGAGCAGTGGTGGAGTTAGAGTGTGAAGTCTCCAATTAGTATTAATAGTAATAGTGAAGTTTGCTGAAACAGGTGTTTAATAGGCAATTAGAAGTCATGTTGGGAGTTGGTACATTTGAGAAGCGTTGTTAGTTTATAACTAACTGCTGCTGTTTTTCATGATGCTTATTCTCTTCTTTCTATGGATTGATAAAGCACATCTCACAATAAGTTGATTATAGGTTCGCCCAGTGCAAAGAACCTGAGAAAAAGAAAAATCTTAAGAGAATGATGCTCCCAAGTAAGATCTCAGCACGAGTTACAGATGGAAGGTCATTCCACAGCAAAATGAAGCACGGGCACAATGCTTTAGTAAGAAAGATAATTTTAATCTAGATCCTATTCTTATTTCTCTGCTTTTATTTGGCGCTACTATGAACGACTTAGTGTCAACCGATGACGCTGATCAATATTTTGCAAAGGACAAAGTCCCCAATACTTGGGGACAGTCTTGGGGAGGGTCAAACTCGTTCTCTTCACAGCATATGCCGAGCAGATAACTGATGCTGATGTCCAAGCAATGGTCACTTGCTGGTAGTTTATCTACTGTGCTTTTTACATTGTATTAGTTTTACAGATATCTATGGCACCTCTCCCAATATAACCAAATCAGAGGCGCTCCCAGTACTGTTAGTGTGAGCATCGCCTATCTGTTTGTTTTGTACTGCGTTCATGTAGTGTGAAATGTCTCAACAGACAGAACTATTTCATGTTTTCTGCCCTCGTCAGGTGTTTTGAACCTCTGGACACTAGACGAATGCGAGAACTTTGAAAGCGGATTGCGTCTGTACGGCAAGAACTTCTATCAAATCCATAAACACAAGGTTGTTGTTTGTGATGTCAATTTATTCTTGAAATTCATCCTTTTGAACATATGTATGATTTTGAGTGGTGAATTACCATCGTATGTAATCTTGTGGCTTTTATTGTGTCGTCTACATTATGCCCTTGGCATCTATTTAGGTTGCTAATTGAAGCAATCATCAATTGATAGTGATTGATTAATCATAGTAAGTTACTGAATCAATGCCAGGATAGATCTAAACAGACATGTTACATGTGAATACGGTACATAATATACCTTACTCAACCTTGAATAGATATGCTTTCAAAAAGGCAAAATGTTAACCTTTAGCACTTTGTGTTTGCATGATCTGGATGTTTAAAATCATTTACTGACGATTGTACAAACAATAGAACACTTTCGTCTTGAAACTTGCGAAGTTGTTCAGTTACCTACTCCTTTGGGATTGAGGAAGAATGTGTATCAGGCAGCAATATTTGTGTGTAACTTGGTTGTGTAATGTAATCTTACTGAAAAATAGCTTCTGTTACTATACGTTGCCTGACCGCCTTTCTTTCTTACTAGGTGAAGACACGGTCAGTGAAGGAGTTGGTTCATTTCTACTACCAGTGGAAGAAAATGAACCGAAAGAAGCTGAAAGTGATCATTCGGTACTTGCAGTTGAAGATAATTGTCTCCTTTAAATTAGTGCAAAATTGAAGTCAGACTTTATTACTTTTAGGCAGTTTACAGAGAGTCAATTGCACGAGTTGAATTCTGCTTTTTATGTCTAATCAGCATGGGAACAATTAGATGACAATTAAGCAAATGGTTGCTCTACATAATAAGGGGAAGCTGCCTTCTAAGGACTATAATTGAGGGAATTTTGAATGGAAGGGTACAGATTATAGGGAATGATGTTATTGGACTGAATGTTGAAGGAGGATTGGAGTAAATTGAAGGTAAGAGCCGGAAAACTTGACGAACGGTGACATTGGACGAACGAACGTGCCTAAGAAGACGAGAAACCAAATAGAGACTATTCATCGTGTCTACTTAGCTAGCAAAAGTGATATGCTTTCAGAGTTAGACCTTCATTGCATTAAAAAATTTTTGTAATAACAAACTTTTTGATTTGACATGGTTGGATCAAACATCGCAGCTGTAGGTCGGTCGGTCAGCTGTGGAAAGTGACCATCATTGCACCGTCTCAATGCACTGTAAGGCCGTTCTAGGTCTTGCTGTCAGAGCCATCGTTATGATGAGTCTTAATTTATATACGAGGAAGTAAATAATTATGTCGTTAGAAATGCAACGAATTATTATGTGAGTAATATGAGTGACTCTTTTAACCCATTTTCTTGAGTAATTTCCTCATGTTTGTCATGTCTGATTTCTGCAGACACTACAACATCGTGAACCGTTTAACAGAGGCCGCGTCATGCACCCAGGCACACCAGGAAACCCCATCAACCTCCGCAGTCTGCCCCCCAACATTTTTATACCCCGACCTGAAGCGGCCATCGTTGCAGGACTGCAGCCCTTCGTCCGAGCTCCCTCCCGCCCAGCAGTGGCCTGTCTATACTGCGGATCAGGACTGCCGCCCACAGGACTCAGACTTTGCCTTTACGGCCAGGCCGAACTTTGATGCGGTGAGCGTGACGTCGACCACGACGCTTGGACCTTCTCTGTACAGCGACAGCGAGTGTTACGGTCCGCCGATCCCGCACACGTCGGCTTACACGGGTCAGGTGTATGCCGACGGGTTTCCCGAGGCATACTGTCGGATGTCATCGTCGTTTGCGGGTTGTCACGCGACGGACATCGTCTACCCGATGCTCACGGGTGATGTCTACATGGACGCGTCAGCGATGGGTCAACCGCCGGCGTGTAAGCGCTTCAAGGCCGGCACGAGGGAGTATCCACGGTTCAGCGTCGACGACTTCCCAGCAGACTTCCTTATGGCGCCTCCATGCACAGTCGATCAAGGGGACATGGGTTTTGGTGCCTCCATGGGGAATGTCGCCATGGCGTCGAGAAATTGCAGTCCTGTGTATTCGCGATCGAGCGTGTTTCAGTCGAGCGGTGCACTCGTGTTTTCCCAGATGCTTGGACTTCCTACGCTTCAGAGCTGAATAGCGGCAGTCGAAGGTGGGAAGAATTGTAAGTATCAGAAGGATGAAACGTTCGTGGTTCTGGTTGATCGTAAATATCATGTAACCAGAAGACGTGGTGTTATTATTAGTCGAGTAACGCGTGCAAGCTTCTTTGACCAGCTGAGAGTTACAATTAATGTCATCAAAGCGCTTGTGAACCACTGAGCCGTGTTTGAGGCTGGTGCACTTTGTCACATGACTACTAGAACAATCGGTACTGTTGCAACGGGTTTCCTAAGTACTTGTAGAATGCAGAGGGATGAGCTGTTTAGTTGTCATTGGTGGCTAGAACACCTGCTTCCCTACAGTCTTTTAAATGTGTTGTCTTCACACAGTGCATCATCCTTTTACTTTAGTGTTTTCCCCGTTTGGTTCGAGAATTTTTCTATATAACTGTCAACAGCCTCCCAGAGTAGTCTGCCAATACCCTAGCTGTTGTAGTGCCAGTCCCAAAGGAGAAGGGCGACACTGCACTGATTGGCTATCGTTTTGTGTGACCTAAATCCTCTGATCACTGTATCGCAAGGTGGGATGAAGCACTTATTTTAATTGTTGGTTTTTCAGCTGCTATGAATGGTGTATTTCTTATCACCGGGAAAACCTTGCGACACTTTGTCCTGTTCAGGCGAGCGTGTCGTTGCGCTAGGACAATTTCGGGAGAGTATGGTGCATGAGTATGTTACTATCTCTGGTGGTTTTAAGAACCTGATGAAGTGTTGGACAGTGCCAGTTTCTGGATATGCCAGTTGATAAGATTTAGAAAGATTTCTGTATAAATTTTGAAATCTTTCTGTTGAAATAGTTTCTTAATGAAATCCTGAATGTTGGAGCAGAAGAACTTTTGACATTGCTTCTGTGTTAACGGCGTTATAGTCGGTATCTGCAAAAGATTTTGTGCATAGAATGTTTGAGGTTGTGTAAAAAGTACATTGTAGCAATTTGATACAATTAGTTATTTATTAAATTTCATTATTATTATAATTATTATTGATGAACATCTTGTGTAGTATATGATGAGCGTTTGTATGTGCGTGTGCCACATATCATGTGTCAGTATTTCACACACGTAGTTAGCGTCGTGAGAATTTGGAATTGTTCATAACTTTCAGTAAGTGATATTCGATTAGAGGATTGTCGGCAATACAGTGTAGATGGACTTTTATAAAGCATGCAAAAATTGCTCAGCAGCGCTTGACGTCGTCTTTATGGCAGTCAGTAACTTCCGTTTTTTTACAGTTTCTAATCTGCAAATGGATGATGAACGCTAAGTTTGCTACGTGACTCCTTTCTATAAGCCCCCATATTTTAAGGTATTTTTGAATTTAAATGAAATTTTTGTGTGGCCATCTTGGCGTAGATGCTGTGGCGAATTTTGCATGGTGCTATTGTAGGTTTCGTGCACCAATGAAATTTTGGATGATTGTTAAATATTTTCAGCACACTATGTGCTAAAAATTCTAAAAATTTTGACATGATTTAACCAATTGACCCTCATTGTACAGTAAAGAGTTTATATCCTTCCAGATGTTATGTTGTTTGTGGAAGCAATGGGGAAAGTGCATAGTGTTTGTTGTTCCAGGATTTGGACATCTGTTAATTTGGTCTTCCTCGTGTTAAGCGTTAATTTATAAGTTATTTGCGTAGTGAATTTTACCTGCTTAGTGAATTATTGTTTATCTGCATAGTGGACTTGTCGTAATGCGGACGTCTTGCAGAGGTTTTGAAGCAACAGGTTCGGTTGTGTTAACTGTTTATTTGACTTGTAAGAATTATTTAAGTGTATGATGAGCCGTTGTGGCCATCTCTCGTTTTCGCAAACCTTTCCTTCGATTTTAGATGTCCTCTGCGTTAAAAATCGCAGCTATGCACATAGTCAACTGCTTGAGCTTAAGACCTCTGTTCAGTTGCATTTGAACTGGTTCGAGTCTGAAGTTATTCAGTGTTGTTGGCCAAAGCATATTGCAGGCTCACAAGTAATGGCATGGGTCTGCATGTTTGGAGTTTGAGATTCAGTGCGTAATGTGAGGCTTTGTCATAGAAGCGTGTTTCAGTTGTTGAGTTCGTGTTGTGGTGATGTCTCTACTTCAGGGGAGCCTTTCAGAAGACTAATGTTGCAGCGTTTTAATAAACGAGCTCTTCCCTAAGTACCTTGTTCAGCTGCTAATGAAATAGACAGCTGTGCAGATGAACTCTTGTGAGTCATTGAAACTTGTTGTATTTAACAGCTGTGTTCAATGTTTGCTATGTAATTCACTTGTGACATAGTGGAAGAAGGCTTACATAACATGGGTTACTGTGTGATGCAAAATAACTACTTTCAAGCAGAACAAAACCAGATCATGATGTGGTTCTTGTTGTAGGTACGAAATGTGGTTTCAATATAATTTGCAATGTGCTTTTAGTCTGCGTCTTATACAACAAGCTGTCCTTTCAGATGTGTAAAGTTTCAAATGTAGTCCATTTGGTTTCTCTTTATCCCCTTCTGACTACACTACTGTAGTACTTTTGAAGTGATCCGATGGTAAATCATGTTTCCTTGGTCTTGTTTGCATTTGTCATAGCCGGTTACTCCTTTTGGATGAATGTTGCCAAATTGTTTTTTAGAATCCTGTATCCACTTCCTTAAGAACTCATTGTAACCATTTCTTTAAACTCTTCACTTCTTCCCCTCTTTCTGTCTGTCTGTCTGTCTCTCTCTCTCTGTGTAGTTGTTTGTTATTTGGTAGACAACAACAGTTTCTAGACGAGAATTTTCTGAACGCCTTTCTGCCGTCGCACGCGAGTGTAATCCTGAAGGGGCGCTATATAAATCTTCGTAATGAATTAATATTCCGTTACCCTGCATGTTTGTTGCGCTTGTAAATAATGTAAAAACGAAGATATTGTTCGGAGTGGTCGATAATTATGTGATGTGACTTTGTGAGGTGATACTCAGTTCGAAGAATCTGGTAGCAATAGTTTCAAAAGAATTAATTAATGAAGTGGCAGCAGGCAAATCCAAAGAGAGCATCGCTAGGGAATCTGCGACCGAGCACGACCTTTCGTTTGACCCGGAAGCTGTGTTTGGTATTACAATGACATCATTTCTATTTTTGTAAATACGCGTATTTCCGATAAGTTATTTCTGGAGCATTCGTTATGTTGTTTGTGTTTTATGCAATTACGAATCAAATGGCATTTGTGGCGCCGGATCGAATAAATTCGCTAGGCATTTGTAGAGCATGCAGAGGAAGTCGTTAATTCTTTGATCAGGTCATATTTGTATTTCTGTGTGCTTTCTAAAGAAAACCAATCGATGAAATAGAATTTTGTATAATCTTTTTATACAGACTGTTTCATATTATCATGTTGCATTAATGTAGAGCCAAGTCTGGTTAATAAGATGGGTGGCCATTTTTGTTTCATGATGCAGCAATTTGAAAAACAGGACTAATTGATTTTGGTCCTTTGTTCAGATGTTAACAGAGTGGTTTTTGAGGAATTTCTTTGGAAATGATGCTTGTAGCGTCCCTGGTCGGTAAAAGAAATATAATCTGAAGTGAAAGACTGAAGATTACTCTCTGGGATTAGTTGAAAGTCTTACAAATGTGTAACAGTAACTACCTCTGAATAGCTAGTTATGTAAGGCAGCGGTTCTGAACATGTGGGTCGCGATTTGCGAGGGGTCGGCTGGAACCTTCAAGGATTTGTAAAATTAACAGTCGCCAGCAGAGTCTGTCTTATAATAATCATGTGATCATGATCATTATGCTAACTGCTCCACTTTAGTGACTTAAATTAATCTTTGCTAAATTATAAATTCTTGATCATGCTGTTATGCATGGTAGTTAAATAACAAAGTGAAGGCAGTAATCCAATCAATTTGATAGCTGGGTGTCGCCACAACGTTGGAAATATTTTCAGGGGGTTGCAGGACTAAAAAGGTTAAGAACCGCTGATGTAGGGGATGCTTTATAAGTTACATGTTACCATCATTCTAGAGCAGAAAAAATTGAGATGTGGTAAGGAGGATACATTCCTTAATGTTGGTAGTCAACATTGCTATACAAGGGCTGATCCAAAGAGGTCGCCATGCATATCAAATGTAGCAACCTCACTTTCTTGGCCTTCTCATATGAGTTTGGAGCGGGTTGCCACGTCCTCTGCCGGGCGTTAAATAAACTTTTATAAGCACAAAACCAAATCAGTTTAAACGATAAACACCGAAATCGTCAATACAGAAAATTTATTCAACCATTTCATATTTTCACCGTTTTCTTTCTCACATGCCTAGCAAACTAGCATGTAAAACGAATTTGACGAGATGGGAGATGTCCAGAGGCGAGTCATGATGAATACTTTGCCAGATATTCCCGAGCGCAGTCTGAGTCCTTGACAAAGAGAATAAAATTCGGTGTTCCGCCCATCACAACAAACCTACAAAAAGATTAGTTATTACTCTTACTCACAAAAATTTCATTATCAATTTACTCTAGACATTTCCATCATTATTGCTATTACATATAGTAGTTGAAATACTAGTGATCTATTTGGGAGACGAACAAGAAAGGCCTCATGCTGGCCAACTGACAGGGACAGAGGGGAAAATGTCCACGGACCCGGCGATTTTACGACCCGCAATCAATACCATAATCAGTTAAACAACTTTATAATTTATGCCTAAATATAATATCACTGACACTTAACTGCATCAGTTTAAACGTCCAGCATATGAATATTAATTAACTTACCTATTTTGCTATAGAACATGCCAAACTCCAACTAAGAGGCTCGTGATTGCCTTGCCTAGGAGTCTGGAATTTCTCTGCCAAGGGACCCGAAATTTAAAGTTAATTGGGTACAGGTGTGGCTGCTATGGAAAAATCCGCTTCCATGTCCATCACACTGAAAAGGTTGTAAAGCTTTTGGCAAAAGTTAATGAAATCAAATAGTAACCAGAAAAGTAGCTGATAGATAATAGTGCTTGGCATGCGACTATTAAAGTCTGGGTTGAGCCTTGCCCGAGACAGTCAGGGCTTTGTGCTCAGTACCATCAATCTATGGTCATGTATGCACTTTTAAGTTTATTAATCAGGGCCATAAATTAAATGCAGTTATATTCATGGTTCCAGCATTTGTCTGAACCAACCTGGGATCCTGTAGGACAGACAGAAGCGTTGATGTCTTTTTCACTCGGTGCAGTTTCTCCTTCTCTTGGTCTTCAAAGTAGATCTGTCAAAAAACGTATTAATATTATCACGCCTTATGAGTCACCATAATCTTAAATTGTTAAGAATGGTTAGCCATCTTATATAATTAAGAATGGATAGCCATCTTAGATCATTAAGAATGGTTAGCCATCATAGATCATTAAGAATGGTTAGCCATCTTTGCAGTAACAAGCTACCATCTACGAACCTCGATGCTGTCGGCTGTGTATCTGGACGCAGGATCCCATCCAGGAGGATCAGCATTTGGATCGAACACTGACTTGAGCTGGTCAACAAATCTACGAGAAACAAGAAACAGCATCTAAAGAATATTTAAAATTAAATCTGCCACTTATGATTAAAACCTGAAAATAAATCAAGATAGTGATATATAAGAAAATGAAACAATTACATAATTATCAATTTAAACATTCATTTGAAATCAATTTGATTTGCTATCGTACATTAAAGTGCGTTTTTTTATTCATTTATTTGTAAATACCAATTCTTTACTAACACAAAGAGTGTGACTGTGCCCCTCACAATGTAACGCACTGAACATAAGCTCAAAGCATTACATCAGACAGCTACTGTGAAGGGACCTTGAGAAATTCCTTCAATTGACACTTGCTTCATCCCTAAGTATCTTCCCACAAGAAGTTGCCCTTCATGCAAAAGCCACATACCTTGCATTTTCGCAGAATGATGTAATGAAGTCAGTTTCTCCAAACTCTGGATATAGGAAGATGACTGGCCAGTGTAAGACACCTTCATCGTCCAACGTCACCATCGCTCTGCTCGGATGACACGATTCCAACGACTCCAGAGTTAAATCGCTCAATGCTCCTCTTTTCGTTCCTTTCCAGATCGTGATTTTGCGCAGCTGGACCAGAAGTTGGTTGACGATGTCAATCAATCAATCAATGAAACTTGATATAGCACCTCTTCAAGAAATCTACTCAGAGGTGCTCCCAGTCCAGTCTTGACCAAAGAAGGCAAATTTCAGAGTAGAATAGAAAGGGGATTGAGAGTTCTTAGGCAAGAGCGAAGATACAACGGGAAGCCATTCGAGGCAGTCAGGCCACAGCTGAAACTACCTCATAATGGAAATGTTTCCTTCTTGAAGGCAGTCACGTTAACTCCAACAGTAATATCGATTAAAAGGCTATGAAAAGATGAAATTTATCAATCAATTCGAATGCAATCAAATAAGATGAAATTAACCAATCACTAAAACTACGATTAATTTGATCATTGTTGGATAACTATAAATTATTGATTGATTGAGTAAATCCAAATGCGATCACCTTGTCACCTTGTGCTGTCAGTTCTTGGAACTCTAGCAATGGCAATGACAAAACTTCTCCATTGCTTTCTTTTTGAAGTCGCATCTCTTAATTCCTCCAGGTTCATTCAGATTCTTCTGTGTATCTTGTCCATCCATTTCTTCCATGGGCGCCGTCCTCCTCACCTTCCTTCTCCACAAGCCAACATCATTTCCTTTTCTAATCCATCTGATTGCATGACATGTCTGAAGAACCCCAGCTTCCTTCTCAACACTTTGTTGTAGCGACTCATCATTCTCAACTCCAATCTCGATACGCATTTGAATTTTTCTCTGTCCACAATATTCTCTCCATCTTTTTCCATATCCACATAAAATTAAATCTACCACTCAGTGGAAACGCAATCCATAAATGAAATAATGTCCCAGCTACACAGTTCATAGGTGAGCAGGTCACTAGAGACTACAAAAAGCCACGATGACCCTAGTGATGGTAGAATGTTACCTGTATTGCTTTCATGAGTTTGTCGAGCTTCCCTTCCTGCATCTCTTTTCTTTGCTCCACCACTTCCTTTCGCTTTTCCTTCTCCTGTTTTTTCTGTTTGTAAATTCACAAAGTATTTAAAACAAGTCGTAATGAATGTTCAAATAATAAACAGCTTAGAGATATTCATTCACAATCTGCAGATTCAATTAGCTAAAATCGTTTTTGATGGAGAATATAGAACAAGATGAAGATCTAGATGGGTGCTGGATGACTGGGTCATTCACTCATTAAAAGATTTATATAGCACCCTAAAAAGGTGACTACTCGAAAGCACTCCCAATTACAGCCTGGACAAAAAGGTAAGTCCTACCAACAATTGGCTGGCTTTTGTTCGTAGTTCAAGTAGTTTCTTATCATTTGGACAAATCTACAAAGCCAAAAATGTAAATAGAAACAGGAAATTAAAAACATGTGACCAAGTGTAAACAAATCTAAATAAAAAATTAAAATTATTAATACCAATCATAATATTGTATTGATGATAATATAATGTCATACAATGAGCAACTCGGAGTAGATGTCTTGAAGCAGTGCTACATAACAAGTCTTTTTATTGGGTTTTGATTTAATATGATAAAAATAATACAAAGTAACAATATAATATGGTATACTACAGAACGATGCGACATAATAGAACAAGACAGAGTGCCTCCAAGTAGACTTCTTGAGGAGGCGCTATAGAAATGTTAATATTCATGAATGAATATAATTATTCCAATGTAATGATAGTACTTGGGAATAATTCAGCTTTGTTTAGGACTTTTACAAACCTCGAGGCCTTCGTCACTCCATGTGATGGCAGTGTCGTAAGTTTTCCGTTCTATAGAGCACAGCACACCTGTTTGTCAAGGGAGAAGAAAAACAATTTTAAGGACATTAATACTTAGGTATTGCCATAGTTTTACTACTAGTACAATAGCCGTGATTTCACTACTAGCACAATAGCCACGTTTTCACTACTAGTGCAATCACTGTTTTTACAATTAGTGCAATTGCCTAGGTTTTTTCGCAAGTACAATTGCCGTGCATATACTTATAGTAACTATGGTAACTTATGCCACAAAAGCCTTCAAATAACGACTTTGAACTAGTTAACAAACCTCACAAATCAAAGCTTTTCACAAAACCTTCAATAAGTACAAGCGCATCAGTCACCAGTTATCAGAAACATTACAAATGTGTTTGCCTCGAAGAATTGCTTTCATGTGATCGGGTTTGAACTTTCGGGCCATGACACAGTCATAAAATGATGATCGGAAATTTCCTAAAATAAAAACATAATTCAAAATGTACAATTTTTCTATAATTTATCATAATCCATTCTGCTGTGCTTTCTGCAAACAATAAAAAATTGAAAAAGGTTGTTTGTAAAAGGCTGAATGTAGCAGTAAAGTGCTCGACAACCACCATCAATACTAACTAAGATTATCTGCAAAGGTAGCACCCGCTGAAAGCCTTGGCAGATAATGCCACTAATAAGTTTAATTACCATAGATGAATGTCATCAGTTAGTATATTACCTGTAGAATGCCTTACTGGTAATTGACAGAATACCTAAATGTTAATTGGCAGAATACTTATATGCTAATTGGCACAATACTTATATGGTAATTGGCAGAATACCTATATGGTAATTGGCAGCTGCTCGATTTGTGTAGAGAATTGCGTTCAATACTTTATCTCTTGAAAGGCATTTGATGCCTGCTGTGTAGTTGTCGATCGCCCACCGATATTTCTTCAGCTCAAAGTTCTTATTACCATCTTCTTTATAACTCACGGCATTGTCTGAAATTGAATGTAAAAGACAATGACTAACACAACTCAAATATTGCTCATTGTCTGAGAGTGAGAGAAAGGGTCGATCGGCCATAGCGTTCGCCTTGTAATGCCGAGATCCTTCTCCTACTGTTCTGAGATAGTTACTATAATCCTATCACTAGACAATCCGTAATCTTATCGCTAGACAATCCGTAATTCTATCATTAGACAATCCAAAAGTCTTATCGCTAGACAATGCAAGTCATATTTGCGAACGTTTTTCTCAGATGCAATCCATCTGTGAAAATGAAAGCACAGATATGACTGCATGAACAGAAACATCAAATTCAAACCGTCTGTTGAGTCTGATTCGTATTTCAAGGCCTGTAAGCCTTCCATGGCCTCTGACATTGGTTGAGTTTCATCATAATCAGTCATAAATGCAGGATGCTGTTTCAACTCCTGCAAATGCAAATAATTAAAAGTAATCCTACCATAGCTACACAAATGCTAAACAATAACAATAATAACAATAACACATACAAAATAACACACAGAGAAGTGTACTGATAGCACAAGTAGCAATCAATAATAACAAGTAACAATTAAAACTGCTGCATTATAATACAGCCATTAAAAATTCAGACTTTACGATGCGCTTACAAATTACGACCACAATTACAGCTCAAGTTCAAAGTTCAACAGGTTAAAAGTTCAGTAAGTTCAAGTTCATTCAAGAAAACTAATACAACATACAGTATTTATTTACTGCATCAATGGTTCAATTGCCAACCTCAATGGAAGATACAGTGGCAGAGGATATATCCAACTGCAGGATGCTACCAGTAAGTAAACAGGTGTGCAAAGTAGATCGAGTAAAAAACCCACAGAAGCACCAACCCACAGAAGCACCAACCCACAGAAGCACCAGTAAAGGAGGAAAGCAACCCAGTTCAAAGGTAAGACGGGTGGGAAAGGCTAAGGCAGGGTGGGGTTAACAAGTTTAAGGAAATACTGACCGCGACCAGTTCATCAAGCGTCTGTTCTCTCTGTGATTCTTGACTATTTCTCTTTGTTTTGCTTTCTTCGACTTTGCTAGCGATGAAGGACTCCAAATCCTTATCCAGCTTTTCAGCCAAGTTTCTTCTCTCTTCGTCATCCATTTCTTATTTCTAAGCATAACCAATAACATCTTATATCAGAATTAAATCAACATTATCACAAAAGTAATGTAAGGTAATCTCAAGGCAAAAATTAATTTGCCTGCTTGGAGGTTCTCTCAGCCTAAGTGGCTGCTTTGGGAAGACCCCACATGTGACAAGTTTTCCATTTGTATTACATTTGGAAAATTGTCATTTAAACAGTTTGTCTCCACCTAAGAAGTAGATTCAGGGATTGAGATTTCCGGGTTAGCAATCCCAACATAGAGTTGCTCCCAGATCATCACAATTTTCAAGGTATATTAATTGAGTTAAAGACAGTAAGTTTGGCAAATCATGTTAAGGTACAGTACAATAGATTTGCAATTGATATGTTAGACACTTTTATTAAACATTTTCAAAAAAATATCCTTGGTTGAGTAAATTTCCTTGGGTAAATTTCCTTGGGAAGACCCCACATGTGACAAGTTTTCCATTTGTATTACGTTTGGAAAATTGTCATTTAAACAGTTTGTCTCCACCTAAGAAGTAGATTCTGGGATTGAGATTTCCGGGTTAGCAATCCCAACATAGAGTTGCTCCCAGATCATCACAATTTTCAAGGTATATTAATTGAGTTAAAGACAGTAAGTTTGACAAATCATGTTAAGGTACAGTACAATAGATTTGCAATTGATATGTTAGACACTTTTATTAAACATTTTCAACAAAATAATAGTTGAATGATATTTCAGATGAATTGCCAGCAAAATAACAATCTGCCAACAGACATCCTGGTATTATGAGCTGAATGGCGGGGTTTGAATCGTCAGTTTTACATCACATACCAAGATTCCAAAAAGCATAGAATAAAAGTATGCACAACACAATGTCTTTTTTAATCGTAATCTCCAAATTTCTAAAATCTTCTCTAAAGCCAAGCACAGGGTACCAGTCTATTTACGAGCGCTGCTTCATCTAAGCGGAATTGTCTATAGAACAATGTCCAGTGGACGTCCGAGTTCAGCTGTCAGAGACCAGATAGAGGAGGTAAAGCAGCCACCAAAACTGTTTTGTTGAGGACTAGAAGGCTTGAAAGGACGGATGCATGGAGCCAGTCGCAGAGGGTGCTACAGTAGTCAATGCGAGAGACCACGAAGGAGTGGACAAGCGTTGCAGTAGCATTGGGGTGGGGGCGAGGAGTATTGCTGGCGCAACTGATAGTAGCAGTCACGACAGAGCAAGTGGATGTGCCGCGTGAATGTGAGTTCTTGGTCCAGAGTAACATCAAGATCCTTAACAGAAAATGAAAAAATAAACTGAGAGAACTCATGTCAATTTTGGATAGCTGCTGGCGAGTGCAAAACTAGAAAAACTGACACGTGCGTGTTTCACAATCTCCTATTTAAATAGTTTTTTTATTCTAAAGAATTACAGACCTACACGTGGTGTCGACAACTTTTTATAGAGCAGCTTAATTGATTTCGGTCAAAAGAGTTACAACGTCTTTTTTGCAAACTCAGAATGGAAACGTGCCGCAATGTCAATAAACCGCCGCCATCTTGTTGTATTAATATTAGAAAGAGCATCTCACTTTTATAGGGCAATTATATTATATAATTTGTTAATAATAATAATTTCGTTTATTGTTCAAAGTTCAAGCCGACAATATGATTACAGACATAGTATGAACGAATTATGCTGGCAGCCACGCAGGGCGCCCATTACGCTATACATGTATATTCAATTTGACCAACACCGCCGGCACGGGCATCGAACCCGGTTCCTCAGCTCTGCGCCCCAGGTGTTATCTATTAATCTACCTCTGTTGTCAGAGGCGTAAAGAATTTTGTTGATCAATACGTCAACATGAACGACTGCATTACCCGTTTATTAAAACTGCATTTGCCTGGTAATTGCCAATAAGCCTGTATATGTTTATGCTGGCTTAAGCACAATAAATGATATTCCTCCGCTTCCCAACTCTCGCCGTAAAGTTACTCTGATCCCTCTGGAAACCGGGCCTTGACCATTATCAGACTACCCTTAGGACAACCACTCCGATTAAACGCAGCGTTCTTGAATAAGCTGGTCCTACGCTGTAGACTTGTTGTGAGAACAAACCAATCCCAGTCAATAAATTGTAGGCCTATCCTTATTATACACGCTGCGCTGCAGTGGCGACATTTCGAATGCAATGGCGTCAAGCATCTCGAACGTCAAATTTGCAACATGTTTTACCCCAAAATTAAAAGCAATATAATTTTGGCGTTCGGTGGAAGAGGCGAGTAACGTTTCAATCGACGTCGAATGCGACGAAACACACGGGCTGCCATCTTTTTTCGCCTTTAAGCTGGTATTAGCGGACTAAACCTACCTCTAAGTGGGATTAGACTTATACACCGACTAGAGGGCTAATACCGTCTCATGAATAGAGATATAGCCCACTAGTCGGGTATAGACCATATTTGATACGGGTATTAGTGTTAACCCTGTCTTGTGAATACCGCCCAGGGGCTGTTGTCAAAAAATTTATTCCAGTGTTGCCATTTATGTGAATATTTCTGAAGTAAAATTGTTCAAATAAGCGTCGCTTTGTACAATAATCCTACATCGGCTAGCTCTCAAAGCAATCGCTACAAGCAGAAATTCGTTCCATGGGTAAACTATACATAAATAATTGTGTACATTTTATACGAAAATGTGAATCTTAGTGAATCTCTCGGCGCCTACAAAGGCGCGTCTGAGAAATCACAAGATACAAAATGCTTAATTATATTTTATAATAATGTTATAATGCATAATTTTGATTTAATTTCATATACATGTAGACCCATACAGCATATTTTACCGCCTTCCTATTCTAAACACAGAGAGGTTGCAGGGTTCACACAGGCACATGGTGTTCAAGAAACCATGCAGCTGGATGATGGATCGAGAAAGAAGAGATTCTTCAGTGCCAAATCTATTGGTGAACCCATGTAACGAATTGGATTATGGGACTGTCTCTGTGGACTCGGCTGCTCCATTTAAGAAGAGACTGAGTAAATTTGAATATTCAGACGAACGAGGAAGACGGATGAAGTGGTTTTCGAACAGATGCAATTCCTTTGAACCACTATAATAAATCTACCACTTTGAAAAGTTTGAACATCAGTTATGTTTATTTTATTTCTCAACTTTTAGCAGTTCTTTGCCATAACTTTCTTGTCTAGTTATTCTTTGCACACTTTGCGCACAAAAAGCGTTTTAATGTTGTTAACTCGACAAACGCATAAAAAATATTCGATCTTGGCGTCTTGTATAAAAAGTCTACACGTAACTACAATAGTAATTCTGCAACCGATAGCATTCCATAAGCTCTCTCTAACGAACTGGCGCCATCGAAAATTGGACTTGCCAGACGCTTAAGTTCTTTGTCATGTGACGGATGGACGCGAGCCTATTGGCTGAAAATTACCCGGCGTGTCCTTCGTTTCCGGTACGAGCGTCGTGGTAGATTCGTATCAAGTCAAACTAGAATAACAAAGGTGTTCGTTGTCGTTCGACCGAGTTTCACAGATCCGCAAAAGTCGCTCCGATTCAACAAAAACGTTCAAAGATGGAGAAGAGAATTGAACTCGAGTGCCGAGGAAGATCTGCCAAAGACGTAAGACGGCTTGCCTTTATCTGCTGACCTAATAATAATGCCGTAAATGCCGGCTCTCCGGCTTCTTGCAGCCAGCTCCTCGCGTGCGTCAATGGTCTTAGCGGCCATGTTGCTCTTTGCAAAGGACCACATGGGGAAGCAATAACATCATTTTTGCCTATGATCTGCTTTCGTTTAGCGCAGCTTCATCGTAATGCGTCGATTTATAGGCGAGGAACTATTAGCTTATCGAGTAGCGACCGTTTGTTGGTGGTTTTATGCGGCGGATCGAAAGTTCGGGACCAGGCGCGCCAAAAATCGAATGCTCAAGCTGGAAATAAGCGGTGTTGAAATTCGCATTAGACTAGTAATTGCAGTTATTTGGACTTGCTTCATGGGTCGTCAATTTGTGCAAGTCTCAAGGGCGGACGGATTGTCGAACATGTTGTCATACGTTGCACTTAACAAGCATTTGACTAGCATAATGGCGGCTCTTTATGAATTCTACTGTTATACATAGAAACTAATAGTGTGGGGTTTTATGCGATTGTAAGTTGCTTCCAGATTTTGAAACCAGTATTTTTAGCTGCAGCTGAAACTATTATTTCACAATAATCATTAGGCAAATTGGTCTGAGACCCAAGGATGGTGGTCTGATTGACACCATGGTTTTGAAGCATCTTTGGCTGATGTCGTTTGATATTGTGGTGCTGAGCACACCACTCATCATTGTATTAAACATATAATCAGCAGGGTCGTACCAAGGGAGGGGCCAGCAGGGCCGTGGCCCAGGGTGCAAATGTGGGAATGGCACAAATTTCAGGATAGAACAACTTACTATTCCATAAAATGCACTATTTTCAAAATGTGGGGGGGGGGCCAGATTGATGCTAGGCACAGGGCGCAATTATAGTTTGGAACGACCCTGATAATCAGACACATGACTAACTGTAAAGCACAGTGCTTCTGCAACTGAAACATTCACCTTTGCGACCCACATAAAAATTACTAATGTGGTCGAAGGTTTTTTCATATGTCTAACCGACCCTCAAGATGCCTAACCTGACCCTAGCAAGTATTAAAAATGTAGGTGTTTTACAGTGAGCATGTGCCAAAGGTTGCCCATGCACAAAGGTGCATGGGCAACTTTGCTTCATCCGCAAATTTCTTTTATGTGTTCTACCCTAAACGTAAAATTTTGTTTGTATAACTGTGGAACTTTAAGCCACAGAAGATTTATCCAACTGTAAAATACTACAGTAAGCTTAGCCTAAAACCTGTTCCTGGTGCCCATCATGCATACCCATTATTCAAATATATAGTACAGTTTATTTACTTATCGAATGCACTTCATTTGCTACCCAGATTCATGTGCTTTGCTTCATAGTTTTGCATCTTTTCCACTTGTCTTGTGCCTCCTGGTTCTTTTTGTAGGAATGTGTATTGCAGTTCAGTGCTTGTGCTAACAGTCGGTATTGTCAGATACTTTTGAAATATCTTGCTACTGAATCCACTATATAGTGCACTATATATCATAGCATATAGCTGCAATTACAATTCAAAGAATAAATGTTCACTACAGGTCAGCTGTTGCATGCATATTACCATATCTGATGATTTATAAATTGCTTCTTTTAGTACTAGCTATTCAGAGGCACTCTTAGAGTGATGGCCCTGAGGAAATAAAAGTCTTTAGGCAGCGAAAGGGTGAGGGTTGGCCCTGAGTGATCTTATTACAGACGTGGGTGTAGGGAAGGCCCACAGTGTCACGGGCACAGTGTTGGGGCGTGACAGTTCTTGCCTGTTGACCGAGGAGATCAAGTTGATCAGCCGAGTGGAAAAAAAGTGGATTCATGTCTTGGATTGCAATGTGACACTGTATAGAGTTTCTGGCCCAGTCTCCAAATATAATTGTAAATCTGTAAAGTGCTTCATAATGTGAAGCCTTATTTGAGTTGATCTCGCTAGCATGAACAATGCTAAAATGATAAAAAGTTAAGGTAATTGGGAGTGGCTTCATGTCACAACTGGCATACTATTTCATGGTTTTCTGTCCATTGTTTACAGATGGTGTCATACTAGGAATTCCAATGTATGCCATCTATGATGGACCAGAAATGATAAAGCGATTAATCTGTTTGATTGATTTCTGATTGTACAGATTGACGAACTTAACCTCGACAACTGCAGAGCCACTCAAATCGCTGGTCTAACAGATGAATTCAAAAGCCTTGAAACGCTTAGTCTAATAAATGTTGGTTTGACAACACTCAAAGGTTTCCCTAGTCTACCAAACCTTAAAAAGGTAAATCTTTTAACATTTGTTCTTTATAATGTAAAACTTTTGTTTAAATTGTTTAAAAAATATCTCTCTTGCTGGATTCGCATATCCTGTAAAAGTAAGTCCATTAATGAGTTGATTGATGTCTTTATTATTAATTAAAACTCTATGATTGGAAATGAGTACTGCATCAGAAGTTTGCTTCCAGTCTCTGTTTCCTTGTAGCAGAGTTAATGAAATTGAAATATAAATCAGATCATAATGAAATATGTGAAACAGATTACTGGTATAGCAGCAAGTCCTCAGAATCAGCTTGGTTAATAAGTTGATCAGAAATGCCTGTGCAGTGATCCTTTTCTTTATGCATTGATTCAATTTCCGTTTCAGCTTGAACTCAGTGACAATCGAATTTCTGGTGGTTTAAGCGTACTGCAAGGATGTCCGAAGCTGATGTCGATCAATCTCAGTGGAAACAAGATCAAAGATATCGATACCCTGGAGCAACTGGTTAGTAGATGTGGCATTTCTGCTTCATAAAATTCTGCTTCAGAGAAGCATGCTTTTGAGAACAGAATTCATTGGTAGAGCACAGTTTAGCATTGCATTAACATGTAAACAGGCATTTCCCAAACTTTTATTTCCGCTGCCCGATTATTTTTAAACTCCTTTGCGAACGCACTTAAATTGTAAGTAATTTGAAACAGATATGAATGTCCATACTAATTTCTTGTGTTTTGGTGATGCCTAGTTGCCAGGGGAGTGACTGACTGCTTTTAGCATACAATTATCTTTTTATTTATTTCATTTAATTAAAATGAATAGAGTGAAATATTCAATAAAAATATTTGGGCAACCCAGAATTTTTCTACCATAGCCCTGTGCTGGGTCGCAACCCACCATTTGAGAAATGCTGATGTAAACTATTAATATTAGATAAACAGGTTGCCTGCTTATGAACTCTCTCAGATTTCCTTTCACATTGTGGTGAACCGTTTTCTTTGCCAGCTGTGTTACTGTGGCAGTTCTCAATACAGTTTTCAGTGTCAAAGGTGGCAGATATAAAAGTGGTTGCCTGGTATTAAATGGCAGAGTGGTTTAAACATTTCTGTCTTAACTGGATAACTCACATTTCTTGTATATAATTGAGCATGAAATTATGAAATATAGTTGAAATTTTGCTGTTCATTAAATATATTGCTAATTCGGCTGAATTTGTGGTGTATTATTGTTGCTACATTTTTAGTTGGCTGTTGTTACATGCATTTCTGTGTAGTCTGAGCATGTTTCATTTGTAAAATGTAATTGAAATGTTGTATGTAATAAGATTCTATGTTCCAATTAGTTGCAAGAATTGTTGTCAGTGGTGACATGTTTAGAATGTGCCTTGTGTTGAGTGAAGATGTACAGTTTTCCTTGCCAGCTGTGTTACTGTGGCAGTTCTCAATACCGTTTTCAGTGTCAAAGGTGGCAGATATAAAGGTGGTTGCCTGGTAATTAACGGCAGAATGATTTAAACTTATTACTGTCATACTGGATAACCTACATTTCTTGCATGCATAATTATTAAGCATGGAATTGTGAAGTATGTGTAAAATTTTCCCATATCAGAAAATGATAATAAATTATATTGCTGTTTCACAATATCCATTACCTGGTAGCTTAAAATCTGGCATTGGTTGTTTGGAAGGCTGTTGTTTTGCCATTTGTGTTACTCGGGCAGTTTTTCAGTATTGTCAATGTAGTGTCAAAAATGGCACATAAAATAATGTTGCATTATTATTGATATCACATGACAAGCTATTGTTTATGTGTCTCAAACAACTGACAAATCAAGTGTCCGCATATTTTGCATGCGTCAATTATTGTCCAAACTATCCATGCTGTTGGAACACAGTTGGTCAAGAAACTGGTATATATTGCAGTTAGTGATTGACTTTTATATAGATACAGAAACGTTTTAGGTTAAAAAAAATGAGAATATGAGACTAATGACTTAATTTTTCTGCTTCATAGTTGTATTATTACTCAACGGTAAAGTAAACTTGAGCAGCTGTTATGTTACTTTTTAGAAAGAGCTGTCACAACTTCAGGTCCTCGACTTATTCAACTGCGAGGTAACCAACGTTGAGGATTACCGCGCCAAGGTGTTCCAGCTCCTTCCAAGCCTCGTCTACCTGGACGGCTTCGACAAGGAGAACGAAGAGGCGGATGACGAGGATGGAGATGACTCATCAGGTAAATGATGTATTCCACAAGTCATCTGCTGCTGCTGTTAAAGTAATCGTGGGCATCACTATTATATACTTTCTTGCCATCACTCTAATGGGCATTATTGCAAGGAGAATTCTTGTGTAATGTGGGGGAGTTGGCTTAGGTTGAGTTCAGCTTTGGAATACAACTTTGTTATAATGCACTGACCTAATTAGAATACCCTGACCTTATTATAGTCTTGTTATAGAACTTGAAGTGTCTCTCACCGATTGCAGCATATGTGATTGTTTACAATTGAAGATGCTTATTAATGACATGATGTTGATGAAAAGCAGGATACCTGTTTAATTTAGATAACTAGGCCTTTTCGGCTTTTGATATTGGAAAAGGATGTTTCATATGCCAACTGTGTTACTCGGGCAGTTTTCAGTATTGTCAATGCAGTGTCAAAGGTGGCAGATATAAAAATGGATGCATTGTGTTTCTATTACATGCCAAATCATGTGCCATGTTTAACAAGGCAACTGACAAAATCTCTACCAGACAAAATCTTCTTCATTTATATTCAGCGTCAGTTGCATGCTTTCGTTTACATAGCTTCATTTCATAGTTGCATCTGTTTAGCTAATTGCTGTACAACAGCTTTTAGATACAATTGCATTGGTTCAGTGTGGCTCAAGATTGGAGGACTTGTCTTGTCAATGTATGTATTTATATCGGCCAGCACAGAGGGTGTCTCTGAGTAGGTATTTAGAAGGAGTGCTATATAAATGTTCAACTATATTACATATATAAAATATGGACTGAAGACAGATATGATGTCAGCTGTATTTTCTTTGGGGAAAAGGGAGTCTTGTATGCCAACTGTGTTACTCGGACAGTTTTCAGTATTGTCAACGCAGTGTCAAAGGTGGCAGATATAAAAATGGACACCTTGTCTTTCTGTTACATGCCAAACCATGTGCCATGTTTCACAAGGTGACTGACAGAGTCAAGTAAAAGTGATCTAGATCAACATTGCTGTTTTTTGTGTGTAAAACCTTGATGTTAGTGATTGTAGGTAGGATGTGAGAAGCTTTTTGAACCATTTTGGATCCAGAAGCATGATGAATCCTTACAGCTTTGTTAATTGTTTCAGAAGTTGGTGATGCAAACGATGATGAAGATGGTGAGGAGGAAGATGGATTGGATGAAGAAGATGACGAAGAAGGCGAAGATGAAGAAAACAGCGACGTAGGAACAAATGCTATTTCATTAGAAAAACAAATAATTTAAAAAATGGGTGTTTCTTAATTTTGTAGCTTAATAAGTTTTGTGTGTGTTTGGCAGATTGTTGGTGTAGCAATTTTACCTGGTTGTGGGTTGTCAATTTGATAATATACAATTAGCTATGTGTGTATATATTTGCATATAATTATATGTATTTAGATATGTTTATTAATAGTTATATTTGTATACCATTGACAGGATGATGATGAAGAGGATGACGAAGAAGGAGATGTTGGGGATGACGGTGACGTCGATGAAGATGATGATGACGACGACGAAGGCTTGTCAGGCTAGTATCTCTTGACCAGTTGCAGATTATTCAGTATCAAAGGCCTCAAAACATAAGACACCCGAGGGTTGTGTTGTTAGATTTTTTAAGTGCAGTACAACCTAATCAGAAATGCTCGCAGTGCAAAGAGCGTAGTGAGAAGCGAATATTTCACATCAAATAATTTTCTTACATTGACATGATACGTCTTCCAATCTTGCCCCAAACTGAACCAATGCAATTGTATCTAAAAACTGTTGTACAGCAATTAGCAAAACAGATGCAACAATCAAATGAAGCTAGGTAAACGAAAACAGTTTCTGAGGTACCCATTTAAGATCAAAGTTGTGGAGGTAAGATCAATCCAAAGCGAGGGACCAACAGACACATTAGCATGATATTGGGCTCTAGCCTGAGGTGCTAAGAAAATTAGCTGTTAGACAATTTCTGATTTTATCAACTTGTACTAAGAGCGAATGGGAATTCAATGCAGTTTGCTGTTGTCAGCTTGACTCGATGAGTGGAGGTGCAAGACAGAGATTGAGTCACTGGTTGAGGCTGATTTAAAATATTTGTGAAACTTCATCGTTTTACTGTTTTGCACCTGAAGGATGTTTGAAATGTAGCATACAAACGTACATTGTTGCAAAATGTAACTTATTTCAATTACAAGACATTTCCTTGTATTGAATTTTATATATGTTTATAAGCTTACCCAAACTGTACTGTCATACCCAATATGCCCAAATATTCACATTAAACTGAATATTTGATGGATACATTGCTCTGGCTTCCTTTTGTGGAGTGTTTTGCTTTCATGCTGACATTGATCTCAATAGTTGGCACTGCTGTCGTACATAATGGAGTTCTGCGTTTCAATTTAGAGCCAACTAGTTTGGTGATCGTTGCACTTTTCATCCCATGCAGATGTGCACTTGTCACACTTTGACTCTGGGCCATCATGCCTTCTCATGTGTTGGACTAAAGCAGTTTCTCACTGCACTTGCATGCTTTAACTGTGATCAGAGTACATTTTCTAACTATATTAACTCACAAACACTGTTTGTAGAATATTCTTGTAAAGGACATAAAATGTGCTATATAAGATGTCCTGATGCACATATGCAAACTGTATATATGCTTGCTACATCTTTTACTGACCTCTCGAAGTGTGTCTTTTAATGCTGCCGTCTGCTGTTACAGATGAAGAAGGGGATCCTCAACGGGGCGTGAAGAGGAAGCACGACGAAGAAGAGGAGGAGGACGACAGTTAGACTGTTTGTGACTAAAACTTGTGCAAAGACTCTTTTGAACAGATGGCAAATGACCTATGCTTAAGGAAAAAAACAGTTGTTTAGGCAGCAGACGTCTAGATTTTAGTGTTGAGAAAATTGGTAAGGTTCGAGTGCGGTCGAGAAAGCGTCTGGTCGGTGGTTCTCTGCCTTCAGCAAGCACGGACTACAGCTGTTGGTTGCTGTCATTCATTTCTGACCAGAACAGATCGTGTCGACTGCACTGTAAATTCTAAAGCATAGGTTGGTTTCTTATGCATTTGCGAATTGTTTTTGGTTATTGATCCGTATCGATTTCCAACTGTTTTAAACCCTTTTAATTATTCAGATATGTGTATTTGGCTTGATTTTTACAAAGTTAAAGAGGAATTCTGCTTTCATGTAAAGAAAGGGGATAAACTTTACCTTAATATCGACCGAGCAGCAAGCTAGACGGGAAACCAACTGATTTTCAGTGGTCGGTTGTAGGGTATTTGCCAGTGCTGTAACATTTATTACAGTGCTACCACATTGACTAGGACATTAATGAACATTCAGGAAGGTTTGGAGCAAAAAATGTTTTGCTTGGTTAGGGAAAGTTCTTGAGCATTTGCTTAGGATTGCTTTAGGAGGACGTGATGGATTGTGAAATGATCCGATATTTGTGATGTAATGGTTCGTATTATAACGCGGTGCAAAGTGATAATACCACAGAAGGAAAATGGAAAAGTTTCAAAGATGAACTGGCCTTGTTTAGGTCTTTTGAAAACAAAGCAAATGTAAAATCATTCCTTAGATCTACCAAGACCTCTTAAAGCAGTTCTGTAATTGCCGTTTGCTATTCTTGGAGCGATAATGAACTGCTTAAAATTATTATTTAGCTGATTAAGTAGTGGTGACCCATAATTCTACTAAGCAATACATTTTACCCCTTCTGGCAATTCAACAAGCATGAGAAAACCATATTGCATGCTGGAATGTTACTTAACGCGAATCAGGTGCGATTGTCCCTGAAATGTCAACACAGATGTTGAAATCTTTGTTTTGGGCAGCTGAAGCATTTTTCAACATGTGTTCTTGATAGGGGATATGAAACGATTAAACACCAATCTTTGTTATGGGCCACTGCAATGGAGGCTCGACTTAAGTTTGTCAAACTTGCTCAACAGTCATTTAGCATCACGATTTCGTCTTTTAAATGGAAACCTTATTTAAGTCTGTTTTATTCAAGTCTTGCTTAAGAGTCTCAAGTACCTCCCTTTGAATAAATTTGTCACTTAAGGATAGGGATTCTGTTTGATAAGTGTGACTGTTTTAACCAAATGCCAGTTTTGTGTTCTTCGTCGAAAGGTTTTCATTGATTGTTTTACTGCAAGAAACTAATCTTGATTTCTGCCTAATATTTGCTTCCTCTAAGTTTCTTAATTATTACTCAAACATTGATTCAACTGTGTGCGTGAAATGACGGTAGGCTGCCTTCTGATCAGAATGACTAGATTTTATTGTCCAGCGATATATATGAAATGTATCAATAAGAATTTCTATAGTGCCTCTTCACGATCCTACTAGGGAGAGATGTTGGACTATGTTACTCTTCAGGGTGACCTTTTTGATGTGCTGCAAGTGACATTTCTGACTTCTGCAATGTCACTTGCATCAACATCAATTAAATCTAGCATATATATTTGAATAGAAATGGTGGGTCTGAGGGAGGTATTATATCATTGGCTCATAGAAGCTTGATGAATGTCTGCACCCAATCGATGAATTTGTTGAAGGATGCATGATCAGTTCAATTTCCAGCCTAGGGTTGCTACATTGCAGAGTTTTCATATTATTATTATGGCTGTGCCCAAGGGCTGTCGGATTTAATTCGGAGTAGGTGCATGGCAATAGCAAGTGCTTGAACTAAGTTTCTGGTAACCATAATGAACTGTTTTATTGATTAACTCCAACCATAGTCACAGAAATTATGGAAGGATGAATAAAACTTGATATAGCACCTGCAAGAAATCTACTTTGCTCTTGCCTACATGATATTAAATGTCATTTCAGTGACTGTTAGAAAAATTAGCAAAACAGTGCACAGCTAGATAAACAAGTCTTCTGATGGTTGCCCATGCAGACCTCAAACTCACATTGACCAAACTCAAAACCCATGGTTCTTTCATTTCCTAACGGTCAAACCCTAGCCTCCTATAATGAGTGCCTGGAAAACGCCTAAGAAGAGCCAAAGGCATAGGTTAGAGCAATCCTACCCAACAGCAGGGGTGTAACAAGTGGGGATGGGGGCACTGGCCCAAATTTTAGTGCACGGTGTCCTCCAAATCGGTTCTTTTTTTGTTTCTCCAATGGCTTTTTAAGAATGGACTTTTGTAAGATAATTTGTGCCTCCCATATTTCAAGTTACTGGGGGAGGGTGAGGCAAAATTAAAAAAGCGGGGCAACAAATTTTTTTTCGTTTTGCGCAATATTTTAGAAATTATGTCCCCTACTTTTCAAAGCCTTGCTACACCTCTACCCAACACGTCTCTGAACTAGCTAACAGGAGTTACCCAAAATCTTTTCTCCATTTTACACAACCACAAGGATGCTCTTCACCATGCAGTAATTTTTCTTTTAGAATCCACTGCACTATCAACGAGTAAATCACCAAAACTAAACTGTAATCAAGTCATAATTATTACCGAGGCAGCTTCTAAGTAATTTGAAAATGAAAAGACCAAAATTCCAATTGAGCAATACAAACCAATACATTGAGGGAGCCTCCAAAGTCCAGCAACCAAAGAACTTACACAAAGAATAGTTCTGATAACAGGTAATGGTTGGGAAGCTCAAATCTGCACGTACCATGTGGGAAGGTACCATGTGGGAAGGCGCGTTACACAAACCGTTACAGGTAATGACAGTTATTGTTACAACGATCTGCAGTCAGATCATAGTACTAAGACAAACTGCTATGGATAAATTGCATCTTGTATGTAACTGAATAGTATGAACATTTTGCATAGTCCAAATAACGAATATATTAGGAGTAACAAAAATCATACAGATGGCAAAGCAGTAAGCATTCCATAGGAAGACTGACATCCACAAAGTAACTACGTTCAATGTTGCCTAACTTCACCATGCTTGCCAAAAACACAGCCACAACATTCAAATTAATCTGCCTGATAATGCTCATTCATAGCAAGCATTGAATCCATTGCAAGATCTTATTAGATACAATCTCATGACTTCTACAGCATTCATATTTTATAAAAGGTAATAATTTTAGATTAGATATTGACTTAAAACTGTTTTTGTTCATGTAGTTTCTTCTGTTTTGATTCATTGCACTTGCGTTATGCAACCAAAGTAATTATGAAATGTAAGTGCGAGATATAATTTCGTGCAGCGGCGTCGTATCCATAAACCACTCGATTATGGACGGAGCATGCTACTGTGTCACATCCAACAATCGACACTCTCAGTTCAAGATACATTGCAACAATTTCAACACTAGCCTTGTTACACCAGTCTTTCCATTACACTGGGAAGGCCAGGAAATTTTTATTTCTTAAAGGTTAAATTCCAAAACATATTTCCACGCACAAACACAACATTGAGCATATATCTCAACAGTTGAAAATTAATCCTAACAAGCCTTTGAGAGATTCTGGCCATAATAACTGACATTGTTCCTTTTCTGTCGCTAAAACCAATTGCAAGGAAAGGTATTCCTGATCGTATTAAACAAGCTCTTGAGACTGGTCTAGCTCTTTCTATAAACCTTTCAAGACTCCGCTTTGACTGGGTCTGGTTGGGAGCACATCTAAATAGCTATCATGAAGAGGCGCTATATAAATTGCATAGATAGAAGGATTCTGGCCAGATAATGTGATCCACTGCATGGAAAAGTATTCACGACCGTCTGAAGAATGCGCTATCTCTGGAGTAAAATCACAGCACAATATCTATCGTCCCAAGCAAATGATTCAATGACTGTAATTCATGTAGAGAGCCCTTTCCTTTGGCCATGGTTTATACTCTGCTACACACATTGTCCTATTATTATTCACTCAGAAAGATAAATATTTTGCACATAAAGCCTTTCATCAATAGTCAAGAAAATTTTCAAGTTTGTAGCATGAAATCAATGATATGCCTTAAACTAACAAGCTGCACGACAGTCCAGTAGTAACAATACACTATAACTATATTAACTATAACTATAGTAACTATAGCATATATATAACTGTATATAACTATAATGACTAAGTATGTGCAAATGGTGAGAAATAAAACAGTTTTTAAGAAACAAAACCACATTCAAGTAATATAATTCATAGACAAAGCATCACAGAACTGCATAAATAATTTTCATACATTTTTAACAGAATTGTTAACACAATTAGTGTAATATAATGAACAAGCAAAACCAGCTATTCCAGATAAAGGTTTATCTTCAAAAGCAAGTAACAGAAAAATAACGCCATACAATAAAAGGATGTTTACCACACTGGCTCTGGTGATTAAAAATACACATTTCAATTGTGAACCTCGTGCTTCTCTACTATCTCTATCGCTATTCAATGTAATGACGTTGACCTCTTGTCACTTTTGGACATGTTTGCCTTAACCAGCTATGACGACCATAGGACTCGAATATGTGTAACACGCCCCACCCAGTAATAATGGAGGTCAAGGGTTAATGCCAGGTGCACATTGATCAACTCTCGTATTGCAGTAACTGTGTAGTGAAACATATCTAACAGTTACCAATATATCTAGAGTTCCTATCCTGGTGACATGGTAAAATTTAATGCGAAAGTGTCATCGATCTGTGCAAAAAGATCATCAGATCTCTACACCTTCTAGCGCTCTTATCCTGATGTAAAACAAACTTTTGAAACTATCCTCCTTCTGCTCCTACACCACCCTATCACATTCATCATGACCTTACCAGATTCTCACCTGACCCTGAATTTCATGGATGTGATTTGATTTTTCTATCAAGACTAAAGTCACAAGATCCAAAGCTTGTCCTACGACAGTGCTGGTGAATATGCCGGTTTGCGTGACATGGCTCTTGTCTGGTGCTGAGGACTTTAAGAGATATACATTATCAATGCTGTTACCTCTACGGAAACTAGAGTTCTAAATGCATAATACACTGGGCAGAAGCAACAGAGAGGTCAGTGACGCAGGCTACAGAGGAGAGGCCACAGTGGGACAGAAGTTGAAACAGGTAACAAAAGTCACAAAGAAAGCCTGTGCCTAGAATAGGAAAACCATAAATAAAGATACACGTGTAAATAAAAGCAATGAGACAATACAGTGATAACAATAATACTTGGCCACCCATGAAATGGTAACTTGCTGAAGGAACTTTGTCAATACTGTTTCTGAAAAATCTTTCATGGTGATTTCGATGGACAAGATTCCTACAAGAAACCATAGGTTAATGTTTACATTCATTCAACCATTCTATTTATATAACACTCGCTATCTGTAAACGTGAATCTGAGATATCTGATGAAATTGTTTGCTTGGGCCAAAACTGAGCAATTTAGCACACCTCAGTTCTGCATTTCTGTGTGATTTTGCACACGTTAAAAATGTTTATAATAATAATAATAATAATACATGGTGGCAAGCACCATGTGTTGACAAGTTGGGTCTATTGTGCATCACCAGGGACGTCCACCAAGTGATTCCTCTGCTTGACCTTCCAACATGGATTCTCACCTGGAACCAAAACTAAACAAACAACATGGCTCAACGTGATTTGTCCTCAAAGTTGACAACTACCACTCCATTTCTTCACAGCTCAAATTCACTAACTTCAAAGAGCAGCTCAATACTCACTATTTCTCCTTGTCTTCCAAAACGCTTGGATTCTAACTTGCCTATATCTTCTCCTGGTGGCTTAATATCCTCGCCTCAGATTCACATTTCGATGTGACTGCACGTGTTACAAATTTTAATTCAAATCTCTGGCAAGCCTCACCACAACAACTATTGTCTAGTGGTGAGAAATTTCGTAGCATTATAATGATTCAATGATTCAAAACACAAGGGGACCAGCAACTTAGACAATGCAATTTGTGCATTTGTCCGGCACTATACCCTACTACACCATCTCTAAGAACCGCTTACAAAGCAGTAATTATGAATGATCACAGTTGAAAGTATGCATATAAATTCAGCGATTGAATTGTCGGGGGTTGGGAGGGTTCAACTCCCGTTCATTTTTCAACCCTGCCACTCAGAGGCAGCAATCTCGTTTGACAGGTGGGGGATACCCAATGACAGGGGTAGGAAATGTGGGGGATACACGTACAACGTGTTCCCTATCTGTAAATGGTGGAGGACTTGTCCCTCTCGACTCCCTAGATCGCTGCCCCTGCTACCACTCAATTCTCAAAAATTACCTTGGGGTCAAGCAAACCTCCAGATCAGCTTTCAGTGGCATCCACACCCACAGTTACCCTCTACAATATAGTCCGTATACTGGTTTCAGTCTCATATAAATTCTAGTCAGGGCATCTTGACATGGAAATTTTTCAATCCCCTCCCCCATTTAAATTTGACAATTGAAACCCTGCCGTATAATATTGTAGTGACGAGTGAAAGAAACTGTAAACCTTTGGTTGAAGCAGACGTCTTGGATAGATGCGGTCGGCTTCCTTTCGTTCGTCTTCCGTCACAACTTGGTCATCCAATGTCTTCAAACGACGTAACCGGCTCATCACAAAATGCCTGAAAACAAAATCAAAAATTCAGGGTGCACATATTTCTAAGAAGAAAGCCCAAAAAACTCATGCTTAACTCTGTAAAGAGAGAATCTAACCACAGATTCACCAAAAGAATCTCATTATGTCACAGATAATTAATGAATAATGCACATTAATCATTAATTCCCTTTGTGTATTAAATCCTATAACTATTGCTTTTGAGGAAAAAAACTTGAGACTGTTTGATATGTGTAGTCAAACTTAAACTATAAGTGTCACATTTGTTTCGTTCCTGACTTCCTGTAATGTCTTATTCTCTCATCAATTGTATTCGGTTTTTACAACTGTTACTTCTGTCAAATAATATTCATAAAAAAGTCAATCCAGACTCAGAGGGTCCAAATGACCCGATTGGATTGACCGTTTGATTTAAAATTGCTTTGCAGTTTTTGCGTTTGTACTGACTAGCAATCTTATGATGTTGATGCTCTGTCAACAAGTGGCTTACTTACTTACTATATGTCCACAATATTTTTGCATTGACAAGCTCCTAGCTGTCTTGCATTTTTATCCTTATTAGCCTAGGTTCTATTAACGCAGACTGACCCTAGAAACACAATAAATTGCTTATAATTATGTACGTATAGTCTTTATATTTCTCATATATACCTGTAGTCTTTTTATTGCTCATATATATATACCTGTAGTCTTTATATTGCTCATATGTGCCGTCGTTAAAGTAACTTGGGGCGGCTGGATTGTTCATCATGCTTAGGCACTCAAGGTTTGGAAAACTCTGTTCGAGCATCGATATGAAAAAACCTAAAACAAAATGCAACCATATTCAAATTTAATGTAGGGTTCAGTAAGTAATTTGTCACAAGTCACTATCACACTAGTGCAACTGAGGATATTTTGACTTAATGCAAAACATATAACCTAAGGTTGACTAGTCCTTCCAGGCGCCGGCATTCATTAAATTATATGCAGGACGTGATGGCGCATTGCATGGTAGACTTACAGTTAAATTTGTATACTATAATAACTTGTGATCGGATGTTGATAGTATACTTGTAATCATACAGCAGTCTATTAGTTATAATTTATTTTAAAACAAAGATTATTATTAAAACCTTACGTGAGAAGTTGTCACTTTTACAAGTCCCTCTTGGATTCAAACTCTGGATGTAGAAGCTAATCGAAAGTACACATCGCACTTTGCCTCCTATATTTCTTTGATCAGCAGCGGCTTACATGCAGGAAGAGTGAAGTGCAATAGTGTATTAAGTGCAAACTAGAGATGTAGCAATTGCAGATGCAAATGTTAAGAGAGGGAAAGATGGGCCAAGCAAAGGTTTTGCTTACAATTACACTTTGGTTGTAGTTAGAGGAATTTGCAGTGAATGTATCAAGATTTAAGATTGACGGAAATAGAGGGATCTGGAATTTTCTTGAGTTGGTCACACAGGCCAATCAGTATAAATTCCGTTTTAGACGAATTCATGCACAGGAGATTTGAAGTCATCCAGGATATTTGTAAGTAGCGCTTGAAGAAGATGATCTTTGGAGTGGTAGAAGCTGTTTGGAGAGGTAAATAATTTTGTGTAGTAACCAGCATAGTACTGGTTTCCACAATAGCCTATGTTCAAAAATGTCCCCAATGAAATTAGCTGACCAAAGACTGATGATGCTGTGTACATTCTTACAATGGCAGTACACAAGTCATTCTATTGGAATAGATTTAGCCTGATTGGTGTATATATATATATTCCCAGAACGAACCAAGGTTTGTGACGTTGTTGTGGTTGATCCAGAGTGTCAACATCTGAGGGCAGAATGGAAATCGGACGTGAGTCGTAAGATGATTGTGGTCAACGATCAAGATCTCCACTTTCGGAAGATCAAGCAGAAATTTGAAATCTCTGTTTCATGCAGTTAAGGGCGAAAACACAGAGTTCTGTTATTTAACCTTTTAACAATTAAAATCATCGGTTGGATGAACAGGCAGTTGGATAGAATGATGGACAATTTTCCCTCTAAGGTTTTTGGAGATAGTCTGTGGAAGAAATTTTGTGTCGGCAACATTTGTAATTGGTTCACACTTCGTGTGCAGGTCAGAGCTGAATGCAATGAATAAGACCATATCTAAAAGTCTATGATTATAAGTTCTGATAACCCAAGAAAAGTCTTGTCAGTCAAGGGACCAAATTCCACACCAAATTGTTGTGTGTGCCGGCTCCACGGCTCATGTGCACAAACACATGCGCACAGCCTAGAGGGAACATTGCTGATGGATGGTGGGGTAGACAGACGTACGAATTTGGTTGATAGAGGTGGTAATTTATACATTAGTTCATTTTATATGCTGTCAGGTCTTGTGTGATGGATTGTCCACAAACCAACTTTGTTAATGGACCTTCACTGTTTTATAATCTGGAGCCACCTCGGTCACCACAAGTATGTTGGTCATCTAGGCTGGGATGGGCAAGTGAGGCATTGTGAATATCAGTGTTGAACTACTTGAAAACTTTAAGGATACTGGATGTTGTTGCCAGTCAGATCAACAATTGCAACATCTCTTCCATAGCGTCGAAGGAGTTTAGGCGGAATATCAGTTAGACCTTGATCGGCCAGACCGATGCGTAGCGTTGACTTAAAGTCCTTCGGTGATTCTCCGCTCTCATCGAAACTTGCCATTGCTGTAATGCACGGACTTCTGTAGCGCCGTTTTCCTAATGCAGTGGCCTAAACTGAAAAAGCATTCGACTGCACCTGCCAGCCAAATTCGGTCGAAAACCGTGGATACTGCGCAAAACACTTGACTTTTAAAACCCTGTTTAATGCTAGTTTCACGCCAGATTAACAACTTAGTCTTAGGCCTACTGTTTCTGCCCGATGGCCTTGAGCGCCAGGTTTAAATAAACCCGCTATGAACGATATGCAGATAATTGTCGCGGGGTGGCAGAACAGAATCGTAAAATCGATTTTATACAAGCGAATAACTCAGATGGTCCTCTAAAAAATAAGCCTGAAATTGGTAAATTCAGTTTCATCTTCTATTACACACCGTTTTATGAAGCATCTGAAACAAATCAAGCCTCTGACGAAAACACATGACTTCTGAACGAAACGGTTAATCGCACCAGGTGCAATGGGGCTATATCTCCAGTAGTTGCCGAGTTGTATTCTAGCATGGACGGCATTCTTCGCTCACTGAATTTGTTGTTAGCATTACAGGGCATGGGATTACAATGGGAAGTTCCTCATGTACTTCGCGGACCTAATTTTGTGTCCTATGTGCGACTGTACATACGCAAAAATTAGTAAAAATTTGAATCTCCGATATCGTTGGTTTTACCAGCTCTTCTGTAGCTCGATGCGAAATGATAATTTGTAGAATCGAATAACAGAATCCATATATCATAGGCTCCCAAGCCATACACTATATGACTATCCTATTACATTCAATGCAATTGATTATGTAAACTAACGTTTCCCCAACTGTGTTCCGCCGAACCCTGGGGTTTCGCGAGCTTACGACAAGGGTTCCGCGGACAACTTTCAGTGTGAACAATAAACTTCAAGCAATTGAAAATAAATTATATAAATTTTCATAGCAAGCTTTTTGCTTTACATCTGTGTTTAACTTCATATGACAGAGAATTCATATGTCGTTGTCACTGATATTTGTGATAATTTTATTATTATTATTAATCAAATGTAGGCCTAAACCTAAAATTGTCTGATTCTCAACTTAATCTCAAGCGCTTGTTTAGTTCTGGACGGGGTTCCGCCAAAACATTAAAATTTTAAGATCACAAGGGCTCCAGAGCCAAAAAGATTGGAAAACAAAAAGCGGCGACAAATAGATTGACCAACATCCGCCGCTGTGATTTGTGGGAATGAATCTTGTAGCTTTGGGATCTTCAGCTGAACGTTATTAGTTTATTATTTTTCTGTCCATTTGGTAAAATTTCGTTAAATATGTCTGCTCCTGTGAACAACATAAATGATCCGCGACGACCAAGTAAAGTTCATAGGCAAGTTTAAACCCTTCAAGTTATTTCTACTGAAATAGAATAAAAGCTAGTGATTATTTTATTGTACACACTTCTGCAGCTGACCCCGGTGACATGTGTGGCAATTTTGTCTAGGACCGGTTACAACGATCAGTGCCACTTAGTGATATTCTAGACTTTCCAACTTAGCTGTAACAGAATATTTGATGCTTTTTTGTACTTGAAGCCTTACATTTTGATACCATGCCAATGGCGCCAGTAGTAGTTGATTTAGCGTAATATTATATGAATAAGATGTATATCGAATGTCGTATTTCGACGCAGAACGATGGCGTAAATGTGGCTATCTTAGTAGGGCCTTTTGATCTGATAATATATCTAAGTAAAACAAAATTTAGCTAGATTTATTCCATGGACAGTGGTAGTTTTAAATAGTTGACATTTGGCGGAAAATGTTGGATAGCTAAATGTCACTGTTTTTCAGATATAAGGTTCCTCCATCTGGAGGTCCAGCCGAGGATCCAACGCCCGACTACATGAATCTGTTGGGCATGATCTTCAGCATGTGTGGCCTTATGTTGAAGGTAAAGTTTGTATTTACACGCTATGCTTTCAGTGTATGCATAAAAAATGTTATTCGTTGATTTGATTTCAGACAAAAATGCTCCAAAACAGTGCATAAAATTATAATATCTGTGATAGAAAGAGCAGATGCAGAGGCAGGAGTGACTACACCATAGAAACCTTGGAGCAAATGCTCCATCCAAGAAATAGGGGAAGATCTCATTGGGAAATTAGGGGAAGTTGATGTTTTTAATTGATAACTACATCTTTAAAGATCTGTTATTATTTGCAGTTGAGCCATTCTCTTCTATTTTACATTGTCGATGTGTCTGCCAGTAACTTGGTTCAGTCTATGATTCATCATTGAATAAGTAATATTTGTCTGTCTATCAGTCAAAAATGGAGGGGGAAGTTGCTCCATTGACATAGGCAGAGGGGGTTAAGTTGCTGCAATAACTTAGGCAGAGGGGGCTTAGCTGCTGCAATAACTTAGGCAGATGGGGTTAAGTTGCTGCAATAACTTAGGCAGAGGGGGTTAAGTTGCTGCAATAACTTAGGCAGATGGGGTTAAGTTGCTCTAATGACTTAGGGGCGGGGGTTTCGATGCCCCTGCACAGAGGAGACAGGTCTTGGTTCGTATAACCCTCTGTGTAACTCGGAGGGTGAATAAATGGTTCAGCATTTGCTTTATGCATTTTCGAGTTGCGTTTCTACAGTTTTTCTTTATTTTCTGCAGCTGAAGTGGTGCGCGTGGGCCGCTGTTTACTGTGCGTTCATCAGTTTTGCCAATGCCAGGTCTTCCGAAGACACGAAGCAAATGCTGAGCAGTTTTATGTAAGCTGTGGTATACAGTTATGCTTTGGTCACAAGTACTTATGCTCTGGTTGTAATTACTTACACTGTGGTTACAATTACACTGTGGTTACAATTGCTTATGCTGTGGTTAGGACTACTTAAGACACTGCTTATGATTACTGATGCTGTAGTTGTTTGTTTGTATATAATAAATTAGCAGCACATTCATTGGAGGATTTCCTCAATTTGTGTTGCGTTGTGTCCTTGGCAGTGTGTTTGTTTATCTTTTGGAGCTCTTTACTGTGACTTCGGCCTGAGCAGGTCACCGATCTCTTCTCTCGGCCTCCAGAGGCGACTTTGTGGCTCCACTTGCTCATGCTGCCACCAGACAGAATAGGGCTTTGTGACTGGGTCCCTCTGTTTGGAAGAGCCTCCCATCTGACGATTCTTGTGATAATGGTTGGTCAGGATGGCTATTAGATGGTTATTCTTCGGGTGGTTGTTGTAATGGTTATTGGTAGATGACTGTTGTTGTTTTAATGGTTGTGTGAGTCTTGGTTGTAGTTCTTCCTATTGTTATTGTGGCTATTGATACATTTATTGTTCCATTGTAGGTTGTCAATATCTGCCGTTGTCATGTCCTACCTTCAAAATCCTCAGCCAATGAGTGTTCCTTGGTGACAGGTCATCGTGAGAATCCACGAAACACGAATGGGGCTTGGAAAGGGGTGACATTTGAGGCGATTGTACAAGATTTTATTCTCGAATTTTCGCATGGATTGGTGGCACAGTGCGAAGTCTCCAAAAATTGTTTAATGTTATTTAGAAAGATTTATTATTTGTATTTAGAAAGAATCTTGAATGAGTCCAGTCTTTCTTGCTGGTCAAATATCGTAATACATAATTTTTCATCCAATCTAGTTTTATCAGTCTACATGTGTTTCATTGTTAAATAGGACATGAGTTGAGTTTTATATGTTCCAAATGATTCTTTCTGTTGAAATTTGAAATGAAGTGAACAGTACACTAAGCTGAGGTTTATCTGATCCAGTGTATTCAATTTAAATCCGTTAGGTCGTAATACAGAGAGAGCATCCGATATATCTCTAAGACTATTTGTGAAAGCTGTTGTCTGCAACTTCATATAGGATTAAGACTGCCATGGCCTAACCCCAGGCATTAGCTGTTGTGGGTCCATCTACCTAGAATGACATTCCTCCATCACTAAGGGATTAACTGGCTTATCAGTCTTTAAAGGCATTTCTGTTTCCCCAGGCTTTATGTGCTGAGAGTGCCTCTGAATAGTTCTTCTGCGAGAGGCGTTATACAAAGCCTAAGTCACAGGAGCCAGCTTATTCACCCGCACTCGGCCAAAACAAATCGGAGAGGTTAAGGTCGAAATCGGTTCTGGGTCTAAGATCCAAGGATCGGGAAGATAGTCCTACAATGGATGGTGTTTAGTGGCAAGAAAGGTAAAAGGGAACAGAAGGAATCGGGATAGGATTTGTGGGACATGGCTCTTGTCTGGTGCTGAGGAATTTAAGAGATATACATTATCAATGCTGTTACCTCTACGGAAACTAGAGTTCTAAATGCATAATACACTGGGCAGAAGCAACAGAGAGGTCAGTGATGCAGGCTACAGAGGAGAGGCCACAGTGGGACAGAAGTTGAAACAGGTAACAAAATTCACAAAGAAAGCCTGTGCCTAGAATAGGAAAACCATAAATAAAGATACACATGTAAATAAAAGCAATGAGACAATACAGTGATAACAATAATACTTGGCCACCCATGAAACGGTAACTTGCTGAAGGAACTTTGTCAATACTGTTTCTGAAAAATCTTTCATGGTGATTTCGATGGACAAGATTCCTACAAGAAACCATAGGTTAATGTTTACATTCATTCAACCATTCTATTTATATAACACTCGCTATCTGTAAACGTGAATCTGAGATATCTGATGAAATTGTTTGCTTGGGCCAAAACTGAGCAATTTAGCACACCTCAGTTCTGCATTTCTGTGTGATTTTGCACATGTTAAAAATGTTTATAATAATAATAATAATACATGGTGGCAAGCACCATGTGTTGACAAGTTGGGTCTATTGTGCATCACCAGGGACGTCCACCAGGTGATTCCTCTGCTTGACCTTCCAACATGGATTCTCACCTGGAACCAAAACTAAACAAACAACATGGCTCAACGTGATTTGTCCTCAAAGTTGACAACTACCACTCCATTTCTCTGCAAGACGTGAAGAGACAATGCTGTAGGTCTATCGTAAAAGATCAGTGCCAGATGTTATTGAATGGATGAATTAATGGCCTTTGAAACTAGATATGATATGCTGCATTCAAGTTCAAACTTAAGATGCCAACCAGTTTCATTCGTTATTTAATTACAACGAAATGGTTTAACCAAGTTAACATCTCTAGATGTAGTCTCAGTAAATCTCTAACAATGTTAACAAATTTTACAACAGAAACTATGCATTCCAAGGTTTTGTGAATGTTCACAGAAGCGTGCTTTCTCAAGAGCATATTGAATGAGGTAGAGAACATTTCAGTTTACACTGGTGGAATTCACAGAACACAGATCACTGACTTAGTAAATTAATCAACTAAAATTATTATAAAATTATTTGAAGGTGTGAGTTTAATGGTCAGGATTTACAGCACCATGAAGTTGTCCGAATGAGACACTCGTTATAGCATGCTTTGTTAAAACAATTTCAGAATAAACATGGTTGGAGAAAGGAAACACACATTTTTGTCAAATTTCAAGAGAGAAGGACTCCATTCCAACAATTTTGTTATGACATAATAGTAACTGTTGTTGTCTTAGATCCTCAGGCCTTCTCAGGAGGCATGGTTTCTTGGGAATGGGTCGTATTTTTGGTTGAGTTTTTCTTTACATAGTGTAGTTTCCTTGACATTTCTAGTGCTGTTAGGAGCTCTTAGCCAGTAGTTTAGTTTGCCAGTGTTTATCGTAAATTTTCACCCACTCTTTAAACAAGCTGAGATAAAGTACAGACAGGGGTTCAATAAATGATTGTTGGAAATTCATTCCTCATCACACATTTCAAAGCAACAAGAAACTGTTACTAATTATTTTTCTGACTTCAGAGTGGAAAAAAGAAGCACAGAAAAATCAAGCCTCATCTTGAGGCACTTCTAACTTAACTATGCAGTTTGCAATACTAATGCGCCCAAATATTATGAAATATGGAAGTAACCAAATCATGCCAAGACTGTAGAAAAAAACACAAATCGTTAGCACGTCCAATGTTTAAGACAAATCAACACATAGCCTGGTTAGAGCATCATTAAGCTCAAAACGATGCAGATATGAAAAAGCAACTGCTTAATAACAATTGTGGTAATCAACATCATCTATTCAGTTAGGGTAACTCCAATCGTCTATAATTGGAGATTTACTGACAATATTCGAGAGATGCTACAAAGGGTGACCTGACAAGTTATATCGGAAGCACAACTAAGTCGACAACGAAGTGAAAATTTGTTTCAGCATGTTGTAATTACAGCTGCAGCTGAGGCCTATGCTAAAACCTTTGTAAAAACGCCCCTAAACAGATTCATTTGAAATACTTCTTGTGTGCTGAAATCTGAAGTTGCATTGCAGAAATGTGCTAAAGGATGGGCTCAATAAAAGACTACTGTGTAATTTTAATAAGCGGCATCGAGGCCATACAGTCATGTACATTTACACGTCTTGCTAGGCCAAAATCTCGTTTACCAATATATGCAAACGCGAGAGAGGAATGAAGCAAGACAAGAACCATGTAAATGTAATGTAATAAATTATAATTTAATGCTACACTGAATGTCTTTGCCCCACATGTAGGGTTTACATCAAACGGATAAATCTAGTTACATACTTTTGTTACGGTATTACATATTACAAGAATATACCTAAGAAACCTGATGAGCAAATGGCAATATTGACGATGAATGAAAGGTGAAAGAAAACAACTAACCATTGTGTACGATATGTCATGTCTTTCCAGCTCATCTGGGTTTGGTGGGTTTTGGCGATAAAGGTGGGGTTCTTTCATACACTTAAATGAATCTCCTGATAAATTAATGGCTTGTACTGTAATGTCACTGGTAAATTGCAATTATTTTGCCATCTACAAAGAGCAACACCAATTTAACATAATTTTGAAGCTTCTGTAGTTATGAGCTGAAATAATTCCCTAATATTCAGAGTATCACCAGATCAAAACTTTTCTGCAAAATTGGAACAATGCCTCAAAATATACACATAAATCCCATTTATTTAAATATGTTAAAAGCTCTCAAAGCTCTGACTAGGTACCATAATTTTAAGAATAATAATTTAAGAGGAATAAACTTTCCTCGGGTGATACTAAAACAAACATTGTAGTTTTGCTCAATGCAGCAATAATTTGGAAAGAAAGACAGGTTGCATACAGGCTAACATGATATTTGTGGAAACTCCCAAATGTCCTCAAGACCAAAGTATATTATTATTAAGGTAATACTGTTATTGCTTGTACTACTGCTACTACTATTACTACTACTAATGGCACTACCAACAACAACAAACTTAACTCAAGTCAAAAGCCAGTAAAAGCCAACGATAACTGCATCACAGACTTTGCAAATGGTGCCCAAGCTTATTATGGCTATTCAAATCGAATCGATATTCAAATTTCGAATCGAAATGAAATAGCCAATTTGGCGAAAGAATCATCGAACAAACACTAGCTAAGCATGTTGTGAGTCATTAGCACAGCATACTTTACGAATGTCAAAACATCATTGAACATCGACAGCAGAAATTCTACATATACGAGGTTGTAGAATCTTCATGGATGTCACAAGCTTACATCCATCATTTTGTATTGATCAGATCAATAAACTTTTTTCGATCTTTCTAACTCATCTTTCGATATACTTTTTTCGCCCTTTCTAACTCATCTTCTTAGATTCATCAACTGTTGATAGGTTTTGAAAGATTGATACGTTAATAGCTTGATACCAACATCTTCAAATTTCAATATCTGAGTCGAAAGTGAAATAAATTGCGAAACGATTGAACATGAAGCAACGACTCTGACTGCAAGGTCATTATCATAATGAAAGCACAATTGTTGTTTTCATTTTGGTTTTTCAGGATGCTATTTACTTCAGTTCACTTTCTGTTCTGAAATTCATATGTAAAAATTTCCTAAAGCTCCCAAGAACTTGGAAACAGACATGCACAGCAGGTTGAAAAACACGAGAATCAAGTACTACTTGTTTTAGAACAATTTTCCTGACTTTTCATTTTAATCACTGAGAATGCATATATTTTCTAACAAAGTCACCATTGATAATCATACATTTTAAATGTCTTAAACATAATTCCAAGTTACATACTCATTGTTTTTTAATGCTAAGTTTTTTTAGCCAGAGGTGCTTTTTGTAAAGGTGCTATTATATATTAGTGTAAATTCTGAATTTTCAGCATCGACTCATGTTCACACACGGGACACCTCTGTATCATTTAAAGATATCATTCATTTACATTGCATATACTGTATAATGAAATTGATATTGTACATTTGAAAAGAATATTCAGAAAGTATTTTTGATTGCTTAATACATTTGCTCAAATATTGGAAAAATTTGCAATCTTATAATCGAAAATTGTAGACCTAAAAAAATACATGCATTGAATTTTACAAACCTTAAGCTCCAAGAGATGAGTTAATGATATGAAATGATATGCTCAAAAATACAGGACAAATATCTGTAGGGAATACAACTCCAACTTCCCGATCATTGCCTGTTCACCACAAGCCATTAGGATCGAGTTGATCCAACAAATAAAAGTACAAAGCTCGATGACAAGACTCCATAAGACTCACTCCAAGACTCCATAACTGCTCATAAACGACAATGCAGCAATTACATCAAAGTGCAGTTAAACTAAGCAATGTAACGATCATGACTTCAAAACTAGAGAGATTCCAGATTAATAATATCACTTTCACCCAGATCTAATGCACGAAAAATCAACTGTTGTACCAGGGCTATAACATCTACAACATAATACCAGCATCAAAAACAATAACAGAATATCGTAATCTACTATCCATTTCACTCGAGGAATAATCTTCCATCGTATTTTCATACGGTTACATTTAGCCTCAGCGAACATTTGTGAATTTTTCACTCACCCTTATTTAGTTAGAGTTATTCAAATTTGTGAGGTACTTAACAATCATATATACGTAATATAACTAAATGTGTTGGCATTATGTGACTATTATCCTGGTTATAATTTCGAATGCCCTATAATCCAGGTGACATAATAACAGTGTTTGTTGACTCAATTTCTGTCAGCCATTTGGCCAAGAAATCGCATATAAGGTCACATTTTTTAAATTTCCCTCAACTCATCACCCATGAAACAATCATGACCCAGTATGAGATCACATCAAAGGAATGTAACTAGCATCAAGAGGAGCTCTGGTTAGTTGTAAACCATCAAATGACCAGTAGCACATGCAAATAAATTCACTCAACGTCAAAACTCTGGGTGACACAAAATCCCATGACAGGAAGGTTCCCTGACATGCTCAAAGTGCCCACAAAATCAAACTCAGTGCTATCAAAGACATCAACAACCAACTAGCTACACCAACCATCATTGCCGCTACTGTGTTTAACCAATTACTTAATACCCACAAAATGTAGTCAAATTAAAAAATGTCCACCATCGCATCACTTCTTCGACGACAGCAGAGAACCTCTACATAACACAAATCTCAATAAAAGACACGACTGCAGCGGAGACTAAACTGTTTTGTGGCTGAGACCACATGCCGGAGAAGACGGCGTTGGCATTTCCCGGATGCGCGGAAACTCCATCGTTTCTAAAAATATAAACTGTTGCAACGAAATGAAAACTGTTAAGAAATGCGGGTCCGACTTCACAGTCTCTCGGTCCCCGGCGGTCCCATCAGCTGAACGTAGTTGTCGGGGTAGAGACCGATGCGACCGTCCTTGCACCCTGTACACCAGCCCTGGTCGTCACGATCCCTGAGTTTGATGAAGACATCGCCTGAATTTGAACAAAAGCACACCGTAAACCGTAACTGTAACAGAAGAAGAAAAGAATGCAGTCCCTTGATGATGAGAGTCAACTTAAAGCAACTGGGAACCAGCGCAGTTTGGCACTAAAGTGCTTTCCTCAGAGGTAGTCAAGGGTATAAAGGTTTCTGACATCAATTTCTTAGCCTCAGTGTAGGAAGGCAGATGGCCATTCCTCTCCCTCGTGGTCTCAGCTTCCCACTGACATTGTACGGTCAGTGCATTCATCAGAGCCGAGTTGGTTATGGTATGCATTGGGCAGAAATCTTTAAAGAAATTTTTCCTCTGCTAGAACTCAGTCGGTTGATAGTTCAACACACTAATCGAAATAGCAGCCATGCATGAACCCCCCTAACTCCTTCAAGAGTAACTCCCTCTCACCCATTTAAGAGATCAACGTGTATAGTCTTTGTCTTACGCTTGTAACGTAATTGGCCACTGTGCATGACTATGCAAAGACGTATACACATACAGACGGAAAGCCATAAAGACACGCAACTGGACAGATAGATAGATACACACACCTACAGATAGATGAGATGGACACACAAACGTACACATTTACATCGAGACATCTGTCTGTCTGTCTGTCTGTCTGTCTACAGACATTCAGACTGACATAAACACAGACACATGGACACACAGACAGAGACAGACAGATGTGCTTCTGACGGGTTTCAATAAAGGCGTAAAAACAATAGCGTTACCTTTGCCTCTACCTTTTCTCTATCAAAAGAACAATATTCCACCAGATGCCAGACATGCACCAGCATGCCTAAAACAAAATTTTTAAGCCAACAGCAACAGGACAACAAAACAGTACAACCAAATAAATAGCAAAAACAACAGAAACAAAATACAATATTAAAGAGACAAAACAAAACCCTTTGAAGTCAAACAACGAATCCATCCCTCATAGCTCTAGCTCTAACCTGCTTCAAACGATAGTTCGTCGCCCTCCTGTCCTTCGTAGCTGAACAGTGCCTTCACTTGGACCCCGGTCGTGGGGGGCGTTGCCGCTCCCATGTGGCTGTCGTCCTGAAGGGCGCTGTTGTCGTATTCCTCCCAGTCGTCCTCACCAAATGGATTCTGGCTGAAATAACAAACTGGAGCTATATAAATCAGACATAAACAGAACACAGGTTAATGCCAAAAAGGAATCCAACCTTTGAGTCCCATCTAAAACTGTACTTTTCAGTCAGGATGGTTTCTTCTGGCAACACCTCCATTGCAAAATTTTGTATGGTGGGCCAGTAGCAATACCCTCACTGTCCCTCAGCAATTGGTGGGCAAGAGTGCCAAAGTACCCACATTTAAAATAGATTTTAATCATAACTCTAATTGTGAATTTTATCAGGCACCACTTAAATGCCAAATGCAGGGCACCAGTCTATTCGTAGGCGCTGTATCAAGTCAGAGGGGTTGTCCAGCGGTCCAAACCTGGCTGCGACGAGACCACAATTGCTGGGACCACCAACCCATGTTTGGTCATTAGATAGTGAATAGATGATGCTAATTATAAAAGGCTGTGGCGGTGTTACCTTTGAACTAAGGCCGAAGTAGGTCGGCAATCGTTCACCGCAGACGACGGGTTGAGAGCGGCCGGTGGCGGAGGGGTGCGGCTGTTGGCCGGAACGGTGAGCGGGTCGCTCTTCTGAACTGCCGTCAGCATGACGCCATCACCAATGCCACTGATGTAGGCGCTCTTGGTCTTCTCCTTGCGAGAGATGCTGTGAAACTCCGTCAAGTATTCCTAGGGAAACACATTTCATTGCAACAGTTCAATGCAGGAAATGTATGCAATTCAAATGCTTCTACCATCACAGTATATATGTTGAGAATTATTTCTTCCAATATTTGACAGATAAGACATAAGTTCATCAGATGGGCCTTGACTTCTTAAATAAGTAAGCCCTGGCCTTCAAGAGATAAACCCTGGCCCTCAACTGATAAGCCCAGGCTTTCTAGATACAAGTTTGGCCTCCAACAGATAAGCCTTGGTCTCTACATGGCCCTTGGTCAGAAAATACCCCACATATTTTACCGTATTCTTCTTTTAACTTCTTTATCCCAGCATCGGGCTTCTGCCATAGTGGGTCCCTCTCTGTGGAATAACCTTGTCCTGGCAGTCCAGAGTAGGATTCTTGCTGGGATCTCACCTGCATCTCATTGTTGTTTGAAGACCTTCCTTCACACTCAGACCAACTCTGAATAGTCTGCTGCAAGAGGAGCTTTACAAATTGCCATATAATAATAATAATAATAATGATAAAATGGCATATACAGCTTGACGAAAAGAACAATTATAAGCTGGTACCATCAAAGTTAAGTATTAACCACATAACCACAGCACAATTGTAATGTAATGTACTGCACAAGCATCCACTCCAAATGTCACGCATGCCTTACTACTTAGATATTACGAAAGTTTCCATAACAAGAAACCGACATTTGAACAAACTTCTACTATCTTGATTCCATCACTCATGCAAATACAGCAACTACAGATTTCATTGCTAACCTCATGCATGGTACAGAAAAGCAAATTACAAATAACCAAAGGTGTAAACAGTTTATCGCTGACAACAGCCCCAAAGAAATATTTGGTATGTCCAGTAGATATGAAACGATCTGGGAAGTCAGCTGGTCAAGTCAGATATATTGGTTAGAGAAAATCTTAAAGGATGATGGAATGCTCTGAATAAGTAACAGATGATATGATGGGCGATGTTGACTGCGGCGATCATTTTTGGTTGTCGGAACCGATCACGTTGGCCCAGATAGCTGCATCCGTTAGAGCGTATGTCCTATGCATATCTGTGGGCGAAGACATCAGTTCACATACCGATCTGTGCGTATTTAAGAGAACTGAATCTCAGGCCAGCGTTGCACGGTTTCTATATGGGGGACTTTAACGGTAAGGAATTCATTCAAAGAGGTATCAATGGATAAGGATCTTGCCCAAAAAATTCCCAGATAAATGAACAAGATATGGATCATACGGCCGATATCGAAAACAATGTACATTTTACATTAACCCTGTAATGACCAGTGCATAGTAAAACATAACGTATATTCAATAATGCTGGTCGTAATGGGTTAAGCTTTGGCTATTTGTGGGTTAAAAATTTAATGTTTGAAGTAGAAAAACAGACTCTTGGCAGAAGACGTTCAAGCAACATGAAAGACAAGTCATATTTAGTCACATCCATCCACAAGAAATTCCTCTTGCAAGAAATCCACCACCAGATGTGCAGTAAGTAAGAAAGAGAGATAAACGACTGTTCTGACGATTTACAGGAGCGGCCATGGCACACGAGGAACCAAACTCTTCGTGGTACTTGGCGGTGGAAATCTTCCTCAGGGTGACGCTGCTACCGGTCGGAACGTCGGCGCATTTCTTGTGGGAAATGTCCGACAGTTCGGGAGTGTAGTCCTGCCAAGACCAACTCGTAATGTAAGGTAATATAAACACATATGTATGCAGCATTGCTGTCTTGGGACTCGACCTAAAGAGCTCCAAATAAGCAGAACAGTCCCAGTCAGTCGCAAGAAACAGCCATGGATATGAAGTGCTTGTGACTTCGTTTTATTAGCCTCAGCATACGAGGGAAGATGGTCAGTTGTTAGTTCTCTCCCTCGCTCTACGATATTCCCACGGTCAGTATATGGTCAGAGAACACATTAAATCCAAGTTGTCTAGGAGGCACAGATATGTCGGAACAACTTTCCACCCTGGTCAAAATTTTAGTCACTGACCTCACGGTCGACAGTCCCGTGTGCTAATCACTAGACCAATGGTGTGCAAACGGGTTCTACCAAACCTATAGATTACATGGGCCAAAGCAATAGGTTCTGTCACAGTTCAATATTAACTTCAAAATAAAACACCAACTGAATTGACAATAGGATGAATAATGAGTTGATTTCATCATGGCTTTCAGTCATTCTTGCAGACATGATTCTATGTTAAAACATTAAACACAAAACAGGTGAAGGCAAAGTAAAGGCTACAAATGTAATCAATAAAAATAAAGCTGCCTGTCAAAGAAGGCGTGACTGGGACACAGCAGTGCTCAGCCTGTTCATCACAGAGCACTCCCTCTGTATGGCGGACAGTACGGCTCCGACAAGCAGTCAGTCATTCCCCGGCAACTACGGTTACCGTCTAGGGACAGTGAGCACAGTGAGAGGTCGTGCACTCACAATTGCTCAGTGCCATTGACTGATGCTCGGAATAAGATAGAGGTGCCTAATAAATGCATTAAAATACTGACCTCAAACGTCGGCCAGGCCATCGGCATATCCACTCCGTGATGAAGTGACCACCACTTCAAGTCCTCCGATGAGTCCAGCTCACTGATGTTCTTCTTGAACAGGGTGTAAATCTCGGCAATGCTACTCAGCAAACAAAAACAAAACACTGCGTTGCTCATGTAACCGAACACTTGCTTTGATTAGCAGAGCATCATTGCAACATTTCATACTAACTAGAGCAGCGCTTCCCAAATGGTCGGTCGCAACCAGGCATCGGGCAACGAAAGAACAATTCTGGGTTGCCTAAATCTTTTTATTTAATATTTTATTAAGTTTAATTAACCGAAATAGTGCAACTGTGTGCAAACAATCTGAAAGAGTCATGCTTACATGAATTCTTGACACTGAATAGCAATCAATAGATAAATTAAAAAAGACCAAAAAACATAATAAATATATAAATAAAAGGCTAATTGTATGCCACAAGCAGTCAGTCATTCCCCCGGCAGCTATGAATGTCCAAAACAGAAGGAATTTCAATGGACATTCATATCTCTTTCGTTCACCCATTGGCCAGCATAGAAGATACAAATTTAGTTGATCATGAAGTAGTATAAAAATAACTGGACCATGGAAAAAGTTTGGGAAATGTTGATAGAAAGATAGAGGAGTAAGAAGAGCAGTCCCTTAAAAACGGAGTAAGAAGAGCAGTCCCATAAGCTACACTATGACAAATGATCTCCATTCAGTGTGGAAACTTCATGTAAACATGACTTCTTTAGATTATTTGCAACAGTTACACTACTGTTAACTGGCCCCAATCAATACTCTTGTCATTTGTTAGAATGCAAATTTTTAAATCCTTAGACATTCACCTCACGTCCCACAGAAGTTATAAGAGGTTCTGAAAATCTAATCTACACAAACTCTGTCCCCATACTGATCTTAAGACAAGGGACTTTTCTTAGGATATTAGAACTTATCACCACAGACTTTTAGATATGGTTTTAATTTAACTATCATCGCATTCAACTCGGCACAGCACACAAAAGTGCTAAACAATTTTTTTAAAGTTGAAAAAAAAAATTTCTTGCGTACACTATCTCCAAATAATTAGAGGGAACAATGCACCTGAGCCCATCATCGACGAACCTTTTGTTCTGCGTGAGGTCAAGACAGGCGTGGAGGTCATAGAGAACCTTCTTGAAGAACTTGAGTCGTCGCTCCTCAAACTCTTGTGTTCGGCTGTAGACCTCCGTCATGTCCTCCACGTACTTTGCATTGTAGGCGTTCAGCTCCGTCAGCGACTGTTCGTACCTGACCTTCGTGACCTCTGCATCCTTGCGACACTTCTCCACTTTCTCGTGAAACTTCTTCAACTGCGTTTCGACAGAGAAACAAGAAAAGTTGCAAATAAAACCAGCACCCAGAATACTCAGAAAGGTCAACTGCATAACTTTCTCAAACTGTACATTAACAGGCAATAATGTAAAATATCAGGTATCAGAATGAGAGCGTGTGTGGTTGAGCATAAGCTAGCATTTCCTAAACTATTTTCTCGTGACCCGGTAATTTTGATACCTCTCTTTTATGACCCACTAAAATTTGTATCGCCTGGACTTGTCTATAAGTAAAATGAAACTAATATGAATGTCCATACAAATTTATTGTGTTTTGGTGATGCCTGGAGTGACAGACTGCTTGTAGCAAACAATTATCTTTCTATTAATTTAGTTTAATCAAAATTAATAAAATAACATAATAAATAAAAAGATTTAGGCAACCCAGAATTTGTCTTTCTACACAGAGTGGTGACCCACCATTTTTGACACGCTGCTAAATGGCTATTATCTGGAAAAAATTGGAACGGCACACTGTGGACAAATTTAAGTACTGCAAATTTGACAATACATACCTTGTGTCAGAAAACACACTATTTTAGGCCATGGATAAAGCAGCCAACAGATTGAACTCCGCAATAGCTTTAAAAAAACCTCGCCAATTAGTAGGCTGCATCCAATAAGCCTAGTCTCTGCAAGTTTATACAATTAAAAGAAAGAAACTGAGCAGGTGCTTGGTTAATTATAATTCAATTCTCACCCCCATTGGATGGTTATTAGGTGAAGCAAATAATGTCATCGAATCAAATGCAGCCAGTTCTTGAAAATACGAATAAATAATGAGCCAGGCATATGAAGTTGGTCAATTTAAGCAAAATCAAGATAATTAATTGGATAATGAACTAATTAAAATTATCATTATTGTAAAATGTCTCATTATGAACCAGTTTAGACTAGCACCTTATCTGAATAGATCCATTTATTAATGAAACCTCATTGTAGTAGACTGATTTCTCTTAGCTCTCTAGTGTTCAATGTACATTAAACGCACTCTCAATAAGTGTCACCATAGGAACAAATCTAATTTTAACTGTTATTTGAGTTACAAGTCCTCTGAAAAGAAATCGACAATTGTGTCCGACATATGGAGCAGAACGTTAGATAATTCATGGTTCAATTTTTACATCTTGAAACTGAAATATTACTTCCTGAAATGTTCAGCATAAATAGAATTAATATCAGTGAATTTTCTTATCTACCTGGTCTGCAGACACGTCGGAGCTGTTTCGAGCGTTGTTTTCTTGGTTGGATGCTGTCTTCTCTAGCTTGCAGGCCAAGTGATAATCCTTCTTACACTTGAGAACTTTTGCAAGGCGCTTGCTCCAAGGTTTTTGGGCCTAAACAAACGTATGATGTACATAAAATGACTCAAAAAAAACAAGCAAAACTTAAAATACACTGGAAACTGAAAGACAAATGATAGAAATCAGGAATCGCAAAACCAAACATAATATTATTGATACATGTCCTCCTGTTTTTAACAAACGACGGCTTTCTCAAGGCAGCAATTTTTAAAATCCACCTTATTGATTCCTAATAGTAATCATAATCTCGAGATTTCTAAAGCAGCTGAAACCAGATAATTTTGTAGGCACTTAGTCAAAACATAATTGATAGGCGGGGATGTTAATTGATACACTCACACCAAATGTAAAAAAAAATGTAACAAAATCGACTTGTTCACTTTTACCAGTGTAACATAGCCTTGCTAAAGCATTGCAGTCTATTTTTAGGAATTGGCCTTTACCTTCTTGAACTCGTCCTCGAACGTCTTGGCCTCCTTACATCCGCCAACCATCTGCTTCTTGTAGTTATCGTTGCGCCACTCCTTGACCTCTGCCTGGACGTCATTCACCAGGCGATCCCTGATAGAGAGGTGCACGTCCCCCATCCGATCCGCCTCGTCCAGCGCCTTCTTCCATGTCGACTTGTTCGTCCCGTACTCCGGTCCTGGGAAAAAGAACCAACACAATCTCAAGACTCAAACACAAACACTCCCATAACAATCAAGCAAATATATCCATCTGAAGGCATGTATGTTTACTGTGTATGCATGGGCTTATATGTGTGTATCCATGTATGCATCTATATCCACTCACTCACTCACTCACTCACTCACTCACTCACTCACTCACTCACTCACTCACTCACTCACTCACTCACTCACTCACTCACTCACTCACTCACTCACTCACTCACTCACTCACTCACTCACTCACTCACTCACTCACTCACTCACTCACTCACTCACTCACTCACTCACTCACTCACTCACTCACTCACTCACTCACTCACTCACTCACTCACTCACTCACTCACTCACATATATTCATAGAATACAATTATAAACTGTGAAGTGACATATATAAATATGCATTAGTGTGCACATGTATGAGTTTATTAAGGCATAACAGGAAATCGCCTCGGCCGAATATTGGACTATTCGGAAGTATTGCCTTGGCAAATATTACACCCGCAAATAGCTAAAAAATAACTTCTTTGCTAAAATAACTTTTTTGGGATAAAATAATATTTTTTCATCAAATAAAATTAGGACTAACGAATTTACTTATAAGTTATTGATTTATTAAACAAGAACTTAACATTCCATCGAATTTTCTGTAAAATAATGACGTTAATTTATATAATTTAATTTCCTTTGGTTGCATTACCCAGATGGCAACCAAATAAGCAATTTTGCCGCTTGAATTGGCTCCATCCACTTTCTGGTAAAATTAGAGTAAAGACATCATTGATAACTTCATATTTCAAATGTTGTAACAAGGTTTTACATTTTTTTTCACAAATAAAGATGTTAAATAATAAATATATTGCTGTAGTCTAGAGTGCGACGATACGCTATATGAAGGATATTGCTATAGACTCTGCATTGACTATAGATAGTTCGGCATAGCTGTGCATGTGGCAGATTAACTACGCTTTCATACTCGGATCCAAAGTTGTATGGTCTCGAGACAGTGTCTCGGTCTAGAGACAGTTTTTTAGCGTCTCGGTCTCGGAAACCAGCTGTCTCGGTCTCGGGGTAGTGTCTCAAAGTTTTAGAAACTGTCTTGAAGTGAATGTCTTGTTCTGCCTCGAACAAGCGGTCTTGATAAGTTTCATGTTAATTGTCTTAAAATCTTGCGCGGCAATACAAAAACTGTTCTCAGGAATTTGCACTATATACATTATAAGTTTCAAATTGAAATTACAAATAAACATTATTCCCGAAAACTGATACATTAGCATTTTACAGCATTTTATATAGGATCACTTGTCTTTTACTGGCTCGTACTGTCTTGAACCTAGTGTCTCGGTGTCGGTACCTCACTGTCTCGGTCTCGCCACCTTACTGTCTCGGTCTCGTCTTGGTCTTGAAGTTTCATGCCTTGCATACAACACTGCTCGGATCCGGCAAATAGTTCATCCAAATACTCGGATTCGGTACTAGATGGATATTGTCTACTCGGTTGTGCCCTAATGTTTATGCATGTAAATGTATGTAACTAGCATGTACGCATATACAAGTACAGTGTGGAATCATTAACAGAGTCATTTTGCGGTAAATGCCTTACAGCATGTTAGACTTTTGTCTATGTTCCCTGGTTTTAGCAGACAGAAATGAATTCATACATACTCAGTACAAAAATACTCCAAATATGCAATGTACCAAAACTCGGGGTCCCTTGCACAGTAGAAGCAGCATGGTTCCTAAAATTGTCCCAACTCTGCATAAGGCAAGTTGCACACAGACAGGGAGGGAGCTGACTGAAACAGTTGACATTTCATATAACACTTCATCTCTACAACACAACTGTAGTTTGATATTGCCCTTAGCACAATTTCTTCAGAAGTGCACACATGCCCCAATTGTAGTAATACTGCAGAGCAATTATGTGCAAAGGACTTGCTCAAGGTCCCTAAACAGCAACTCCTTGGACGAGGATTGAACCCGCACTCTCTGTATTACAGGCCGATAGCTCTAAGCAATCAGCCACCGTGTCAAACAGTGCATTCACCAAAAACGGTTAATGGCTTAGGGGGCACAGTATCGCTGAAGCACAAATGTGCATTAAGACATGAACATAACTATTGGCTCACATTGGCACTAGAAGACATCAACAACTAAGTTCAAAATCTTATTCATAGACTCATAAAATCAATATAAACAAAACAGCATTAATAAATGACTGCTTACCTTTTTCGAAACTCTCGTTCCACTTCTTTGCCCATCCTTTCAGCCTCTTCGCATACTCCTTCTCGATGTCTGCTCGTTCCTGAATCAGCTTCATCAACTCACCACACATCTGCAGTCCATCTTCCGTACGCTTAACAGTCGTCTTAAAGCTGTCCACCTCCCAGAAACTGTCACTGTTTGCAGTAAGAACTTCATCTTGTAGTGACATCTTGAAGTTTGAATTGCTTCACAGAACTGCTTTTAATTGAAATTAACTAAGCTCCCTCAGATGTTGCAGAAAATCCAAATGATTCTTGGTAAGTGACAAAATCTTTCAGTAAAACAGTACAAGAGCAAAATTCCACAGAAATGCCAGATTCACTTCCAGAATTGTGTTTGCAACCAGTTCTACAACATAAAAAAATGAAACAATTAAAGAAAGGCTGAAACTGTCTGGGTGTCATCACGCAATAATCATTAAGCCATTAGTCCACATATTTATACACATTCGAGATATCTGTGGATTAGTGAATGACTGCTGAAACTGGTCCACCATCTGGAAAGAATAGTCTTATTCTTAGACTCATTTATTTTAACATCCCATCATAGAATGGTTTCCAGTTTTTCAATCTATTCTATTTCTACCTAACTTCTACAAACGGATCATTGTTATCATTGCAATTTCGCTTGAACATAACTTTATTTTTTTGTGATTTAACTTAAAAATCAAACGTTTGTATATCACCAGTAATGATCAGATAAAAAACAACAGGAGAACACAAAGTGTCTTTGCAATGAATTATTAAGAGGTAACATGACTATGTTCTCTTGTAGGGTCTGGGGCAGAACCCAAGCCAACAACGTATTTGGAGCATATGACGACAAATGGAGCTCGTCGAAAATGAAAACTCAAAATAATTAAATTACAGGTTGAGTAAATTACGAATTTGGTTATTGCTTATTATGCCCTATTCATGGTTAACTAATTTGAATCAGATAAAAAAACAACAGTATGACAGTTTAAAAAATTTAACAAACCACTACTACTCAGTGAGAACTGGGTCAGGCCTACCACTAGCGATGTGCATACCACTGTCACTTAAGCACTGAAAGATGATATTATTCATTCACTAATTTGTATACAACAGCACCAGTCTAAGATTTAACAGATATCCACAATAAGAGCTCTCAACCCAGCTCTGTCTAAAGAGAACAACTTTTGCAAAATGTATGACATTTCAGACTGCAATTTAAAAGGAATACAGTGCACTTGTCTATAATAACTCTAAATAACTAAAAGTAATAGCATTGAGCCCTTGGGTGTTTTCAGTAATGGTCGTTAGCTTTCAAATTCACAGCCCAGTTCTGTACAATCTGCCAGAACGTCATCCAGGTGAGACCTAATAGTTTAAGGGCACTGTGTGATAACGAAGATCATTAGCTTCGCCTTCCTCCTTTATCCAGGCTTGGGACTAGCACTGTCAGAGTGCCAACAGTGGTGGAATTCAAGGTGAGAAGCCCTAGTGGTAGCTTGTTTAATTAGTTGACCCCAGTCGTTAATAGGGCAACAACCTTCTGTGTTATATGGCCAAAATACCAGTATGCACTCAATCATCAACATAATATTATACATAACTTGAATGTAAACAGCTTCAAACTGGGCCAAATAAACACGAAACACTCTCTCTGTCTGTCTTTCTCTGTCTGTCTGTCTGTCTCTCTTTCTCTCTCTGTCTCTCTCTGTGTGGGACAGTCTATGTGTTTGTCCTTTCGTTCCCATAGAAGTTCTTAGCATCATCACGACTCATTAGTTGTCATTTAACCTTCACACTGTTTCACAACAATTCCCACCATTACCTCCTCAAGTGTTTGCCCGTCCTTATACCAGAGTCAACCAGATGGACTCTGTTCCGGATTGGGATCAGTTAAAAAGACAACACTTAAAGTTGGACACTTCATGTATTATGATAATGATCCTCTAAAGACAAGTACTTGCAATTAAAACTAGTGCTTCATACATCTTCATAATAATAATAATAACGAAACTCTTGTGCCTATTAACATCTAGGGCCTGGAGTTCTGTTCGCCGCATCTGTGGAAAAGCGGAGAAACGTCTTATTTCTTCCTTTTGCTCATCATGTCTTTAACACGATAGCATTCAAAGGCTTTTTTTCTCCACTTGTGAGACCATTGACTGGGGCCATTCCAGACTACATTTTCTTATTCTTAACATTTTAGTCCCACCGGTATCATGTATATTGTATACCTTGGGGCAAATATTAATAATAATAACTTTGCTTGACAGGCCAACCTATGGTGTCCCATGATAACAATTACCCTGCCAGCATGCACACGAACATAACATGGGCCCCATGTATGGGTTGCTCTATATGGGTTGTATATTGGATTACGTATCCAATGTGGGTCCCTTTTATGCATGTTTCCAGGTTACCACTATTTAGACACTGGTAACCGAACATGGCAAACGTGACCAGTTGAAATGCACAGAACAACTGTATTCGATGGATGACCCCTCCTATCAAAGTTCAGCAGAACACATGACAGACCCATCGATGGCGATGGCGGCAAAGAGCAGTCATGTGAGCACAGAATTTGCTCAAGGTCCTCATACAGGACTTATAAAGCTCAGAGGTGGAGGAGAAGGACGTGGAGGAGGAGGTGGAGGAGGAGGATTAAACCCCTACCCTGCACTACTACAGGCCAAGCAATATATCCAATCAGCTACTGTGACCCATTTGCAAAGGCTTGATGGCCACATTGATTGTGCCATGTAGGACACAACAAATGCCTGGTTGCAGGACACACCTAATGAAAACCAACTTTGAGGACTCTGCCACCAGACAATTTCAGCTGCATTGTATGATTTGCTGATTGAATCTAATCTTATGACTTCTCTAATCTAATGACTTCTAAATAATATTAAACATGATCTAATAATGACTTCTGAGCTAAATTCTAATGACTCCAATAATATAATCTAATGACTTCTAAATCCAACATAATCTAATGACTTCTATAGCCAATTTAACTTAATGACTTCTATAGCCAACTTAACTTAATGACTTCTATAGCCAATTTAACTTAATGACTCATTATACTGACTTCTAAAATCTAATCTAATCCATGACTTCTAAAGCGCCATTGTCCCAATGCCCAACACAAAATCGATAGTCATATAAGCTATCTGGATATCGATTTCAACCCATGGCCTATCCCATGAATTATGGTTATCATAATTCATGGGATAGGCCATGGGTTGAAATCGGATAGACTAGTGTGGATTTCTAATCATAGCACCAGAGGGCAGGTATCAATTACTCCGGCAGGTGTGCCAGTCAATTAAGGAAAAAAAGCCAATCTGTAGTACCTGCCGTTCTCACAAGGGCGGCACCTAGCGGCTCTCTTCTTGCCTACCACAACCTATTGTTGCTGGACTACTCACTACAGCAAGAACATTTCATGCTACAGTAACATTTCCTTGACTGAATTCCTAACACATTTAGAACGGAAGTGTCCGCTTGTCTGTCTGTATGCAAACATGAATGCAAACATGTGTGTGTAGTGTGCACATTTGTGCATATGTATAAATGTATTATATTTATATGTAATAATTATGTATATCGGCAATGTGCATATGAAATGTATGTTTAACTCTAAAGTCTTAACTGAAAACTTACCTCTTCCAGTCTAACTGTACTTGTGGCCCTAAGCCATAGCCTGGCTTCAATGTGCACTGCTGAACGTCACAGTTGTATTGTATAATTGTATCGTATGTATTTATTCAACCGAGTGAATGAATGTATCTAGAGACATACACAGTTAGAACAGATGATAAGTCAAATCATTATCCTTTCCAAAATAGAAAATACCCACATAGTTTAATCTGTTTTGGCCGAGCAACACATTTCGCCTGAATACGTTTTGCCTCAGACTCGAGTTACAAGTTTGGCACGCTCATGAATCTCATCTCTAATGGTTACTCAGCCTTTAGATTTAGCATTAATTATAATCAACAAAGCACAGACCGTATTGCCGACAGCATCAGTTAATTAACTGTTTCTTTATGCTGAACCTGAGCCAGTAACTGACGACGTTATGCGGATGCTTGCTAATTCCGTTCCTCGGACTCTTTGAAAAGCATCTTCGCAACGATCATAATTATCTGTACTACACTGTAGTCCAACTTACGGGACTCTCCTCGCCTCTTGCCAGTTTACGGTAGGGCCCGCGTGAGTGAGACCGCAACACGGCGTGGCATCGCTGCGGCCAATGTTAGCCCCCGGGGCACGAGGCACTATGGGTCGAGAACACGAAGTAACGGCCGAATGAAAGTAACTGCCGATTCTAATTAGGCCAACAGGGTCGCCAGCAACAGAGGCAGATGACCCAGCCTCGGTTACCACCGCCGCCGCCCTACGGTCAACCTCGCTCGACGCCTATGCGAGGCGCCTGACAGCCACCACCCTCGGGCTGTTTACCTGCTCACTTGATTGATTGCACTGATAAAGGACTGCGTGTGCCTGTTTGATTATACTGTCCAATTGAGTCACTGTCAATCAAGCAGGTAGTCAATCAGAATACCTGCTTGATTGATTGCATCCGTCTCTCTCTCTGACTCCATCCATCCATCCATCCATCCATCCATCCATCCATCCATCCATCCATCCATCCATCCATCCATCCATCCATCCATCCATCCATCCATCCATCCATCCATCCATCCATCCATCCATCCATCCATCCATCCATCCATCCATCCATCCATCCATCCATCCATCCATCCATCCATCCATCCATCCATCCATCCATCCATCCATCCATCCATCCATCCATCCATCCATCCATCCATCCATCCATCCATCCATCCATCCATCCATCCATCCATCCATCCATCCATCCATCCATCCATCCATCCATCCATCCATCCATCCATCCATCCATCCATCCATCCATCCATCCATCTCTCTTTCACGCACACACGCACGCACGCACACACACACCCTCTTTAATTCCAATGCCAACAACTTGACCCCTTGAAAAAAGACGTCCATCCCACTGTTGCCACATTTTTTTCTCCAGCATGCAGGGTTTCTCTGTCCATGCACATGTCTGTCTCCCTCTCTTCACCAATTGATCTGCCTGTGTGTATGCCTCTGTGTCTGTCCCAGTTTCTCTTTGAATCCTCAATTAATTCCCCATTGAGGACAATCACTGTTCAACACAGAATAACCGAGATAAATTCTCCTTGGAAGATTTACAGCAAAGAGTAATTGTCTCTTTGGCACTTGGCCAGAAAAGTCTCCCTCTCACTTCATCAACAAACCACATTCATCATCATCATACCAGAAATTACTGTCACCATCACAATCGTATGCTGTCACAATGATCATTACAATCGTCATCGTTGCGACCATGACGGCGATGACAATGACCGCCAGAGACCAACCGCTTCATATGCCAAGGCCACGAAAACGAAGTCGCCAGGCCTGCCATAAATGACAGCTGTTCTTATGAAACTCCACCACTGCTTAAACTCAGGAAGTGCCAGTCCCAAGACTGGATAAAGAGGGCGGGCGATGCTAATGATCCATGTTATCACACAGAGTCGTTAAACTGCAACTTCCATATTATTCATGGCACCTATCTTGATGATGCCATGACAACAGCCCAAGCCCCGGTTCCTATAGATCAGAACTAGTCCAAGAAACTGGATTGGGTCAAAGTTCATCCACATGCTAGGCATTCTATATACAAGCACAGCAACTGCTTCTTCAGTCAAAAGGGTCACTTTGGAATGCTGATTGTTTCCAAGAGCCATGCAAAATAGAAAATCAACGCAAAACCAGGCTTTACATCCACGATAAGTATTCGATCCATGATCCCGGCTTCGATCCGCGTAACAGAATCATGCAATACTAAGCAAATGCCATACATATTGCGCTTGGCATTATACGCGATCACATACAGCGCTTTACTCGTGCTAGTACATTTGTACAAGGACCTTGAGCAAACTCTTCATGCACAACAGTTTAGCATCATCATCATTGTAGTCATTTGTGCACTTCTGAAGTTTGGAAGCAGGTCAATATCACACAGTCCACATGTCTGAATGCCAGAGCATGCATGAACTGAGTATAAACTGATAAGGCATAATCTTATAAGGCGCTGTATAAATAGCCTAATACATACACAAACTGCTTACATAATCAGCATGGCATTGCTCGTAATTTTGTAAATGCTATTCGTTCGTTCATTATGAAAATTTACATAGCACCCCTTCAAGGTTATTATATACAGGAATACTCTCAACCCCACGACAACGTCTCTGAGGGGCGAGATTTTTATCAGCAACTTTACGTCATGCACGAAATGTTCCAATATAAAACATTTCCATTAAAAACGTTTTATCGTCACCTTTCCATTATGATGCTAGACCCAAAATAATTTGCTGTGCAATAAAACACTGGGCAAGAAGTTAACGCACATTATAACCATAGCAATGAAGTAGCAATGGTGATAATTATGGTAATATTACCACGGTAAATAAGTAGCAACTACTGTGGTTTCCAAGTCGAACGCACAAGACACATACCGATGTCTTGCAAAAATCAAGAGGCAGGACATACGATGAACATTAAATGTACAGGCTATGTGCATATAACGCACTCATACATGTAACACATTTGTACTGTATGTTAATGTGCATGTAATACCGTGAAACTCGTAAACAACTGTATATCTAACAAACATGTCTTACGTCTCAATCTTGTGCCAAATGTTCACATAAAGCAATGTAAATCGATGTAATTCCCGCAATGTAACGCACACACACAAAGATGCGTAATGTAACATAAACAAAAGTAACTAGATGCAACAGCATTTCACAATATATTCAGCAGTTGGGTTGAAGCAACAGATGTACACAAGTAAGTAGACCCCTAACTGGGAACCACTGCTAACCGCATCTTGGTGTACATTCTGATGTTATCATAAAGTAGATCAATCCATATGGGGCGCTGCGGCATAGTGGGATGTTCGGTGCCTTGCGTTCGGAGGATCGCCTGCTCGAACCCGCCCCGAGTCACTTCGTAGCGACCTTGGAGAAGCTGCTCAACCATAATTATTTGTCTGTGAGGAAGGCAACAGGAAACCACCTCACTCACCTCATCCCCGGGTGGCATAAAGCCAATTGACCTGCCTTCGGGCAGAGAACTAATCATCAGATCAATCCAGTAATAAGTTTATATTAATTACTAGAGATCCTAACTTAAAGTAATCCCGATGAAAAGATGGAAATCTGGTCAACAAAAGCTTGCGGTGTGAATAGATCACAAGAATTTTAGTTAGGGAATACTGGCAAATGTTGTTAGGCTCTTATAGCATGCATAGAGTAGTCCATGTTCATTCTGTGACAGTGAGCAGTATGCAGGCGGGCAGAGGCGGCGATCTCGTTTGACTGGTGGGTGACACCCAATGCGAGGGGTAGGAAATGTGGGGGTGACACAAGTATAACTAGTCCCCTCTCTGTAAAAGGTGGGGGACTTGTCCCCTTTGACCTACCCCCGGGATCGCCGCCCCTGCAGGCGTGGCACTCACTCAAATCTATCACTCATAACGACCTCTATTTTAATGATCCACAATCCCCTGTAGACATCAAAAATAGTAGAAATCACCCACAACACACCGCTCAAACTCAAAATAATCCTCCTAATCCAAACACAACATCAACAATCACCTAAGCTCTCCAGCACATCAATATCACTCTAATTAATATTCCATACGCCCAATGCGTGTTCATGCGAACCTTGCCAAATCCATCAGCTTATTTTCCAACCTAATCCTGAGACACCCTATTATAATCTATCCGCTTGCAAAAAGAACAACAACAACAAGAATAAGAAGAAGAAGAATCACAGCAATAATAATACTTTAAACAAATGCAATCGTTATTTCGAAGGTGACCATCTTTCATATCTTTTCCTCAGCCTCCCAGCTGTCTATGCAACGTCGGCGAATCGCTCAGCCACAATCATACCAACCATTGATCGCGACTACGAATTTTCTAAGGGTCAGCGGTAGGCATGACGCGGCCGTCACGCTTAAAAGATTACTATTTTGATCTTACCTGCGTGATAGATTCGTCTGTTTAACTCAGCTGTGAAAATTTGTCAACCCTTTCATCAGCGCCGCTTGTCACTAACCAATCACGAAATCCGTTACAACGCCATATGTGACCAATGGGTCATCTAAAAATCACAAAGCGAACCCGTTATAACTGAAAACTTCGGAATTAATGCAGACAAAAAACGAAGGACCAAAATACAGTCCTTGACAAAAAGCAGAATGGTTTCAGTCATTCTTAGGTTTCATTTATTCAAAAGGCGTAGCCTATGTGTCGTGCATGATGTAACTTGATGTAAATTAATTAACCTCGAACGATAAATTAATAGCCCAATAAATTTCCAAGCTGCCTTACAGAATGATAGGAATCTAGGAAACTGCTATAGCCTTCACAGAAAATATGTTTTCATACAAAATATTCCACAGAATCAGTAACTCTTTCACGGAAGAATTTCTGTCATAGGCCTTATATTACTGGTAACGTGGTTAATCAAGTAGGATATTCTAAGATAACTTTAAACAGTTTTTCAATAAACCTAGGTTTACAACGTCCTTAGTTTAGTTTAGGCTTTGGCTTTTATTTTTTGGAAATGGTAGAAATGCAGAGTCCAAAGTCTAATTAGGGTCGGAAAAATCTAGGTTAAACAAAGTTTTTAGATTTTAAGATTTTTAACGTAGGCCCTACTAACAACCGTATGCCGAAGTCGAACACAAAATAACGACAGATTAATTAGGCCTATGTATTATGTATAGCACAGGAAGAACTTCCCGTAGGTCTCCTGTACAACATCCCTATTTTAGTGCAGTGTTGCATGCAAGACTTGAAACTTCAACACCAAGACGAGACCGAGACAGTGAGGTGCAGAGACCGAGACCGAGACAGTGAGGTACCAAGGCCGAGACTGAGACACTAGATTCAAGACAGTACGAGACAGTAAAAGATTAATCCATGTATCAGTTTTCGAGAATAATTTTCATTTGTAATTTAAATTTGAAACTTGTAATGTAGGCCTATAGGCCTATAGTACCAATTCTCGAGACCAGTTTTTATATTGCCGCATTTTATCTTTTTCGATATCTCTTCGTCGGCTTATCTTCTGAATAGTAGGCCTATAAAGAAAACCTTTTTAGACACGTCTGAAAAATTCTAGACGATTTTACACAAGCAAATTCGATACCAAATAAAAAAAAATTTTAATTTGCGCATATCCTTAAAATACTCGCCCTGAGAAACTCGAATTGTTCCGATCGTTTCGGTTATGGCGGTTATACAATTTACATCAATGACAAACGGCACGTTAAAGGCTAGCTATTATTTGTCAATAACTTCAAATTGCGTAAACGAAACACTATTTCAGGTTCTCTCTCAGACATTTTCCTCTTTAAGGTAATTGAATCGATTTCAGTATCACGTGACTTGGTGTTTTGTTGCGTTTTAGGATTAATTTGCAATAAAGATAAATTGCCAGTTATTAGTGTGATTTAGTTGCTACAAGGGGGTCCCTGTTTAGTGGGATTCGCATCCTTTCTGGGGCTCCAATTGTAGCCATTATAAATTTGCTTGTGCATATTGTGAGATGTACTCTATTTTGCTGTTGGTTATAATAAAGCACTTTTGAGTTTGATTTGATTTGATAATTTTAGCGAAGAATGACTTGTCGTTCTATGAATAGTTTCATGTAGTAGGGCTAGGCCTACACAGGCAGCGTTTTGCTACATGTTTACCGTTTTAGAACGGGCAAACAGTACCTAGGCCTACTATGTAGGCAAACAAACTCAGGTGGTGCATAAATATAAGGATGCAAACGGATAAGCGGTTTCCATTCCTCTTAGATGGATTCGTTGCCTCAAAGCATAGGTCTTAATATGTCCTCCCATACTAATTAAGGTATTTAATACTATTTATCATTTCATCTCTTCGCGATTTAGTCTATTTTGAGACGCGAACCCTAATGCAAAGCTCTCAAAGAGACTTTGAAGAAACGACGTCATATGAGAACTATAGCTCACAGATTTCTACAAGCGGGCACTGCACTGCTATAATTAGGCCCTATATTGCTCGTCCCGTATTATTAATCGGGGTCATTTATTAATACGGGTCTGAATTTAACTTTTAGGGAAATCTTATGAGTGCAGTATCTGGTGATGGGCGCAACAGTAATAAGAAGATAAGGAAGAATAAAAGAGCAGAATTAGAAAAAGTAGGAGAAGGAGGAAGAGGAAAAGTAGAAGGTGGAAGAAGAGGAGGAGAAGAACGAAGAAAAGGAGGAGAAGAGGGAGGAGGAGGAGAAGAAGAAGAAAAGGAGGAGAAGAGGGAGGAGGAGGAGAAGAAGAAGAAAAGGAGGAGAAGAGGGAGGAGGAGGAGAAGAAGAAGAAGAAGAAAGAGGAGAAGTAGCAATGAAAGAAGAAGAAGAAGAAGAGAAGGAGGAGAAGGAGAGTAAGAAGAAGAAGAAGAAGAAGAACGAAAGGAAACAATAGAATAAGAATAAGGAAAGGGAGGAGGAGAAATGGGAGGAGAAGAAGGAGCAGAAGAATTAGTAGAAGAAGCTGAAGAGAAGGAGAAGAAAAAGTAGAAGGAGATGAACAGTCGAAGAAGGAAAAACAGGAGAAGAAAGAGAAGAAGTGTGCTTTTAAAATAGCGAATGGCCAGTAACATTAATAGCTTAATTCGTCCTGCAGGCTTAGGCTTAAGAGCTGCAAACATTCGCCACATCAGACTAACCAATTTAATAGCTGCGTGTAGGGTCCACAATGAGACGAGGTTGTCGAGATGGTGGCATCAGTGCTCAGCTTATGAGAGCAAGTTCTGTCAATTCAATGTTTTTCTTTAAGTAGATTAGATTACAGATGTCACGGCGTAGCCTAAGTCCTCCGAGACCCACTAAATTTTGCCCTGTATATTATTCACATGGATTCTTCAAGCGTAGGGAGACCCGGGGAGGGGCATTTTGGCTCCGTATGCGGCGTTCGCCTGCAGGTGGCATGCGGATGAGGAATTGCATGGGTAGGCTACTCTGTGTGAACGTGCAAAGAGGAGAGCGGCTTTCGGCTGATGGCGTTCGAGAAGAGCGACTCAGTACTCAGCTTTTACTCCGATAGGGAAGCCAGAAAGAAGTCAGCTACAGCGAGAGAGAAACGTTAACAGGTAGCAACAGGTTTCCACGCATAGAAGGTAAGCCAATAACTTCAGAAAGTATGACGATTGTATAGCTATGCCTTCCTTTTATTTATATCTATATTATAGCACCTTTTAAAGTAGTTCGTAGAAGCACTGTATGGCCTTTGCGCCAATATGAATGCCGTTAGGATCATTAAGGTTACTGTCAGTGGCGTTTCTAAATGATGTCAATGTCATTAAGGGTTCTGTTTAGTATAGACCTACTGTCTACCAGAGGTGCACAAAACCAAGATTTTTCGTTTTTTGTTTTTGTATTTTTTTGTTTTATTTATTTGTTTCGTTTTTAGTTTTCCTTTGGATCTTGTCACAACAGTTTTATTATACAAAGCATCAAACACAGCATGAAAAAGAGCTTCAACTTGTTTATATAATTAATTTAGATTCCTATCTCCGACTGAATAATACACAATAAGCAATATAAATAGTAAAAAATTAGTAAATTAAAAAAATATATTTAAAAAACAAAAAATCAAAAACTTGCCATTTTTGTTTTTTGTAAAAAACCAAGAAACAAATAACCAAATAACTGCTGTCTACTAGTTTTCTAAGCGACGCTAAATCATTACTGTCAGCTAGTTTTCTTAAATTAATCTGAATGAAATCAATTTAATTAAGGTTACTATCTAAAAGTGGTCTAAATCACGCTAAAGTCATACATTACCCTCGGTTACTAAATACAAAGTGGACATGGAGAAAAATGGAGAAAATTAGCTGAATAGAACGCAAAACAATTGAAGAAGTAATGGAAAGATTGGAGGGGAAATAATCCCGATAGGACTACACACACTATAAGAACGAGACAAAGAGAATTTATTGGACACACACTGAGAGGAGACTCGCTACTAAGAATAATCGTTGAAGGAAAAATGAAGGGGAGACGGACAAGAGGATGACCAAGACAAATGATGCGTGACTGAATGGTGACAGATGGATATGGAAAGCTGAAAGAAGAGACCCAGCAACGAGAGGAGTAGCGTCGTCGGACATTTGATGAGGCAGAGAACTAGAAGAAGATATTGAATTTATTGTTGATATGTGGCGTTCTGCCGCCCGATCGCCTGCCTAGCGCTAACGGACGGTGTCGACTCCAGCTTGCGAACACGTCTGAAGTCGCCCGAGTCACTTTCTTACCAAATCTCCATGCCAAACGGTTACTCTCTATATCTACCAGGATGTTCACTATCACCAGGCAAGATTAGGGACGGGTTTCTTCTCCAAGAAAGGTAACACGGCTCGAATTAGTAACGAGGTCTGACTCTGCCTATTCCGCGGTCGCCGGATGGGCAACGTTCTGAGGATGGCCGTACTCAAAACAGGGTTCATAATCATACCGGCAGGAGTCTTCCTCGCCTTGCATACCTTCCAAGCTACTAGCCTCGTCTTCCTCTACCTGATGTCGTACCGTTCAGCATCTTGTGACTCTGAAACTATCGCCATTTAGGGACACCAAACGTTCTCTTAAGTTACGAGGTTCAGACATATTTGAAACAAGTCCATAAGCCATTTCGGCCTATACAATTATCGGTAGCTAAATCCAACGTCTTATACTCTTAGACATTACTGTCCCCAACTCTCTAACCTCTGTCGTCCTAGACACACCAGTCTCGCAGCTCTTCGTCATATCATGTTAGACACTTAGCTATCACGTCTTCTGCTCAACGCGTATCTCTCGATCTATTTCCGTGTATGGCATAAACTGCCGCACACGTATATTTTGTCATGCACAATTGTCTGACTAAGTTCCCGTCCTCTGTGTTAGCAGTTACCCACCAACACTGATATATTCTGCTTCGATAAATGACACTGGCATGGTATTCACGGACACTGATAGCGAAGGTCTTCTGTCTATAACCTTCGCTATCTGCACACAGATCTTCGATCCGACCTACGCACGAGGGGGCCCGACCTCGCACTTTAGTCAGCTCTCAGAACTGTGTGTGACGACAAACAACCATGTATTCACCTGGGTACCCGATTACCCAAACGTACTCGTATCGATCACTTCGATCAGACACGCAAGTAGATACACTTCGGGAAAACGGGAGGAGTATCTATGACCAACGTAGGTAGCCAACAGTAATATTTAAACGAGAGGAGTATCTATGACCAACGTAGGTAGCCAACAGTAATATTTACGCATCGATCAATTCTTGGTCTGCTTACTATCTTTACCCTGGGTTTCCGACTGCCCAGACTTTCACGTCGGCCTCTTGGCCCATTTCCGTGTGTGGCATACCGGCCTCACACGCATAAGTTATCAGGCACACGATTGACCGTCCTCTGCGTTGGCAATTGTCCGCCAACACCGTAATAAATTCTGATATTCGGGAAACCGGGAGGAGTAACTATGACCAACGTAGGTAACAAACAAGAGTATCTATCGAACGACTATAAAGCCATCAAGAAGAGTTACTTGACTAGTAACCTGAAGGTATCAATCGGCACCAGTGTTTTCTCTTGTTTGTCACGTGCTCTTCTAACGTGTTCACCCTCCACGTGTAATTCCAGCGGGTCCTTCGGGAATTTCCCCGATATTTCTATCGAACGTATTCAATGGGGAACTTTCCCCGTATGTGCCAACTCTCCACCGGCAGCTCTCTCGGTTTGTACGGCTGCTACTGCGGGAATCTACTCGGCTTGTATCTCTTGCGGCCACCCGACTTTTCATGTCTCCGACAACCTGGGGAAAACGGGAGGAGTATCTATGACCGAACTAGGTAGCCAACAAGTATATTCCTCGGCCTGCTTGCATCTGTCATATACTTTCATATCCGATCACCCAGACTCTCACATGTCTTTAACTCTCATCGACTGCGTTTATTCATCCCATCGTAGGAACATATTTGTATTCGTCACCTAGAGATCTGACCAACGGTAATGCACCAACTCTCGTTTCTCAGACTCGATTCTCTCACAGGCACCTGAGGTAAGTGTCACCACGTTACCTCTATGTTTCACACAGACCTGTATTATTATAATCACTTTCTCTGAAGCAATTGTACTCTGTCTCTTGTACACTGGAACGAACCACTGGCAAATCTTTCGAGGAAATCCTCGAAAGAAGATTATGTAGTTAGATCTACAAGAAGAAATTAGTAGACGCCTCGCGGGGAAACCGTGAGCCAAGATATTGCAACTAGACACACAAGTGAAAAGATTTCTGGAAAACGAGAGGAGTAAGTGTGACCGACCTAAGTAGCCAACAAGAAGATTTACCGAAAGATCGCAAGACAATAAAGAAGACATACTGCGGGGACACCGCAAGTACAGATATTACGTTTAGTAACTCAAGTAAAGATACGCGGGGATACCGCGACCTAAGACATTGCGATCAGACACGCACATCAACAGATTGCTGGTAAACGAGAGGAGTAAGTATGACCACCGTTAGGTAGCCAAGCATAGATATTTACGGAAAACCGTAAATAGAAAGAATATGCGGAGACGCTCACAATTGATCAGGTTTTCGGCACCAAAGGGAACTTTCCCTGTATCGAACGCACCAATGGGGTCACCCTCCCCGTATATATCGAATGTATTCATGTTTTCCAGTATTTGTCAACGGCTTCTCCGGTAGCTCTCAGTCTGTTTCCAACGGCTTCACGGGTCCGCCCTCCCCGTTTTTTAACCAACGTGTACACTGGGGAATTCTTCCCGTAAATTGTCTCAACAGTCGCCATAAATCTGTCTCGATGTAGCGTTCGGTTGCTCGGGGCTTTACCCGATCTCTATTTCTCCGGCCACCGACGGGGTCACGTATCCGACAACCGGTTGGTATTCTCGAGGAGTAACTATGACCGATCTAGGTAGCCAACCAGAATATTTCTCGGCCACCAGAACTCCCACGGTCTGCACGGTCGGGGATTTTTCCCAGTCTATCTCTCTGTCAGGTCTGTAAGCACTCTCGAACGGCACCCAGACCTGTGAGCATTTCTCACGATCGGTCTTTCCTCTGTCAGCCTGTTGACTCCTACGATCAGGGCACGGTCCGTCTTGCGATCGACGGCAGAGGGGCCCACCCCACCAGATCAGCGAAAAGCAGCACCGGCCTGACCGCGAGAGCGGCTGTCACTAGAGGTCGTATTTATATGGCAACACTCAACGATCCCTGGAGCGGTACGAGAACCACTCTACGTATGAAGCAGTACGAACCACTGCTCCACATATATAGCGATGCACCGCATGTCAGGCTATACTCAAGCCAATTCATGCGTCTGCAAGCTATGCACTCAATTAAAAACCGCCGATCGGTCTTCCTTCCTATGCGCAACACTGTAAAAAAATAGACGTAAAATAACACTATGGCGAGCCGATTATTTAAATAAATCATTCATTCAAGCCTTGTGGCCTGTCCGCCACAGATATACTTTTGATTGTCATCCCCTAGTCTACCAACCCCTGTTCACTAGATCAGTTAGGCCTACTAATAAGCTTTATGGCCAGTTGAAAACTGACCTTTATTTTTGAAATGGAAATTTCTTGAAATTTGATATCGCCTTCTTCCAACATATTTGGCTCAGAAGTGCACACGCCTCGGCAGCGCAATTGCAGTTGTACTGCAGAGCAATTTTGCGCGAAGGACTTTCTCAAGGTCCTTACACAATGACTGACGCCTCGGACACTGAGTGTTACGGGCCGACCGCTCTAACCGATCAGCCACCGTGCCATGCTTGCTTTAACCGGGTGGGGTCGGAAGCGCTTTTAAGTAGATATATCTTTAAGGGACGCTATATAAATTGCTGAATGTGTGGAACATACTTATTAGATAATTATTATAATTATGGCGATTTCCACGCTTTGGTATTTCCTCAAGCAACATGATGTCGTTTCGGTTACACTGTAGCTGTAAGGTTGGTAAATCTGCTTTACGAGCTGAACTAATGTTGACTCTCATCCAATTGATGTCCTGTGTTTGTCTCTTCTTTTGTTGTGTGAGCTGGTTGATGTTTCTGTCCGAAATTGGCGCTGCATAAAGCGATTAGTGATCAGATTATTGTAGAATAGTCACCGCTGGTTACCGTGGTTAGCCATGGTGGAGACAGTGTCCTGGGTTTGGGGGGTACAGGTCTAAGAAATTTAGCCCAATCTTAAGATCTCTTTACTAGGCAAACACTGTGATGTGACCGGGAATCCGTATATTTCCTCACACACACAAAGGCGCACGAAACGCAGCCCAGGCTCAAACCAACATAGCCAACTGTGTTAGCGCTTGTTAAAAAGCTGGTGCCCTGTGCTTGGCTCTTGAGTGACGCTTTAGAAGTTTTACGATTCCGATTACGATGTTGTCAAATACTGTTTCCGTTATTCGGACGAAGTCCCGTTTTGCGCTGCAACACAACCATCTTAAAGGTCAAAGACTACATAGAGCCTATGCTATCGTTCTTAGTTGATTACCTTGAGCTAATCGTAAGCTATTACTGTAGTGTAAACGATGAATGGTTTCCTATTCTTGCAGACTATCCTTCTGGAAGTCTCAACAGAGACCAAGGACTCCAGATGGCGACGTCTTCGGTAACGCTGTTCCTCCTCTTCGTCGTTTCAAGAGCTGCCTTTCCAGTTCTCAAGATCACTTCCACTCCTGGAGTGCTCCACGCATCTTCCGTGGGTCCCATGTCCAGGGACTTCTCCGATCGGTCGGAGACGCGATGCCATCACGATTCTCCGATCCACGTTCTCTGCCGTCGTCGTTCGCCACTCTGTCCATGTTCTGGGTCCAACAAGTCTCGCAGGAAGAACTTCGAAACGGAGGAAGAGTTGCCTCGAGGTCTCATCTGGATCAGGCGGATGCAGAGGACTGGGAAGCGAGATCGGGAAGGGGAAATGGAGGAGGTGGAGAAGAGACAGGATCGATCTGAATCACCACCAAAGACTATTTGGAACCAGACGAAATGGTGGCGGCGACCGGCAAGCGTTCTGCGATATTGGGGATAGTAGCAGGGCAGAAAAAAACCTACTATTGTCAGTGGTTAAATTTCTTATCTCCAAAAAATTTAAAACTTAAGCCTTAAGTCAGGATAAGTGGTGAATCTGTAACAGATACTTGCTATTCGTATATGCATAAAATGTGCTAAACAAGATGCGCATGGTTGTCTTTTGAAACAAAACATGTTCAGTTAGGTGGCGGATTTCGTCTGTTAGGTCGCGGAACTCATGGTTGAGGTGGTGGATCTCAACTCCGAGGTTCCGACTCTCAGATCTGGCGTGATCCGGCTGCATTTAAGCGCTGACTATTGTGGAAAGTAGCGAGGTAGAATGTATGATGCCAGTTCCAGAGGATACACAGGGAACAGAATACTCCACTATCAAGGTCATCAGAGTTTATTGAATGCAATAGAAACAAGAGAGTGATAAGCACAGCAGTGCATGTGCAAAGAAAACCACTTTTGACATTTATACAAAAGCATGTAAAGTAAAAGAAATTATCTTAGTCGGTATTTAAATTGGTTAATCGTGAAACACTAGTTAAGTTCCGGAAACAACATCTGGATATTCCTCTTAAATTATCTCAGAGTCCGATCAATTGCTTCGTCTCAATTGAGGCGAAAGACACAATAAAAGGTCAATTAAGTTCATCGTCTAACTAGGAGCTAAACCAGAAAGGTTTAGGTGAATTATAATACTCCGACACATGGAGTAAACGATCAGTATGAACGCGGAATCCATTACCGCTACCCTTCCAAGGCTCAACTCATACTTTATAATCGTTGCATGTAGGTGGCTGTGAGTAAAACGTGCAGCTGCTGGAACGATGGGCGATGATTAAAACGATAAAAAAAGTCAAATATGGCTGCCATTCTATTATATTAGAATCCCAATTTATTGTAATTAGTTCATACAATGATTTGTTATAAAGCTGCGCTGCGTCGGTTTGAACTGACAACGAGCGCATTTCTTTATCATTGCTAGGGTTGATTATGACAACGTTATTTATGCAGTGCAGTGCTTCTACATAAACTGCAATCGTTGAACCATCCTTCTGGAACAGTTATCCACTAACAGTTCGTTGCATTGCACCGCAATGATCTAGTTAGGCGCTACATAAATGGGCATATACATTATGCAGTATATATATATATATGTATGATGTATCAGCTGAAGGTGTTGGCATATTAATTCTATCTTTAGTTTTAGACGAGCTCAGCATTAGCTTCGCTGCTTGAGCGATGGAATGTTGAGGGGGTGGAAGGAAGTTCCTATACTCAGCCACTGAAACAACATCCAACCCTTATTTTCTATGACCCACCCACGTTGACCGACAGACTCCCTGCTGCGCAAACTCAACCGACTAATACGCAGTGCCACTTACCAACGAATCTTATGCTCTTCTGCAATACACCATCATAATAAAAAATGTATGTTTTTATATTTTATATATACATATGCATAATAAACAGTCGAATGAGAAAAATACATATGTGTATTAATGCAGCATATGTATACCTACAGTGACAGTTCTAGCTTATAAAAATTGGGGGGCCAGAGGGGTGGCCAGGCAAAAATAGAGGTGGCACATTGAACAGATTTCCCCACAAATTCCAAACATGTCATCATTCCTGGCTATATATGATATAATTATGACAATTGATCATGCATGATTGAACGTGATACCATCTCAGATCATGTTTACTATACCATTATCTCTGAAATCATATTAAATAAGAGCATTGGCGTCATTACATCCTACATGTATAGCCTCTGTCATACATTACTACGTAATCCACCATATTTTGCAAGTTGATTATTACATTAGGCAGCTGAAACAAGACAGCATGGTCAGCAATTAAGAATGAGTCGCAAGTTTACCTAATTAAAAGGGTCATCCCGGTCATGATGCCGGTTGGACTGTCCATTCTATGTGACTAATTAAAATTTATTTTCCGATTCTTTTGGATGGATCGCCCCTCGGTCCTCCTAAGTTTCCGCCCATGTGTACAGGCGAAATGCCAAGGGGCGCGCCAATTAAGGAAGACGCTTAGAAAGAATATTTTTATGTGCGCCATCAAAAGATTTGCTACCACGCAATCGAAATAGTAAACTACATTTTTATGAAGCGCTAGTTGGAAGCTAGCGCATGGCACCAGTCTATTCAAGAGCGCTTTAGTCCAATGCTTTCCCATTCAGCGGCGTCAATCCCATCTGGGCGAGGGAGGCAAACCGGTCCCAAGTGCCAGGAAGGCAAGATATTCCCTCTAAGACTCAAAATAATATTTCCCCCACCTGGAATTGAACCCCCTATCTGGACGCCCTTGCCCATTGAACGTCCACCTACGTTTATAGCCATCATTTTCACATTTTCTATTACACAAATATTAATTTAAGGTTATTAATTAGCTAAATAATTACTCCAGATAATTAATTCCTTATCGGCGACGTTGTTTATCTCCGGAGATGTTGACCATACAAATCAACACGTTGACCGTTTTGAAAATAGATGGCCGTTGGAAATTTGAATCAAAGTTGAATTCTTCAGAAAATTGGTTTGCGTGCAATTTCATCAAACTCAGATACTAATTTCTGAACGACGTACATCGCCTTGCGTCTCCGCAAGAAGACAAAGAGACAGAGAGGCAGAGAGACAAAGAGAGACAACGAAAGACAGAGAGAGAGAGAGAGACATAGAGAGAGAGAGAGAGCGAGAAAGAGAGAGAGATAACGAGAGAGACAGAAACAGAGAGAGAGATAGTAAAAAAAAGCGCGAAACGCGCCAAAAAATTTTTACCACCTCTTTATCAAAGTCCCCATTTACAGAACAGATCACTATGCAGGTGATCAGCTATGCAGGGGAACATGTCCTGGACTCCTAATAAATTATGACATAGCTAGAATTGTTGCTTGCGGCAAATATTTGTATTTTTAAGTTGGCTTAAAGCATTGAAGGACCTGCCAAAGCCATAGACTACATGCTGAGGATAAGGTACGGTAACCATTCTGCATACGGTATGACCGGGCTAAAGAATCATTGCTTGATACTTTAAAGGCTACGCTTAGAAATCTTGTTGAAATATTAAACTTAGGCGGCGAGTAAGCAGACACTTTTTCTAGATGCACAGTGTAGCAACAAATATCTATTAATGAGGGTATGCATATTCAGAATGTATTCTATTATTTTCAGTTCAAAGAGTTGTGTTTGTTAATTTAGATGCAATATGTTGTCCAAGTGAGGTACGTTTAATGAAACCAAAACTACACCTAAAAATTTCAAAATAGTAATTATATTTAATTTTTCATTTTTATTTCAGTTAAAATGTTAAGGAATAAGTGTAAATTTAGTCTCTATAGAATATTAAACGAGTTTGTCAAAAAAAACCCACAGTAAGAGCCATCCATGCACAGATAGTTGTTGAAATATCCCGACGTTCCCATAGAAACAAAGGTTGAGATTAACATGAAACGCATAAAGCGCGAAATGTGCTTTGTGCTCTGCTCTTTTTTCAAGTGCCCCCACATTTACAGAGCACCGTGTTTGTCTCAAATATTAAGAATTCAAAGATCTGTCAAGGCCATAGACTTACAAGATGCGAAGAAGGTTCGGTATTCATTCTGTGTATGGCATTTCCGGGCTAAGGAACCATCACTTGAAACTTTGAAGGATATACAATTAGTTATAATAGAATTTCTTCAATAACCTGTTGAAATATTAAGCTTCGAACGGTCGCCCTTTTGAGTGTCACTCTTATTTGCCGCTCGCCCTTATGAGGCGCGTCCATTTATGCGCGCTCTTTTGCTGGTCGCTCTGAGTCTCTGAGCCTTATGATATTTGCTGACTAATAAATAAAATTTTTGTTAGGTACTCATCTAATTATGCCAATTTTGAAAACATGTGTGCTCCTCGTGTCTTTAAATTTCAGAAAGTCCAGGGGCACGTGCCCCTGCAAGACACATGGTGCGGGCGCCTATGCCTCTAATTGTTGTTTTGATCCTGTTTCTATTCCAATGCTTATTTTTATTACAATTCATATTCTTAATCCTAAATCTATTCTTTTCTCTCTCTCTTATTCCTATTCCTATTTTCTTCCCATCCCTATTCTCATTCTCATTTCCGTTATCTTCCTACTTTTATTAATATTTCAATTCATATTCCTATTCTTACCAGAGGCATCAATCCCCCAGTAAGTGATGGAGGCAAACCCCCGGTCCTGACTCCTAAATTTGAGGAAGGCAAGATATTCCCTCCTCCGGCGTTGATATTATTAAGACTCAAAAAATATCCACCTTACCTGAAATTGGACCCCCGTATCTGGCCGCTTCTGATTCTTAGTACAGTTATGTTCTTAGTTGCGCCTAAGAATCACAAGTGCAGTCTCAACGAACTGACCCCGAATTGACCCTGAACTGACCTGATAAACTGATGACTCATAGTGATACAGCTCGGGTAATATTGACCGGCTTTTGCTCTTTAAAAATTCGTTCCTTCCTTATCACCAGAAGACGGCGTGATTGATGAAACCGACGTTACATAAGTCATCAGACCGCAATTTATGGTAATAACAGGAAATGCAAACAATTCATTTCGGGCGGTGATGTAATAAGCTGGTGACCTGTGCTTGACTTTCGAGTGGCACTACAAAAGTTTGGAGATTACGATTACGTAATATTGCTACCTGAGACTAATAATCATGGAAGGGATATGAAACCGCAACGTGTCAGCCAATCAGTGATCGTCTTTTCTGATACATTGCGGGCGATGTCTGTGATCGGTTATGAAATTAATAAAGTGACATACGGGTACTCTGCATGATAACTTTGAACATATAATCGCGATAAAGTTAATCAAACTTATGCTGCTCCAGTCAAAGACTCATTCATTTGAACACATTTTATTTATATTGCAAGTGGGATATTATAAGTCGTCTTATTTCCTTAACAAACAGCAAACGCAGATGTCGATTTATCATGCAAAGTTCCGAATACATATAGTCACAAACAATTATAGCCTAGGTCAATGAATTAGTTTTCGTCGACTTCACATCCCTTCCATTCTAATCCCAGATAACATGTCAGTATAGTTAGTAGCTATCGTCATGTGCCTGTAGACTAAAGACAGTTGCATAAGGCAAGAATTTGTCGAGCGATGAAACGACGTCACCAGTCTACGCGAAATTCAATACGTGACGTCATCAGTCAGTGCATACACACTCACATGACAAATGCAAGACGCCATTGCTCATGCACCTGCATTACCAGACGTCATCATCCTGGCGTCCGCGTCATTTCAAGACGTCATTTGTTTTGTTTAAGGTCGATATAAACCATAGACATAATTATAAACACTGACAGACGCATGGACAAACGGAAGAGCGCATGATTGGCCGGTGGTATATTGTGTTGACGCTCGGATTCATCGATTGTAGCGACACCTATAAGGACTGTGCGAAAGTTGTGAGTCAGTTTGTTCTGTTACTGGTTGCAAGAAAGAAGGAAGAGAACTGTCAAGTGTCAAGCGCCGATTGTTGAAGATCATTGTCGTCAGCTAAACAATCGTAGGTACTCGAACTTGTCTTTTAGTTACCTGCGCATGATTAAAAGGAATTAGAAAAAAGCTAACCTAAGAGAGCATACGTGTGTATAAATGTGTATATATGTACTGGGTAAGTTATAGAATGTAGGTCTGTGTCTGATAAGAGAAGAAAGTGAGCTACGACGATTAGACAATGAGCGGTAAAGTAAAACGAGACATGAGTATGCGATTATGCGATTTCGCATATTTTCGCCTAAATTGGCGGTTTTCGCATGAATTTATTAATGGAAAGTTTTCGCAAATCATTGCATTAAGTTAGGAAATGTTGGTCAGTGTCAACTATAATTGGCTTTCCAGGCTATTAGTAGCCTAAAGGGCGATAGCTCAGCGACAAAACAGCGTATTTGTTGATGATTTAGGAGCCGTGGTTTATGCGATTATGCGATTTCGCATATTTTCGCATAATTTACGAAATTTTTTCGAATAATCCACGGTTGCCTAGACATGAGATTTTGATAAAAGAAAAGAGGCTCTAAAGATAATAAAATTAGCTGTCAATAAATGAAAATGGACTGCGAATACAAGTGTATATAAGCTGCTAATAAAGAGAAAATGGTAGTTGAGAAAATAAACAAAGCTTTAACAGGTATGGACGTTTTTGGGTGCTGTTGTTCACTGCTCTGGTCACTTTGACGGGTGAATAAGTGCCGGTGAATAAGCTGGTCTTCCTTACGTGGCTTTTGTTGTTTCTGTGAAACTTTCGAAGATTTACATCACATTACATTTGAATTGGAGACGAAATGGACGACTCTTTCAGATTGCTTCGTCTATGAACTGACAGTTCTTCCTTCTTAAAAGCTTTTTTTGCTTAGTAGTTCGCTATTCTTTCTATTAACAACATTTAAAAAAAAATTTCATATGAGCTCTTTTCTATTTCATAATCCAATTGAAACAAGCCAAACTCAATAGCATGCGATAATCACCGAACCATTGTAACCTTCCTCGCTCATGCGTCAAAGGCCCTGATAAGAACACTGGCACAGTACTAGCAAAGACATTGGCAGTCGAGGGGCTAAGAGACTATCACATTGGGTTTAAAAAGGGCATAGAACACAGTTCCAAACGCTAGGAGTACTAAGAAGGAGGAGCTGACAGAATGGTAGCGATGTATACATGTAGTATTGTACACGCCTGTTGGATAATGAAAAACAATGGACAGAGTTGGTTGGAGAAGGCTATTACATTCATTGATGGGAACAGATCTTAAAGGATTGAGACTGATTGGTGACCTGTACTTCTATCAGAAGATGCAAATAAGAATAACTGGAGATAACTCGGAACCAGGAAAGGTGTGTTGACAAGTAGGCCTATAGTTATGCCCGTTGTCACCGCTAGGCCTACTATTTAATATCTGCATAAAGAGGCTTGTCGTGAAACAGTTGATTATTTGGAGGAGGGTATAGATCGGAGGAAGATGGGTCAAGGTAATAAGCTTTGCAAATGACCAGGCATTATTTTTCATAAGTCAATTGCAATTATCGGCCCCTAAAATTGACCGGGCTTCTGAGAATTTGCCCGTATACCCTCTCTCTGGTCAAACCGAGGAGACAGTATGGTGTACGCTGTTGATCGGCGACGATTGGAATTCTGCTGTTAGCAGTTCATTTTAGCAAGTATTTTTTTCCTTGCGGTTCTTTTCGTTCTCAACAAGTTCTTTGTTCTCTTAGAATTTCTTTAATTTCGTTAACCGATCTCTTTTGTTTCACTCATATCCTTTTCTTCGTTGCTACACTATCTTTCTTTCAACTACTTTCTTTTCCTGACAAAAATTAATATGTTTCTATTCTCAAGCTCTATCTTCTTCTTCTTTTCTTTGCAACCGCTTTCTTGTAGCATTCTTCGATGCCGTTGATCTTCGCTACCGTTTTGTGTGTGTTTCAGATCATGATTAGCAGTATATCACTTCTCGTCGTATCCCTACTCCTTTTTCCCTCTCTCCTTCTGCTGCCGTCTGGTGTAACGGCTCTACCACCCGACTTTTTCCGACCGGGGTAAGTCAGTCAGCCATCACCATCAGGCCATCTATCTTTTTCTCCATATCAGACTAAGTCCCAAGTATATTCATAATAGTAATCGAAATCGAATCGCAAATAAAGATTTATAAAGCGCCTCTCGTTAGCCAAGTGCTGTGCGACAGCCTATTCACGATCGCTGCGGAAAGTCTGGAGGTTGTCCAGATATATTTAGAGTATTCAAGTCGAGTCGTCATACAGATAAGAGAAGAGGAGGCAGGTTTGTTGCTAGGGGCACCAGCTCATCCGCGAGCGTTGAATAAAGCCGTCAGAGGAATTTAGCAATTAACCCTCTGCCCGTAATGTGAATAAGACCGGTTTCGCTTATTCGTTTTATCTTATTAGTATATAGTTGTAAATCCAAATGTAATCGTTATTTTACCTCTTACAGCAATATGCATCGTAATCGTAACACCCGTGAACGTGGTCTTGATTTGTAGTTTTAATCATGATTAGTAACATAAACCGGATATTATTATGGTCGTTGTGTAATGTAGCAGTGTTCTCACAGCATAATTCTGTCGACGGTTCACAATGCGATTTGTGTTCGATGTCATAATATCCTATGTTATAAGTTGAAGTACTTATAACCATGTCATATTCGGTTGGACTGTCCTAATATGCGCTGTTATAGACTTATATTAGGCCTATTATGTCATGTCATGCTATGTTACGCCATCTCATATAATAATTTATTGTGTTATTTAATTATCACGTCACTTACTCGCATTGTGTTGTTTATTATGCCCAATCTTGTTGTCCTTGAGACTGGATTGTACTCAAGATCGTGTTAAAAACGCTTGGTATTGAGATTCAGAAACTCTGTCGTGGTTGTGACATGACCAAGACTCCGCTGTCTATTTGAACAGACCGTCCGTTATATAATCTTAATTATCTTATATTCGTAGACGACAACTGCACCACTTGCGCCAACGTCTACTCTATGATACGATTCTTATACGTCCTAATAAGCCATAAGCAACAACAACAGTTATGCTTTACCTGGAAGCCATTCCAATACTTATTTCACAAGCCAGACGGTCTGTAAATTCATGGGAGGATCGTAAAATGACTCGATTTATATATTTACGTCCATTTTTTGATAAGCTGCTGCACCTGCATCGCCGGTTGAACGTAGACTCCTAGTTTATCACATGGCGGAATATTTATGAGGCCACTCAGGGATCGTCTTGGTAAAAAAATTTTGAGCAAATTGCTTTTCATCTGAAATGACATTTCACGTGAAGAACAAAATCGGAATTATCTGCAGTCTGAATTTAGAATTGTTTCGCTTGAATGAAACAAAGGAATCGTTCTCATTACGACTGCGACTTGATAATTTCTCAGTAGGCTTATGGAATAGATGTCTGGCATGATTGTGATTTTTGTAAAGTCTCGGTTTTAATAATGGTTTTGAGGTTTGAGGTTTTGGTATTGCTATTTAAAAGTGCAGTTTTGGTCTTAAGACCAGAGGTCTTGCTCTGGATAGTTCAGGTCCTGACAGCAAGACTGATAATCATATAATATAAATTATTGTGTCATATGATGTTGCGATATGCCCTGCAATATAATGCCATGTCACAATATGTAATGTCATATCATGTCATATTGTGTTATTTTAGGCCATGTCATATTATCTCATATTATAATTATGCCATATTGTGTCCTATTATGATATATAACGCCATGTCATATTACGTCATGTTATGCTATGTCATATTATGTGATATTAAGATTTTCAAACAGAAGGACAAACTTAAACTTAAGAACCGTCAGTTATGTCACATTATGTTATGGAGTGCCACATCTTATTGTGTAATGTTATATCATATCATGTTATAACAAGCTACAATCACTGCTAGTTTTTCAGCACAGCATTATGTTCCACTTTTGACGTGAAGCATAGTTGAGATTCAAACCCGCGCAGCACAGAATGAGCGCCTACACAGTGGCTCCCTCACTCCAGGAAATCATTCTTATATAGCGCATTTATGACGTTATCAATAGGCGCCATATGTATCTCCACAAAGAAGATACTCAACGGGGCATTAATCTCTGATTTGTGTGATATCTTTGATTCCTATCGAAAAAGGAGGATGACTGCAACAATACTGTACGAACGAAAACAAAGAGGGGCAGCGACCCTGGGCCCCACAGGGAGCGAGTACCCGCCAGTGAATGGGAGACTCAGGTGCGCGCTGAAAGGTGGGAGGTTCTTGGAAACTAGGATAACCAATCTCGACAGGATATTAACGGTGAATCCGGAGAGACCTTGTTCGCCTCAGTAAAAAGTGGACAGAAGATGAGTAACGAAATTTGAATGATGGCGGAGGGAAAATGTCTGACGACGAAATTGGAGAGGGAAGAAGGAAGGAGGGAAGGAGGGATAGTGCGGATGTAGAAGTTATTTCTTATTTATAGACCGCAAGAAATCGAATGGGAAATGGTCACAATAATGACCTTCTGCAATTCCAATCGTGTTTCTCTGTCTGTCTGTCTGTCTGTCCTAGCGTGTCTCGCTTCTGCATCTGTGTCCCTTAGTAGTGAATGAGCGGCGCGTACTGACCTAAATTCCGCTTCGTTACTTGGCAGGCGTGAAGGTGGAGCCTAGGTTTAGACTGTTCGTGTAGTGGACGGAAACTTGTTATCTAAGTCTATGGACAGGCGAAGTTGATTGACTGGCAGACCCACACATACATGTATTATGCATCGGTATACCAACACTAGCCTAAATTATACTTATTTATTTCCTTGAGAGATTTTTACAAGTGAATATATAATAATAATAATAATAATAACAACAATGTGTTATTATAATGATAATGGTAATTATTATGTTAATAATTATAATGATGATATTAATAATAATAATAACAATTATTATTATTATTTTTTTAAAATTATTATTATCGCTCCCAAGTAAAATGGATTCATTATTTATAAGCACAAACCTGTCTTTAATGGGTCCTATTCGTCAAGCCATTAAAACCCATACTCCCATAGAACTCCCGCGCTAAAACTTAGGCCTGCAATCTCTACATGGCACTGCAGTCTACAAAGAAGCGCATGAACAAGAACAACTGCGGCATCGGGTGAAAGAGTTATTAGTTGTAATTTCCACAGCTGAAAAAGCAGGCACGATATATGAGATTTAGGTGTTCAGAAAAAGTGAGCTTCTGACCAAGACCAACCCCAAGATTGTGACCGTCGAGAAGACACAGTGAGGGAAGTATTAAAGAAGATATAGCCTGAGTTTATCTTTTGATATGCCGCCCATTACCAGAAGGCATACATAGCCTACGCTACGTGATAACAGTCCGTTCTATCTTTCCATATGATAAAGTTGAAGGATAAAGACACATTCACATTCTTTTATTTCTTGTTTAGACGACAGGCCATGCAAACGGACGAATCGATGCATAGAGGGATCGCAGCTGCATCAGACGCCAATGGCGCCATCTGGTCTCTGACGAAGGCAGTGTGTCACTACTGCTCAGCACTTGGTCCACAGTTCGAAACTGGGTGTCTAGAGAACCGCGCTGGCCATACGAGAAAGGTTTGCTACGAACGATTAGTCAAACACCTCCAGACCATCAACAGAGCAGTCGAAAATAATGATGCGTCATAGGATGAAAGACTCGAGAATAAGACGACGCGGGACTCTTTGTGCGGATCTATACTCTATGCATGTATATCAATGTTGGAATGAAGGGTTTTGTGCGTTCTCTGAGCGCGTTACATCGTCTTGCTAATAATAATATAATTGTGTTCAAGTTCGATTAGGTTTTGAATGTTAGTACTCTGTAGTACTGTGTTCATGCAACCTTTCGTCTTTGCAAATAAATCCACATGACTAACTCAGTGGCGTTTGCATATGTGTCTACGCAGTACAGACCAAGATCTAGGGCCCCCCTATAGGCCTATATTAATTTATGGTATTGATTTTATTGAATGCACGCATATAGGCCCTAGACCTACATGAACATCCACATAGACATTGCAATTACATAGGGTGACCACCTTTTTTTCTGCCATTCCAGGATATTGTAGTAGATTAGGTATATACTTCCAATGCAAGTCAAGCATACTTAGGAGCTGGGCTCATTGGGTGGGTCCACGGAATGCCTCAACTGAAATATTTACAGAATTTTCGACCAAAGTTAGACATTTCTTATTATGCTTTAATTAGAAATAAAACGAGCCTGAACAATATAATTATGTTAGATAGCAAAAACTTGATAAATAGGCCTATTGGCTATGGTCCTTAAAATATGTATTTGATTGTTATTTTTGTCATAGATAAGCCTATTTACAAATGACTTAGTAAGTTGTCAGTTTCCGATGTTTGGAATAAAGCTGCCATTTGACGTCATCGTCTATGTAGTCCCTGTAGGTCTATTACAGCAGGTGACAGATGTTGGTTTGTCGCTTCTCAATGTTAGGCCTACAGCCACCTACTTGGAAAGACCCGGGACGCATCATACATTTGGGATGGACGAATCCTTGTAAAATTCTCACCAAGTCGATTTTAGGTCTATAACAAGCAGCGCAGTTTACTTAATTAACACAAACTCAACGATTTGCCAGATACATGAATAGAATATTATATTGAGACCACAGGAAGTCTGAAAGGAGGATAAAAGCGGACACATTGAATACTTCATTCAGGATTCCAGAGTCAGAGGTCTCCTAATATACCTGCTACTGCTGAATGTGCTTCAAATGTTATTTGCGATCAACGATGACAAACGAACTACTATCTGGGTTGGCACTAATATCAATCGAACGTGATCTTGCTGAGAACAATGACCTTAAATCAACAGTAAATTGTTTTACTGAAACGAAATCACGCAGAAAGCAGTTAATATAAGTATATATATATAGGCCTACCATTGTAATGCTTCAACCATAGGCCTAACCAAGTTTCTTTCTTATAGAATTAACATGAATAGGCTACTATTGGTATAAATTTACGTTACTCAAGTTTAAAAGTTTCTTTATAGGTGTTTAATTCTCTTTGGCGCTCTACGGCTAATTAGGATTGATTTAGAAAATTAGCAAATTGGTTGGCGCTAGAGCGCCCCTTGAAATTTTCCTCGCCCCCACGCAGCAAATCCTAAATCCGCCAGTGGTTGAACTGTTGTCCTGGTAGGGCACGATGTGAACTTGGAACAATATTCAAGTATAAAATCGTTAAAAGTGACATGAAATAACATAGCCCTACACAAGCGGTCAGCCCATTACAACACACATAAAAAGGGTATCCTTGATTCCGCACCGTTTTCCCTTCGTTACTCTGCCCACGGACTTCTGGTGGTTCCCGCATGCGTTCGGCTACGGCACAACCCAAGAGCTTCGCCTGCATGGGTCCCACCAGGGGGAACAACGTCCCCCTTCCTCTTCGGAAGAGGCTGCTCTATCTCTCTCTTGCTGCTTACTGAGGCGCCTGAAGTCTTTCCTTTTCTCTGTTTAGCTTTGTTTAGAGTCGTGAGCGACTCTGATTAGAGTGGCGCTATATAAGTGCTCCTTTTCATCATGCGTGGGACGTTCCAATGTCTGTAAATATAATATTGACCTGGATGACAAAATGACTTCCTCATTAGAATTCCTCTCATGGTAATTCCGTGTGTTCTTCCAACCAATTTGACGTGTTGTGGTTTTTGACATGACCGTAGAATCCGCTACCATCCCTTCGGGGCACGGACGAACGCAAGAACGACAAGACACGGGACAAAGTTCGGTCGTTAGGGGCGCCACTCAGAAAAACTCTCACATACAAGCAATGGGCGAAGAACAATATGGCGTCGGTGCGAAAGATTTCTTCTGTGTCTGTACGCTTAGCTCTCGATAGACCTATGTCTCTTTGTCTGCCTATGTCTCACTCATTCTGTATCCTGTTGTATCTCTAAGCCTCTAAATACTTATGATTCGCACTGTCTTATTATACGCACTAATGAATTATTAAAAAACAAAGAGTCTAACAACTGAAATACCGAGTCTAACAACTGAAATGCAACGCCACGGCATTTTTAAACACCTTAAAGATGGTATTCTCAAGTCGCAACGTCTATAACTATTTATAAACGTCTTCACTGTACGTTACAGGCCTGTGCCTCTGGCCTGGCGAAGGGAGTATGGCGACCGTATACTCATCTTTGTCATGACACAGCGTCGTTAAACAGTGACTATTAAATTACATGCGAGATGTAAAAGAGCCATTAAGTAATCATTCGTCGTTTTTTTTGCGGTTCCCCAATTAACAACATCATGTATAGAAGTTCCAGCCGTCCTTTCGGACCGTATGAACGAGGTTGAGATGGCCATATTTATGAACGATCTTCACCCAGACCTTGGTCAAAGACTTCTTAATAATTGCTATTTACAGCCACGTCAATATAATATTATATATCTCCTTCAGGCTTGAATTAATCCCTCACAATGGAGGGTCAGCCACACGGATCGTTCTTCTCTATATACTTGACTCTACCACGGGTGTCTTCGTTTTTCAATGTTAGAGTCTTCAGGTCCATTTGTATAATTGTTATCTTCCAAATTATTCATCTGTCATTCTCGACTGTGTCATACGTTGACATCCGTTTTAATAATTCTTTTAACGCAGCTTTCATCCTCTCTTCTCATTACATGACCCGTACCATCTCATTCTGACCTCTCGTATTTTATTGTCTGCATATACTCTGCCCACCACCGGGTTTCTCGTATCCTGTCCTTTTGATGTTCCACATACTTTCTTTGCTGCCTCCAACATGTCACTTTTTTCTTGGTATAAAACCGCGACGGTTAGGCAATCAATTCTACAGCCTACAATAATAGACTAAAAATAAAAACAGTCGGAAGCCATGTAAGCTTGTAGGGCGTTTATCACGTCATAATCTTATTTAACAGAAAGACAGCAATCTAATGAATGACGTCATAATTGCCGAGTCTTGAGAGCAGGAACGCACCTTTTCTTAAAATTCAGCAGCCTGGCAACAAGAAATAGTGTGATTAAGTGAATCAGAGCCGTAAGGGCAGAGAGATATTTATCTGGGATTTCAGCAGCGAAATTGACGGCGAAAGACAGCGTTTAAATTTGGAAAAGAAATAGTGTGACAAGTGCATCCATCATGAGGGTTTATCTGGCTGCGTTGATTCCTCTGCTTGTCTGTCTTCTCGTCCTTCTAACCGACGTCAACGGTCGAAGACGCTTCAGAAAAGAGTTGGAGAAGAGGGAAGAGTACGTATCCAGATGTTTCATTTTCATATCGTATTAATTTTGCCAGTCCACTTGATAATTAGCCTACGGGTGGTATGGCGAAGGTTCTAATTTAATGGGGGTCAACGATATTATACCACTTTCAATAAAATAATTACACGTTAGTATAAAGAGTCTCGAATGACTTAAGAAACTTAACAAAGCGTCAAGGATCGCTCACAAAGTCATCGGCAATAGATATGCAAATGTCATATAACTCAGAAATTGTATTTGCAAAAACTCTATAAGATCTTAGTTGAGTGATTGCCGTTGTTGACAGAGAAAGGCTTATTAAACTGCATTTCTTCACAAACAGGCGAAATACAGTATCCCAGGATACACATTAGCCCAGAGCTTCTTGTTGGAAGTTTTATGTCAATTTGCAGTGATTTTAAAACAGATCAAACGTCTTTTGAACTACTTTAAGCCCTTGTCATGTCATGTTAACAGTTTGACCAATTCTTTTTCGCTAGGCGACAGCACACATTTTTATATAATTATTTAGGACATGAAGGGAGTCTTTAATGGCTGCCCATTTCCGATTCAGTTTAATTCAACTCCTGCTATAACTTGCGAATTTGCGATCATCAATTCATACAATGATTTTTAGTCATAGGTCCGTACTCCATTCTTGGCAGCTCCAAAATAAATTAACGAAAATTATTTATGGTTTATGCACGCATTAGAGTATGGATTTTATGTATAGTCATATGTGTTATTTCATGTGTGTGTGTGTGTGTGAGTGTGTGTGTGTGTGTGTGTGTGTAGGCCTATATGTACCGCATTGTAACATTATTTTGTGCGTTGGACACATGTTGGAGTGTCTGTATGTGGGCCCCTACATGTACATACGAACATACGAATGTTTTCAATTTGGTAATTATGCATTTGTGTACGCATGAATGTAGGCATATCTGCATGTACCTGTGTGCTTGCAACCATAACCACAAAGATTTGTTTCAAACAAGCGCAAAACTTGTATTTTGGGTAAATAATTTTTATCACTGGTTGTTAAACAAATGGGGAAAACCGAACTAATACTGTATGAGGGTATATACATGTATGAAACCACGTAGACCTATGTAGAGCCTATGCATAATGTATATAGGCTATATATACGTATGTATGCGTGTATGTATGTAGGCCTATGCATGTATATATCGATAGGTTTTCGGGGGTATTAAGATATTAAGGTACATGTATATAAATGTGTGAATCTATGCAAGTAGGCCTATCTATGCTTGAACTTATGAGCGCTTTCGAATAGATATATATATATGTATATTTTTGTGTAGGCTTCTAAGCTAGTTGTTTAATATATTAGCTGGTCAAACTGTCGGTGATCATCAATTGGTGATTGTTATCAATGCCCTGCAATGGCATAACGATATCGATTGTTGCAGTGAAAACGAGGCCAGGTACCATAGAAAGCGAGAACGTCTACTGGCATTCTTCTTCACGGGAACCCATCTGTCACATACTTGCGAGGCTTGCGAATTAATTTATCAAATTAACAAAGCTAACTGCATGATTTTCAAGTCAAGTGCGTTCAACGACTGCTATGAGAAGCTGAAAGGCGAAGAGAAGAAATTCTTGGCATCCAAAGAAAAAGAATTACATTCAAAAGGTGCCAAAGGCTCTAAGGCGCCTGCGATAAAGATACCGCCAGGAGCCCCGTCCGCTGCTGGCGAAAAGGAAAAACGGTGAGAAAATAGTCTATGGTTATATAACAGCAATCTTATATGAAATATTGGTCAAATTAGTTCAGATCCAAACCAATAAAATGTATTTACGATTAATATCTTAAACGTTTCTGGATTTAAAGTCTAAGATAATCAGAAAATCGTGGCATGATTCCTGGGTTGGATACGTATAAAACGTTAGAGAAGCTATGACAATTCGGATAATTATATTACCTAGGATGCAGGCTATGATTAGGCCTACAAATAATGAAAGGCATCATCGTGAAATAAAGAAAAGAACAGCTACGGGTTCTATTAACATGTCGTCATCCGTTCATACCGTACTTATAATAACACGGCGAATTCCTGGTTTTAAATAAGACGAAGATTTTATAATAATAATAATAATAATAATAATAATAATAATAATAATAATAATAATAATAATAATATAAATATAATATAAATAAAAAAAATAATATACGTCAGCCGTCGCTGTAGGTGGCAAATTTTAAATTCCCACTTTTAAATTAAAAATACTACGGATCGCGTTATCGTCAGCGTTGGATTTTTACATCTTCTAACGGAACTTCGTCTCGTGACCCGATGGATTTTTTCAACTACAGCTGATCAGCTAAGTCTTCAATAATATTGGGTTTTTAAACTTTATTTTCAACACCAACATTGGCCGCAGTGTTAAATAATTACGCCGATGGCCGTGTGCCATGTTTAAAGACCGACTGCGTCACAGTCGTCAATGGCAACGCAACGTTTATTTTTTAAATGGCGGCGCAACTGTAAACAAACTGAACTGAATCTCTAGATATCAAACCAGAAGATTAAAACAATATCACTGTTTCCCAAATTCTCAAATGAATCAAAATCACAAGTTAGCACATCGCACAATCACTAAGGGAACGGATTCACCGACCCTGATAGGGACATTTGAACTTAAACAGAAGAAGGCACAAGGGACATGCAATGTATGTCATTCAGTTCGCCAACTCCATAACAAGGACGGCATGGTCCACCAACACGGGCCCAGGGTCAATCCATGTCCGGGTTCGAATAAGCCGCCCTTATCTTCAGGATTCCCTTTGGCACCTTTTGGCTCGGTGACCGTCGCGACAAATGCGAATCCCGAACAAATCACGACTGACGAAGAACAGACGACCGATGCCGCCCCTAATTCGGACCCGAGACCTGTCAGGTCAATGCGACACCCTTGCCTCTCACGAGGTCTTCTCAGGCATTTTCCCAAAGGAGCTAGATCAGGAGCTGGCCGCCTTCTAACCGATATTATGGAGTCCATTTTGGCGGACCCTACGAACCTCGCAGGATGGCGGCGCCTCCTCGCCTTTGGTGCGGGAACTTTGGAAACTCCTTTGAGGGGCGGCCGACGCCGCAATCTTACGTCCATCGTCAAGAAGCGCATTGCAGATTTTTATGACGGATGGCTGACTTTGGCCGACACTATCTTCCAACCAGACGCGGACACCCGCGAAGGGCAGAGGCCTACGGGCTCGAATGGAAGACAGGCACTGGCGGCGGCGGTAGCCGCAAAATTGGAGGATGGAAACATTAGTGCGGCAGCTCGCATACTTTGTTCTGGCGACGCCCCAGCGCCGATTAATGAAGAGACACTGGAACTTCTGTGCCAAAAACATCCTGCCCCGCCGCGTGACCGCCCAGCCATCCTTCGATCGACCTCAAGCGCACCCTTCCAGGCGACAGAGCTGGAGATTCGCACAATGATGCGCTCTTTCCCGATGGGGTCGTCCGGCGGCCCTGATGGGCTGCGCCCCCAACACGTGGCAGAACTGATTGGAGATCCAGACGCGGGACCTGGGCTGCTGAGAGCGACGACTGCTCTTATCAATCTACTACTGGCCGGCATCTGCCCTCAAGAGATACGGCCCATCTTATTCGGAGGTACTCTTTTCGCCCTCCGTAAAAGCTGTGGTGGTCTAAGACCAATAGCCATTGGATACGTGTGGCGTCGACTCGCATCTAAATGCGCCAACGCATACGCCGTCCCACGTGTCACGCCGTACCTAACCCCTAAACAACTAGGAGTTGGCGTTCCCGGAGGCTGCGAGGCGGCAACCCACGCCGCTAGACGATTCCTGACCAGCATGGACACGAATTCAATAATGGTGAAGCTTGACATCTCGAACGCTTTCAATAGCTTGCACCGAGATTTCATGCTCGCATCAGTGGACGAACTCATTCCTGATTTATCCGCATATTGCCATCTTGCCTACGCCGAGGCGACATCTCTGAAATTCGGGAGATTCACGATACAATCGCAAGAAGGTTCGCAACAGGGCGATCCCTTGGGACCTCTCCTTTTCTGCCTACCGCTACAGCCGATCCTTAACCACCTGCTTTCGCCATTGGCCTTTGGATACCTCGACGACCTCACCTTGGGCGGAGATCCTAAGGTGGTGGAGGCGGATGTTAACTCGATCGAAGAGGGATGTCTGCAACTAGGCCTCACGCTCAACCGCAAAAAATGCGAACTCATATCTTCCGACGCCCATATCAACGACATTAGTCAAGGCTTCCTAGGACAGTTCGCCCGAGTCAATGCATCATTGGCCATGCTCCAAGGGGCTCCGCTTTCCACGACGGATGCCCTGCTTTCAGCCATCGATACCTGTGTGGCCGACCTCGGAATTGCCCTCGACAGGTTGCAACTAATCGCTAGACAAGACGCTCTACTGATCCTTAGACATTCGATCGGCTCGCCTAAACTCATGCATTTATTGAGATGCACCCCTTGCCACGACCACCCGCGTCTATGGGCTTACGACGATCTGCTGCGAGGAGGGATCGAGCGAATCTTCAACATTTCGATGACCGATGACCAATGGAGTCAGGCCACTCTCCCGATCAGGATGGGAGGACTGGGAATTAGGAGGGCGTCCTCGCTGGCACTTCCCGCCTTTTTGGCTTCAGCCGCGGGCACTCTCCAGATCCAGTCCCTCATCTTAGAATCAGCAGCGGTGAAATCGGACTCAGCATGCGACTCGGCGATGTCTACCTGGCTTCAACTTACCAAAGCTTCTGCCCCGACGACGCCAGGCCATAAACAAGCCCACTTTGACAGACCGCTGTTAAACGCGGTTCTGTCTGCACAAGAAGAAAAGCTACAGGATCCCTACGACCAGGCGAGACTAAGGGCCTTGCAGTCACCACACGCCTCGGACTGGCTATACGCTCTCCCGCTCGTTTCTCGCGATCTCAGACTGGAGGACGATACCGTGAGGGTGGCGGTCGGCCTACGATTAGGGGTGGCCATCTGTGAGCCGCACACCTGCGCATGCGGCGCCTTCGTCTCAGCCAGAGGCGCACATGGCCTGTCCTGTTCATTGGGCTTTGGCCGTCAAGCAAGACACTGTAATATCAACGACCTAATCCATCGCAGCCTCAACAGAGCCGGTATTCCAGCAGTCAAGGAACCGTCAGGTCTTTCCAGATTAGATGGAAAGAGACCGGACGGGCAGACCCTGATACCGTGGAGTGGGGGGCGGACCTTACTTTGGGACGCAACTGTGGTGGACACAGTGGCCGCTTCCTATATCCCCGAAACAGCTTCCACAGCTGGAGGAGCGGCGGAGATAGCAGCCACAAGGAAACACACAAAATATTCTGAGCTAGAGAAGAAATACACTTTTGTTCCAATCGCTATAGAAACCTTCGGTCCCCTCAATAGTGAGGGCCTCGCCTTTCTGTCTGAGACTGGACGCCGACTTTCGACAACTACCGGTGACATCCGAGAGACAAACTTCCTTTTCCAGAACTTGTCGGCATTGATCCAACGTTTCAATGCGGTGGCTTTTCAGGGCACCATGTCAAGATTACAGTCCACTGACAAGCGGCGACCCAGATAATAATAATAATAATAATAATAATAATAATTGTAATAATAATAATTATAATAATAATAATAATAATAATAATTATTATTATTATTATTGCTACTACTATTATTATTATTATTTAGCATGGTAGTGTTGACGAAAAACAGATGGCGTTCCCTCGCTGGACAGCTACCGAGAGTCGTTGGAATAGGTAGCTTGTCTCGAGTGTGTCATGGGTCACATCGGTCAGCCTTCGTCCCAAATCCAACACAAAGTTCAAACCCTCGGAACTCCAAGCACCACTGGACTCCAGTGCCACCGCCACAAAAGCATGGGTTCGAGTGATCGATGCATACTTTGCTCTCTTGGCGATTGCTGCACGGTTTGCTGCTTCGTCTGCTGTAGTTGATGTCGCTGTCAGGTATGAAGACGCATAAGTGTCTGAAACAGTCACATCCCAAGTGAGGCACCTGCCGCATGACCATGGGATGAGTGTCACGCCGTCCGGTCGCTTGCCATCTTCTCTGGTGAGGCCCAAAGGTTCCTTCTGCGAAGGGATGCTCGCCCTTCGAAATGATCATTGATCAATATTAAGTCATTGAGCATACTGTGTCGCTGTTTTTGTTATAATAATAATAATAATAATAATAATAATAATAATAATAATAATAATAATATTATTATTATTATTATTATTATTATATGTCAATTGATCTCCTGCCTATTCGTCATAAATGAATCCCTAGGCTGCGCGTGGAATATCAGGCAACGAAACGATATCGCCAGCCTGAGGCTCGTGTAACCGCGCTGTAAACGCTAACTGCCAGTGGGAGATTCTCTTATATCTCCGAACAATGGCTCATTTATCCCATGCATACAAACTTATGCTTAGGACTTGATGCTCATAAATTAATCATAGTATGACTCTCAATTACGCGTTCGTAATTTCTTATCTATTTGAAATTTCGTGGTCTGTCTATAATAATAATAATAATAATAATAATAATATTATTATTATTATTATTACAATGGTAGGCGATAAGATCCTTGATTGGAATGATTAGAAGCCGACAGAGAAAATGGTTGGGCCACTTATAATCAGATGAACTGTCTCGTAAGAACAATGGTTGTGGAAACAATTGAGGGGAAAGGTTATAGGAAGATCGAAAATTACGTAATTGACGTGGATGATGAAAGAGGTTTACCGCGAACTGAGGTTTTTGAGAAAGAAGACGTGGCGAACGGCGACATTGGACACATGCCAATTATCATCGAATTACATGTAAGGTGATAATTTGCATCGAAAAGTACAGATGACTGTGCATTTTCTGCATATAGGCTACCAGTTGTCTCTAATTTGTAAAGTTGGATTAGCATATTTGGTTCTACGTCCTTTGATTTCCCGTCAGTTGATCCCGTCAGTTGATCTCCCGTCAATTGATCCCCTAGTCAATTGATCCCCTAGTCAATTGATCCCATAGTCAATTGATTCCCTAGTCAATTGATCCCCTAGTCAATTGATCCCATAGTCAATTGATTCCCCGTCAATTGATCCAGCCCCATTCTATATAACATTCATGTTCTATTTGCGAACTTCTCCATTTATTAAAAGAACCACGTAACAGACCACGAAATTTCAAATAGATAAGAAATTACGAACGCGTAATTGAGAGTCATAATATGATTAATTTATGAGCATCAAGTCCTAAGCATAAGTTTGTATGCATGGAATAAATGAGCCATTGTTCGGAGATATAAGAGAATCTCCCACTGGCAGTTAGCGTTTACAGCGCGGTTACACGAGCCTCAGGCTGGCGATATCGTTTCGTTGCCTGATATTCCACGCGCAGCCTAGGGATTCATTTATGACGAATAGGCAAGAGATCAATTGACGTGGGGATCAATTGACGCGATACCAGCATATTTAAACCTCTGAGATTTTTGAAGCGATGAAGTTTTTCATTGTTAATGTCAAAGATTATTGAGTAAGTTTCCGCCGTGAATCCTGGTGATTCGTCTTTCAAAACGGAATTTAAATAGTAACAGTAGGCATAAACCCCATATTTGTAAGGTGCCATTTGAAAGCTATGCGCAGGGCACCAACTTATTCACGAGCACTGAGAGAGGTGCTGCTACTTCAGTTTTGTTTCACAATTTATGCGCTGCCCGAATATGGCGAAATTTGAGATATAAATATATATATATATATATATATATATATATATATATATAATTATGGTAATTTAGGTAATGACTTGAATAGACTGCGATGGATGGATAGATGGATGGATGGATAGATGGTTAGGCTGACGGACGGACGGACGGACGAACGAACGAAGAAACGCGAAAAACGTCTTCGGTTTTGAATGAAAAACTTGCTAAGAAATTCCCATAAGAGTCGTGTTTTTGTTTTGGTGGGGGTAATCGCTGTCGTCCAGTGAATGTCTATTCCTCAGAGGCGGAGCAGCTGAATCAATGGAGCGATGTTTAATAACTGTCAGTTATTTTATAGGGCTGAAGCATAGAAGGTCCATGCGAAATGGCTGTCTTATCAATGCATGATGTGTTCATTTTAGCCTTCGAAGAAAGAAGAGATGCCCCTGAAATTCTGTGCGGTTCGATGTGTACGACTTTAACAGCTTGACTTCGATCATAATGAAGCAACATTAATGTTAACGTTGAATATATAATTTAAAATCGATTTGCACAAAATGTTGGTTTTAAGATAACTTACATCATTCTTCTTATTACCAAATCTGTCTTCGAAATCACCGCTCGTATCAGCCTCATATATTTTTCACTTTTATTATAAAATACATTTCAAGTCATAATTCATTTTCAAAATATATCCCTGGAGAGATTGTCGTTTTATTAAATAATATTAAATTTATATGTGTGTATGTTTGATGTGATAGTTTTATTCCTAGCATCCTACAATTCAAACTCTTTGTCTTTTTATTTAGGCTACCCTTATGCTCGTATAGCCTACATATTGCAACAGGTTCATCAGTTACTTCTGACGAACGATTATTAGTGGTCTTAGTGTCACTAGATCTGTCAAAGGCATTCGACTCGGGGAAACATGCTACCCTCGCGGTCGGTATTGTACGTTCATTTAAAGACGTTCTGATATATCTGAAATGACGAACGTCCATGCAGTGCATACATAGTAGGTGTCGCGTTTGCACTCTCGCGTACTTCTTCTTCTAGATGACGAGAGTACCGCCGGTTCTTTCCTCAATCACCACGCTCAGCAACACGACACACTGGATGGTTTTAATATGTATATTTAATTATATATATACACACCACTCACCCTATCTACACTTACTGGAGTTATTAGTGTCCTTTAGAAATGTTTCCCTGGTTTACGTTGGAGACGGGGTTCCCAACTATGTTGATTACCCTTATCCTCGTTCCTTTGCCTGCTACGCTATATCAATCCTTCTAGAGGCGATTTCCTTCCCCATCCCAAACGCAAAACTTGTAACTCTATTGGACGACAGATCACCTGCTGAAGCTTTTATTATACCTGGTTGGTCGGGCCTTGGCGTCCCTAGTGTCACGTCATCTCCCTAGAGGCGTACCGTTCATGTTTGACTAGCGGTTGTTATGGCCGTGCCTCGTTAGCGCCATTGAATTACATCACAACAGTTATACCGCCTAATAGATTGCCCCGTTCGTATCGGAATTGTCCCATATTCATGATCCGCGTCAACGAGCCGGTTCAAACCAGATTTTCAGCTGGTTCATGAATTTCTTGTCCATGGGTCGCAGAGGAGGAGGGGTAGGCGGCTCTGACGTCTGCTTCGAGGTGTCGGGTTTCGTTGCTTGACACTCCGTTGACCTTTGCCTACTCATCGCCGTCTGTATTGAGGCCGCCTGCCTCCGGCGAAATCCATTGATGTCTTCCTTCTCAGATTTCAGGTAAACAACTTCATCCGTAGTTCTCCCACGCCTCTGCCGCCGGTCGATGACTTTTATATAGTGCCATCGTCCAGAGTTTCGCGCTTGACAGTAGGCTATAATACAGTTGGTCTATACCAGGTACATACATGTAGAGACGTCAACGTCCAGAGATCATAGCAAATTTGCATCTGACAATCTGATGATAACTTGCGCTAAATTGCTTCTAAACACATCCTCTTCCTTCTGTTCATCTGATGTGCAGCATTAAGTACAAAATGTTGTCTCCACAAGCCTCGTTGGTTCAACGCATGAAGCTGGCTGGCATCAAAAGTCTATAATATACGAAGACCTGTCTTTTCTCTATTCCCTTCCGATTTAACCGAATCAATAATATTAGTTGAAGACTCCAAAAATCAAGGATGTTTCCTTATCAGCCATTTATAGTTATTTGCATAATCGTTGATCTGATACTCCTGTGACATCTGCTACCCATTAGTAAACTTCCACAATTATCTTCAGTCTGTTGTTTCACGACAGATACTTGCTTGACGTTCTCGTGCCTCGTATTACATGATTTGCATCTCTCTGAGTGCATAACTATTGGTTGGTTCCTTATATATTACAGCACAATGAGCTAGCATTATGAAGAAATCGACATTTATATTGATCGATTTTCACTGTTAATACGTCGCTAACTTAAAACTGAAAACATAATCAAAAGTGACCCGACTCACCGCGCTTGAGCACACGACATATTGAGAGGGCTTATCGTGCGATTCGAAACTAAGAATGTCCAAATATCGGAATTCTAAGAAAATTGTACTCAGGAAATAGTCGTGTTAACCTGCAAATCCGTGTAAGAATGTATTGTAGGAATAACATTACCAGAACGTTCCGTTCATAAGCCTTTCTTAGGACAGGAAAAAAATGTTTACCTTGACGTTGAGATAAATTTCATGAAAAAATAGACTGAACACAGAAGATAAATTTATGAAGCTCGATCTCTGCGAAAAATAAGCATTCAATGTAATGTAATTTAAATCTTCGAATAAGTGCATAATCAGTTCACAAGAAACGACGCATCGTACAGCGCTATACTAGGTTTATACTTACACGGTCTTCGCAGGGTTTTCTTCATGTTCCTTTCTCTTGGACCTCTACGATGCAGTATCGCGCTTTTTCGGTTGTGGGCCCAACTGCTTGGAATAGCCTCCTATTGGATCTTCGACTCATATCTAATAACTTCCTACCCTATTTTTTTTATTCCACTCTGAAAACTGTCTTACATGGTCGAGGTTGGACCGGAAGCGCCTCTGAGTACATTTCTTGAAGATGCGCTTTAGTAAGTTTCATTGATTGATTGATTGATTACTTGCTTGACAATAATCACAGGCTATAGGCTAAACAACTTTATGAAAGCCCACTTTCTTCTGTTCGAATGTAGCCTCCTGCACTTTTTCCCCAGGACTTGAAATCTCGAAATTTGACCCATCCTATTCAAAATTTCGCCCACCAGCAACATTGTCCAATTTGAACGGACTGTAAAGCAACGAATGTTCGTCAGCCAAAACCGCTGCTTGTGCCAAAGAAGTAGGCTTCTTTTAAACTACCCAACGATTAAGTTCTGTCGGCAGGTAATTGACAGATTGTTCTAGCTTCACTACTTCTCGAAGGCGTTCAATTTCATTGAAGGCCTCTTCACCATCCAACCGGCTCTTGAATGGAAGCGGGAGTCGACACGCGTAATTCGCATTGCGTTTCCCCATTCATTTTCGTTAAGGTACGGCGCCTCCATGTTAGCACGCGGAAGATTAAATTTCGCACCAACAAGGGTGTCTACACCATGTAAGCCTTGGAGCAAATGCTCTATCCCAGAAATAGGGGAGGGAAATGCAAATTTGAGGATTTAGGAGGGAGGAATTATATAATTTTACTCGTTTATTAATTGCAGTTCAGCTATTCTGTTAAATTCCATAGTGTCACTGTGGAGTCTAGGAAATTCCCCCCGGATATCCGCCCCAAAATCTCCCCACTGGAATTCCCCCCCAGCTGTTAATTGTCCCCCGCAATTTTCAAAATATTTCCACAAAGAAATACAGAGTATCACACATTTTGCGCAAGATGATAGAGACATCCATGGATTTCAACTTTTCCAAACGGTTCTTTAACTGCATTCATAGCAGCTTTTTCAACATTCATGGTAACTGACGTTGGGCTTTGCTTGTGAAGTAGGTCTCTTTTTCCCAAAAAATTGGGGAGAAGTATATTCAGACACAGAATGATTGTTCCACAAGTTTGGACATGAATGGTGTACAGTCGAAAGAACAACTTTGAAAGTTCCGTCCAATAACCAATGTTGAGGAGAATAACTGAGCATCCGCACTGATCCCTCGGTTCCAAAAAATTCGATGTAAGTCCGTGAAATAGTTGCATTGCGGGGGAAAATTTTCAGAAGGAGATTACGGGGGGGGGGCAATTTTTCTGGGGAAATTGCCTGGGGGAGATTTTCTGATAAAATCATTGTGTGTGCGCTATTAACTTGGTTCATTTTACGATTAATCACAGAATAGGGTCTATAATATTTGGTCCATCTGTTCCTCAAATGTTTACATCTTATTTACTTGAAGAGAAGCAACACAACAGTACTGCCAAGTTATGCTGTCACCTATTTTGCGTGATTTGCTGACGTTATATTTGCGATGATGATATTTGTTTATTTAGAAAGAAAACAATCTGACAACAATGCAGAAATGCTAACATGAGTGACAGTAGAGCAATAGAAGTTACTAGAATTTATAACAAACCAGGAAAAATAATTATATAATGATCCGGAGATAAACTGTGAGTGGTCGCTGGGTGGGAGAACATGGTTGTGCTCTAGGTCTTAATTGGTGAATGGAGGACGGAGTGTGGGAAGGGTTTGGCGAAGAACATGTTTGGGGTTGTGTAAAATGGAGAAAAGAGCTTTGGCGTCTGCTATTCTGGGAAGTTTAGAAATTGTTGGGAAGAATCATTCCCAACAATTTCCACACTTCCCAATTTTTTCTAAAAGTTTTCCCCCAAATTTCTAAACTTCACAATTTTTATAAACTACTATGTAACCTCCTAGGCTGTTGGCTCTTTTTTGAATTCTTCCAGGCGCTCTTTCTCTGAGGTCAGGGTTAGACCCCACAGGGATAGGGAGGCAAATGACATAACAGTTTGGCAATGACAGTGTCTTTCGATATGTTTTGAATGGAAGTGAAAGAAAAAAATGGGTGCTTTGTTTTGTGATAGCCTAAACTCCTCTTCTCCATTTTACATAACCCCAAGCATGTTCTTCATCAGCTCCTATCTCCACTCCGTCCCTATTCCATTTACCAATTAAGACGTACAGTTGAGCACACAACCATGTTCTCTCACCCATGCATACAGCTCTCAATTTATCCCCAGATCATTATAATAAAATATTTGCTATAGATTGACGTTAATTCTGAACTCTGCTGATCACTGTTTGCATTTCTGCGTTTTTGACAGATTGTATTGAATATCTCTAAATAAACGAATATTATATATCTCATAGGCATGCCATTGCTTATCACGATATGCCATTTGTGAGGGTTGAAAATTATTACCATCCAAAAGAAAGTGTAGAGACTAGACAAGCATGATTATTTAAAAAGTTGCAGGTCAAAAGAACGTCTGGTGAGTCAGAGCCGATTTATCTTCCGTACGGTGGCAAAGCTCGCCTACATGTATCTGCGATTTCAAAAGACTTTTCTGGAGGTTATGTTCCCGGGCTCCGTTAAAAATTAGGTGGGGAGGAGAGTGGAAGCGGAGTTTAGGAGAAAGTTGCTCCATTGACTCGGAGGGGGAGGATAGACGCCTCTGTATGTATGTATATATGTATGTATGTATGTATGTATATATGTATGCACGTACGTATGTATGTATGTATGTTTGTAAGTATGTATGTATGTATGTATGTATGTATGTATGTATATATGCATGCATGTAGTCATACGTCGGCAAGGCCCTTCTTCCTCGCGGAATCGTATCAGATTCTGGCAGCTAGCTGTGATGTTTGCCAAAGATTGTATCACATTGACAAACACAAATGCACGAGTACCAAGTTACTTGTGAACTACGATTGCTTTGAGAAGGCGATATATGATTAGAAGAATTTCATTGCAGCCATAGGAAAAGACAAAGCTTCACGCGGTGCCAAAGGTTCAAAGGCATCTGCAACAAAGAAAATTTCAACGAAACATCTGCAGGTGAAAAGCACAAGGGGTAAGAGTATGTTATATGACTATAGGTGCAGACTTACATAAGCCTAGAGTATTGGCTAAACTAATTCAGATCTGAACCAATTAAGTGTATTTTCGATTCATGTCTTATACGCTTCTGGAGATGAGGTCTGTTATAAGTATAACCTATTTGATGTTCCCCTTTGACAAAAAAAATGATCAAAAAAATGCTGGCATGATGCCAGGGAGGGCTATGTAAAAAAATGATAAAGCAGCTGGGACAATTCGTAAAATTCAATTATACCGAGGACTATGCGAAAGTGTCATCCAAGAATAAAGAGAAAAACAGATACGGGTAAAATTGTCTTTTGTAAACTTCATACTGTAGGCCTACATTTAATAATACTGCGGTTAGTCAGTTTTAGATAAAACAAAGATTTTATTGTTATCATCATTATTTTTACAATTATTATTAAGCTTTTACAATTATAGTAGTAATAATAATAAGTTGGTCGTAATAATAATAATAATAAGTTGGAGTCTTTACAAGAGTTGGACCGCCGCGTGACACAGGCAACGGGAGACCCACGCGAAACAATTCATCTTTTTAAACGTCTATCTTTCTGTACACAACGTTTTAATGCAGTGGCTACAGAGGCTCTTTCTCGTTCAACCGGACGGGGACAAAAACCTTTAACGCACTTCTGTATTCTCGTTGAACCTGAGGGACCTTTTCCATAATAACAACAACAACAACAACAACAATAATAATAATAATAATAATAATAATAATAATAATAATAATTGTTTTTTCATTATTTTTATTATTATTTTTCTTAAGGAAAGGAATCAAAAGTCGATTCTATGAAATGGAGTGTGGTGCTATACGGATGGAATCATGTTCCACGAGGAAGGAAGACATCAAAAGATTGGATGCCTTAGAACTCTGGATACGGCACGGGGTGGAAAGAGTCAGCTTGAATGGAGGACAATTGAAGAGATGTTACATAATGGTGAACTAAACGATCCCTGACATGAATGATTAGAAGCCGAGAGAGAAAATTGCTGAGCCACATAAAATGAGATAAGCTGACTCCCAAGAACAATGGCTGTCGGATGAATGGAGGGAGAAAAGTCAGCGTGTAGGTGACAGGTGTCCAGTTTATTATGGATATTATCTTTAGCCTAGACGAAATTTATTCAGGTTAAGCTGCTTAAACTAAACAAGAGTGGGCCATTTGTATGAGAAAACGAATCGACGAATGATCAGCTACGTCTGTTGTCTACAGCCTTGGACTACCGGCACTACCCTCCCCCGCAGCGTTAAATCAACAAAATATCAGCAAGCAACTTCAGTTAGGTAGACTACGCAAGTCTTAAGCAGTTTGAATGATAAAAAAAGTGAAAATCGAAAGCGCGTTGTGAAACGGCCACCGGCTGCCGACAGATGCTATCAGGAGTTTGGGTGGTGGATTTTTATACATTTTTAGATAGCGGATCTCAAGATAATTCAGGCGGTGGATCTCGTTGGTCATGAGGTTTATCTCTAAACTTAGATGTCGGATTTCAGATGGGCGTTTATGGCATTTATGCGTACATAATAATAATAATAATAATAATAATAATAATAAAAATAAGAACTGGGTTTTAGGTGGTTCTGTAGGCCGAGGCCTGTGTGAGAACAACCCCTAAAGTACACATCTCAATAGCCCAAGGACCTTAGCCTGGCCATATAGCTGTTAATTGTCAGCACAGAAACTGTCTCTTCCCTCAGGTCGTTCCATGCATTCACCACCCTGCTGCTGAAGAATCTCTGTTTTATGGCACCTTCTGGTTTCTCATAGATTTTATAAACGTGTCCTCTTAAGCCACTTCTGTCAGCCAGTCGGAAGCACCTCGATAGTTTTGTTATCTTTTTGCCTGTCATGATCTTGTAGGTCTCGATTAGATCTCACCTTTCTCTTCTTCTGTCCAATGTTGTTCGTCCACACTGTTCTGTAACCTCTTATCATTTCGTAGCTCTCCTCTGCACTCTTTCCAGCACCTCCTTGTCCTGTTTCGTGTTTGGGCACCACACTTGCACGCAGTACTCCAAGTATGGTCTGACTAGTTCGTTATATAGGTTCAGGATGATATTCTTGTCTCTGCTGACTATCGTTCTTCTTATTTGTTCCAGAACTTGTTTTGCTTTGCTTGCTGCTTCAGTGCATTGTCTTGATAGTTTGGTGCTTTTATGAATGATGATTCCCAGGTCTTTTTTGCTCCTCTGATACTCTAAACTTCCTGCCGCCCAATTCGTAATCAAAGCCTTCATCCCATCTCCCCACATGCATTACAGCACATTTATCCATATTGAACCGCAGTAGTTATATTTTTTTGCTACCTAGTGCATTTAATCTATATACACCTATAATCACATCAAATCAACCAATAATTTGGTTATAGTCGCCTCGTACTTAGGTTATAATATTCACCTAACTCATAAACAGACAAAATGACTTCGAATGTAACGACGATAAACGGTTTTACTTACGAAGCTAGTGCTAGCGAATATCGAATAGCGGCTGGGTATAACTTTGAACCATGGAAAGCGCTTCAAAATGCTTGTCATGCCCCCGAATGTTGGATAGCCGATACAGTAACTGATGTTTGGTTACAGATTAAATATCCCGTTCCTTTGTCTATGTCGGGTTTCTACATCATTGCTAGCACAGTATTAAACACACGTATTACTAGATGGAAAGTTCAAGCGAGTAATGATGGAATAATATTTACAAATATTCTAAGTCCTAAAACGGATGTCCTCGATGTAGGAGTTTTGAACAAATTTACATTTCCATTACATTACTGGCAATTTCATATTATATCCACGAACGATGGGGCGGAATGGACGGGTATTGGGATGTTACAGTGGATTCCTACTCTTACAGATATCACACTCGGAAGAAAATGTCATGTCAGTTACGTTCCTAGATTAACTTTGAATACTAGTAATTATGGTTTTGAAGCGAGCGCCACTTCTGAATATCAAAATAACAAAGCCTTCAATGCGTTCAAAGACGCAGGCGAATGGGTGTCTAACGTCACAGTTAATTCTTTTTAACTATCAAGTGTCCAACACCTGTAAGAATCTGGAAGATTGGATTGAAAGGAAGGAATAAATCCTCCGAAAGGATTTATGATTGGAGGATACAAGGAGCCAACAACTCAGGAAGTTGGACTATTTTATACACTGCACCTAATCCCACTTACTTAGGAAATACTTATCAAGAATTTTTAATCAATTCCGTAGGAAAATACACATCTTATATGTTGTACTGTAAACAAGCTGAACCGGGCAGGCCTGGATTAAGCATGATGCAGTTATTCGTGCACGATGATTAAGATTTTCAATGACTATTCTCATTGAAAATTTAAACCTCAAGTTCAACAGCATCGTTATCTCCAGATACCACGATCAACGACTGGATCCATCCCGGCTCCGTTTCTATCTTTGTTTTTGTAAAAGTAAATGTTTTGTTCCTTTGCAACTTGCTAAGCAGGGGCTCCCCGTATAAGCTCATGTAGTGCTCTGTATCATCCGGCGCCACTACCGTTATCAGGTAAAAATATCCTTCTGTGTCGTACAAATATTGCTTCGTTATAACAGTAAAAACTACGTCTTCTTCCAAAGTTTCAAAATCTAAAAATTTACGAGTCCCCATATTTTATTTAGCCGGGATAAAACTTTATGTTAATATCTTAATCTCATATCGATTTCTCCAGACTTTACCGTTGGAATGACGTATCGTATTCGCGCCAACCTTTAACGCCATACTCACCTTATACAACGACGAGTACGTGACGGCTTCGTTCGTATTGTTGTCTAGGATCTCTACGCGTATGGGATTACTTCGAATCGTTTTTAGATGCTCGTACTCGGGCGACGTGTCCTTTTTCTCCTTCACTGGCGCCTTCAGTTCTGATTCCAGTAAAATACCCCTCTCAACCAGTATTCTTAACATTTCTGGTTTGTTCATATAACTCGGCTATATTCCATGTTCCTTCAATAGCGATTTCAGTTGTGAGAGTTTCATTTTATAATAGAAAATATTGTCTTTAATATACAACGCTCATCTTCTGGCCGTCTGATTGGAAGTTTAACAATTTATCTGAAATGACGACTGCATAAGCTTCCGTTCCAGCAGGGATAGCAGCGTTAAAGGAAGCCTTGATCTGGACGTCTACAACTGATGACTTTAGCTGTTCAGATTGCTTACTTACATCGAAAACGAATAGCGGATGTAGGTCTTTGTAGTCGGCTGGAGTGATGTTGCTCTGAGTTACCAAATGGTCCATTCCGTAGAATTTTTCGCTAAAGGTCGCCGCGGCTCTGTAAGCTCTAGAAAATTGTTGATTCGGGAATGAGAGGTTGTAGTCGACCGCTGGATATCTTTCCTGGTTCATCATCACAAACATGTTCTTTATATCGCAATGATCGAAAATTGATGGATTAGCTTCTTGAATGCCGCTTCGATTCGTTTGAAATCCAACTATGATGTACCTGGGTTTTTCTGGCGCTGTCTTTACACTAAGTTGCCAACTAAACGTGGTAGATACAGGAACCGTCATAGTATCGCAAAGATGGGCTCGATAGGCAACTGGTAACATTACCTTTGCTTCGATCGTTTTATCGTAAATCGTAGATTCGTAGGCCTAATGGGTAGGGTTAAATTTGTTGCCAAGCGAGCCGCTATTCCGTCCGCAGAATTTAATTAGCAATATAATAAATCAGATTCCGTCAGAAAAATCCATCGTTATCACTTATCAGAATTTTATTTGTTGTCTTATTAACTGAACTAGTTTATATTTTTTATATTCTTGTATGGTATACATGACTTGAAAACGCTAATTTTTATTATATTATTGATTTTATTAGTAAGGAGAAAATAAGAAAGTCCTAATGATATAACAAATTTCATTGCCCCTTCCCTTGCTGAGTTGATTCAACGTTACGCTATATTGGTAGTTGAAGTACTTTACAGATATTTACAGACTTTTTATATTTATCCTTTATTTGGTCAGTGTTTTATACGGTTTTCATTAATTTGCTAACTTAATAAGTAATTAAAAAATAGATTTAACTTCTGTCCTAAACTTTTTACAGCACTGTTATTGAGAGACTTTTGTCATTTTAGGAATAAATTGAGAACTCTCGATTTTTGAATTGAGATCTTCGAAAGCAGGGAACCAGCCTACATTAATTTACTAGCAAGAGACCAATTTAGATTTTTTGTTTATGTTGACAATTTTCAGAAATTAATTGGATAACATTATAGTATATTAAAGATCCACAACTCCGTTACCACAAGTACTAAATTTTGCGTATATATTTATGTTTTAAAAAACTATGATACTATTGAAACTGACGGTATGACCACTATAGACTGATTATCACTTTTATCTCAATTTAACCGAGCAGCGTGGTGGCTTTATTATGAAGAATCTACAACTCCGTTATTACAACGCCGATACTGTCTTGAAATAACGGTGTTGCTATTTTGAAACGGAGTTGTAGTTATGTGTTGAGTTTCATGCATATATATATATATATAATCACATATAAATATTTGTTTGTGTGTATGAATGAAAGGGTTGCAGTCCGACATATAGGAGTCCATAATAGAGAGTAACTGTAGGTTGGCGATTAAGGCATTAACCAAGGTAGTAACGGGGTTGTAATTATGTGCAGAATTTCTTGTACACGTATATATATATTTATATATATATATGCTTGTGTGTGTTTGTATGTGTGTATACGTTGTGAGTGTGTGTGTGTATGAATGAATGTCTCGCAATCGGACATGTTTTCTGTTTCGTTGGCGATTCAATAGCTTTTTAGTTGTTACATTGGAGATTTAACTTTATTCATGCGCCACAGTTTTAATTAGAGCGAGTGCTTAATCTATCTATAGTCTATAACATGGTGTATAGTAGAAGCCATGCAGCTTATATTAAGCACTTCCGATACTGACGAGTACTCGAGTATTGGTTAAGCTACTCGACCGAGTACTCGACTCCAAAACTACTCTTTATCGGCAGCCCCATTTCTTTGGTATAAAACCACGACGGTTATGTAATCGCATCTACAGGGTCAATAGTCTGTGGTAAGCATAGATATAAAAACCATAGATTGCGCTTACGGTTTTAAACTCGAGATTGAGGAGCTGCCATCTTGACGCTCATACGTATATGCATTCATATATACATACATAGCATATACATACACACATGCATGCATACAAACCATATATGAGTACATATATACATGCACATTCATATATACATACATACACACACATGCATACATACATACATACATACACACATGCATGCATACAAACCATATAGGCGTACACAAATACATGCATGAACATACATACATACATACATACATACATATACACATACATACATACATACATACGCACATACGTGCACACATAAATACATAAATACATACATACATATATACATAAGTACATGCACATATGAACGTACGTATGTATGAATGTATGTATGTATATATGCATGCATACATATATACATACATACATACATACATACATGCGTACATACATACATTCGTACATACGTACAATCATACATACGTACATACATACATACGTGCACGAACGCACGCATGCACATACATACGTACGTACATGTATACAAACTATATATGCGTGCATACATATGCATGCATGCATGTGTACGAACCTTACATGCGTGCGTGCGTTCCTGCATGTATGTATGTATTTATGCATGTATGTTTGTTCGTACGTATGTATATGCATGCATACATACATACAAATTTAAATGCATAAATACATACATACATACATACGTACGTACGTATGTATTTGCATGCAAATATACATACCTAGCATTTACATACACACTTGCATGCACGCAAATCATACATGTATATGCGTGCATAGATACATACATGTGCATACATACATACATATATGCCTACATAAATACATACTTACACACATACATACATAAGTACATACATAGATGCATGCATGCATACGTGCGTGGGTGCATGTATGTATGTATGTACGTACGTACGTACTTGCCTACTTACGTACGTATCTATATGCATTTATGCACGCATATTTACACTTACAGCATATACATACACACATGCAAATATGCCTACATACATACTTACATACATATATATATATATATACCCGTACATGGGTGCATACATACATGTGTACATGTATACACATGCGCACTACATTCATGCATATGTACAAATAAAGGGGCAGTTGTCTGGGGGTGCGGGGAAATGTCATAGCCAAATTCGGGGTACAATTGTTAGGGGGGCCATTGGCTAGGGCAATTGTTCGGGGAAGCAATCGTTCTAGACTCGCTAAATAGCATCTCACGTATTTTAACGTGTTCACTAGGACATTACAAGCACAGAGAGCGCCTCTGAGTAGATATATAGAAGGGGTACTATACAAATGCGCGATTAAATAACATATTAAATTCGTAGTAATGCGACTGAACATCAGTTAGCGGTTTTTTAGCTTGCAGTTAGTGTGAAAATGCTCCTTAATTGAAGGTTTTAATCAATACATTATCGTGGATATGAAGCGCACAGCTAGTAGCATACAAGTGGTAAGATGGCGGACCGTCGGCCGCTTTATGCCGAGCGTAGAGGCTAAGCGCAATCCAGTGTATATTAAGATCAGTGGTCATCATTATCATCATTAATCCTGGGCGTTGTGCCCGTAGAGATGTCCGATGTCCACTTCATCGTGACTTACCACTGTTGTTTGTCCTCTGCAATATGTGCCAGTTCTTGCATCCACTTATTTCCCCATTCCCCTATATCGTCTAGCCATTCTTTGTGAAGATGTCCACTTTTATTCTTTCCTTCCATTCTTCCGAACAACAGTGTTTTGATTTCCCTATCATCGCTCATTCTGGATATATGGTCAGTGGTGGTAAGGCGCTAATTACGTCATACATCTAATTTACATATAGACAGTGATCTAATGAATGACGTCATAGTTGCCGAGCCGTAGAGCAGAGAGATCTGCCATGGGATTTCAGCAGTGAATTTGACGGCGAAAGACAGCGTTTAAATTTGGAAAAGAAATAGTGTGACAAGTGCATCCATCATGAGGGTTTATCTGGCTGCGTTGATTCCTCTGCTTGTCTGTCTTCTCGTCCTTCTAACCGACGTCAACGGTCGAAGACGCTTCAGGAAAGAGTTGGAGAAGAGGGAAGAGTACGTATCCAGATGTTTCATTTTCATATCATATGAATTTTGCCAGTCCACTTGATAATTAGCCTACGGGTGGTATGGTGAAGGTTCTAATCTAATGGAGGTCAACGATATTATACCACTTTCAATAAAATAATTACATGTGAGTATAAAGAGTCTCGAATGACTCAAGAAACTTAACAAAGCGTTAAGGATCGCTCACATAGTCGTCGGCAATAGATAAACAAATGTTATATGTAATTCAGAAATGATATTTGCAAAAACTCTACCGGACCTTACTTCGTTGAGCGATTGCCGATGTTGACAGACAAAAACTTATTAAACTGTATTTCTTCACAAAAAGGCGAAATACAGTATCCCAGGTTACACATTTACCCAGAGCTTCTTGTTGGGAGTCTGAAGTCAATTTGCAGTGATTTTAAAACAGATCAAACGTCTTTTGAACTACTTTAAGCTCTTGTTATGTCATGTTAACAGATTGACCAATTCTTTTTCGCTAGGCGACAGCACACATTTTTATATAATTATTTAGGACATGAAGGGAGTCTTTAATGGCTGCCCATTTCCGATTCAGTTTAATTCAACTCCTGCTATAACTTGCGATTATTAATTTGTAGTCATACTCCGTTTTTGGCAGTTTGAACATAAATTAACGAAATTTATTTATGTTTTAAGCATGCATTAGAGTATGAACATGTAAACCTATTTATGTAGGTATGCTTATGTGCTATTTTATGTATACAGGCCTATATGTACGCGTGTTGTAACATTATTTTGTGCGTTTGACGCATCTAGGATTGTCTGTATGTGCACCCGAACCTACGAATGTTGTTAACTTGTTAGGAAGCTATGCATTTGTGCATGCGTGTACGCATGAATGTAAGCATGTCTGCATGGTTACAGCCATAACCACAAATATTTGTTTCAAACAAGTGCAAAACTTGTATTGTGGGTAAAATAATTTTTTCGCTGGTTGATAAACAATTGGAAAAAAACCCACAAAGGTAATGTACCAATCAATCAATTCATCAATCAATCGACCAATTTTGGGTATTTTGTAGCCACACAACAAACAGTTTGTCCAAGGCAAAAAAACATAAAGAGCATTTGTTATGAAACAATAGGCTACAAAGAGAGTCCCGAAAGGAATTGAAATCCCGCTAGAAGGGACACCCGAGTAGCAGTATTACCGATAGAAAAGAAAACCACCGTAATTACCATTGTTTCTATTCTTGGCGCACTGGGATAATAAATCAATTCCCAGAAGCAAAGAATTCTTAACTAACTTAACTATTGCGGAGGTGTGCATGGGTGACAAGTGTGGGACCAAAAGCCAAAGTTTTACCATCTGCTATAACATCAACCGATCCCTGTGGGGATCTGAATTGGTCATCTATGTACATACCATTTACTAAAAAGGATCGCAACTTGTTTTTAAGTGAATGAGAAGTAATAGAAAAACATATTTCCAGTGGTGGAGCGTTCCAGATCAACGGGCCCGAAGACCTAAGACTAAATTTTCGTGTGAGGGGATACATGTATGAAACCATGTAGGCCTATATATATATATATACTTTTGTAGGCTTCTAAGTAAGTTGTTTAATATATTAGCCGGTCAAACTGTCGTAATCATCAATTGGTAATTGTTATCAATGCCATGCTATCGCCCTAACGTCACCGTGAAATCGATTGTTGTAGTGAATACGAGGTTAGTCACATTAGGAAGCGAGACAGCCAACTGGGATGGCTCTTCTCGGAATTCCATTTGGCACGCACCTGTGATCTTTGCCAAAAAATGTATCACACGAACAAAGACAAATGCAAGATTGCCAAGTCAAGTGCGTTCAACGACTGCTATAAGAAGGTGAATGGTGATGCGAAGAAATTCCTTGCAGCCAGAGAACAAGCAATACGTTCAAATGGTGCCAAAGGTTCTAGGGCGTCTGCGAAAACTGTAGCGCCCATAGCCAAGTCCGCTGCTGTCAAAAAGCAAAAAGGGTGAGAAAATTGTCTATGATTATAACAGCAATCTGATATGAAATATTGGCCAAATTAGTTCAGACCTGCACCAATAAAATGTATTTACGATTCATATCGTACACGTTTCTGGATTTAAAGTCTGATCTAGAGGATCAATCTCATTGATAAACGTAACCTAACTAATGGTCCTTTCTTGGTTTCCATCAGAAAGACTTAAGATAATCAGATAATCCTGGCACAATTCCTGGGTTGGATACGTATAACACGTTAGAGCGGCTATGACCAGGTTCGTCGAGAGCAAAGTGGGGACCCGGTACAACTTATATTGTTGAGTATGAATGAAAGACTGATTGACAGTATATAGTAATGCAATGTAAGCCTATAGTATGCTAGAAAATGTTGCTAAATTACAAGCACAAAACTTACATCATACATGATACATCACTCACTTATCAAAGTTTTATCGATTCATCATCATTCCTCACTGTCAGTCAGGCTGAATCATAATGAAAATAAATATTTTTATAATTTTATTTGTAATTCCTAATTTGAAGAAAAATCTAACTGAGAAAATGAAAGCCTGCAAACGTCTGAAAACTGCGTGCAGTTGTTAAACAGTTTTACTTGTTCAGAGATGGAATGTTTTATCCGATTATAATTTATTGATTCCGTAGTAACTGGACTTAAAATAACGTTTTGTTGCAGTGTCAAGTCTTTGCAACAAATTTGAATTTTCTTGGAAGTTTCTCCAAGTAGATTATAACTGTAGTGTCATTTGGGAAAATTTTTGTGAAAGTTACTCTGCCGACATTTGCAAGGATTTTGTAAACGAGGTTGACTCATTAAAACAAATGTATCATGAAAATATTGGCTCAAAAATGATTCAACCTTTTCAGTTGTTGAATAAATTGCATGAAATTTCGCTACAGAATCTCTTCCCAAATTTAATTGTTGCCACGAAGATTTTTTTTCTTCCAGCTTCCGTTGCAAGGGCAGAGAGAACATTTAGTGTGTTAAAACGAGTCAAAAACTATCAGAGGGCCACAATGTGTCAAAACAGAGTCAATGGATTGGCAACATTGGCCATTGAAGCGGAGTTGGCAAAAACTTTAAATTTTCATTCAGTTATTGATTCTTTTGCAAGCAAAAAGGCCAGAAAGACCCCCTTAATTTATGAATTAATTGAGAATATCTAAGTTGAAATCTGGCTAATAAAACCAAATGTGATTTGTTAATAAATTTGTTAATAATTACAGAAAAAGTTTACAAATAATCAAAGGGTGGGGCCCCTTATTTATTTTGTTCGGGGTGGGGGCCCGGGTCAATTGTCCCCCTTTGCCCCCCTCAGTGGGCCTGGCTAGGACAATTCGGATGATTCTATTACCTAGGATGTAGGCTATGATTACAAATGATGAAAGGCATCATTGAAATAAAGAAAAGAACAGCTACGGGTTCTATTAACATGTCGTCATCCGTTCATACTGTACTTATAATAACACGGCGATTGCTTGGTTTTACATAAAACGAAGATCTTATTATTATTATTATTATTATAACAATTATAATCATAATAATAATAATTATTATTATTGCTATTACTATTATTATTATTATTATTATTATTATTATTATTATTATTATTATTATTCTAATCGGTCAGCGCACTTGCACGCACAACAGTCCTGCGCTATTCCAAAAAACTGACATGCTGACTGACAGTTCTTTAATTGTCTATCCCGGGGGGATGTTTGAACGTGCCTCTGAACGCTACGGCGTTGAATCTTTGAGTGCAAACGGAGAGACGTTGGAACAAGTGCACGGTCTCCATGGGGTCCTCCTGATACGGCGGTCATACGGCGACCCAACTCCGTCAAGAACTCGCGTCCTGCGCGATTGATGGGGCCCAGCGATTCGAATGCCAAGGGAACGAAGTCGTGTGTGGTTGGAAGAGTTGAATATTTGGAACACTTTCGGTCCGCGGCATGTTCAGATGCACCGCCAGGCACTGCCAATTACAGGTGGATGTAGGAAGCGGCGCATATGTGGATAGTTGTTGCATCCGAAACGATGTACTTGCCTCTCGCCCACGGGATTAGTGTCGCTCCATCCGGTCTCTTTCCGTCGCTCCGGATCAAACCCTGTGGCTCCTTCGAGGATAGAACGTCCGCCTTAAAGTGCTCTCTACACAGTATCAATCAAGACGAAGTGTCGGGCCTCTCTTCCCGTCGAATGTCGGCAAACAAGACCGTGATGTCCTCCCGGATCAGCGATTTCTCCATACTGGCATTGATGTGCGCACAGATGTTGAGTCCCAGGAGAAAGCCCTCTGCCACCCGCGCGGCCTCATCGCTTAGATCCAACCGGCAACAGATGACGGGAACAGTCGAGAGCCAGTCTCCAGAGTGGGGTGATGTCATCGCGCCCAGCCTTGCCCGGCTGAGTGGGTCCTTGCTGGAAGACCACACTGCAGCTTTGTCGATGTTGATCAAGGGTCTGTCCCATACCTTCTGACTGGTCAAGGCCGATTCATCACTATCCGGGAGTGTTGATGGGCGGGCCTCAAAGATTTCTTCCTTATGAGCGTCGATCCCATCCTCCGAGTAGAGAACGGTGGCAACGAGCGACCTGGTCGATGCAGCTGAGGCTACATAAGCTGAAGATGCCAGCATGGACTCTCGTCTAACTCCTAATCCGCCGTCTATTATCGGAAGTGTGGCCTGTTTCCATTGTATATCGCTGAGCTTGATGTTAAGGATTTTTCCAATCCAACTCGCATTTGCTCGTCCATCTTTACTAGAAGGGGGTGTCCCCAGCAGGGCGCTGCACACAGGAGGTAAATCAGTTTCGCAACCCCGAAGCATGAGCGTAGCAGCATAAGTGCGGCCTGAGCCTGGAGGCAGGCCAAGTCTTTCAATGTCAGTTCCAGAGAATCGCTATGTTTGAGAAGAACTTCATCCAGCGCTTGTCCCTTGAACAGCGGGGCGCCAAGAAGAAGCAGTGAATCCCGATTGATCCTCCGGAAGTCTTCAAATTCCAAGTCCGATAGTTCGATTTCAGAACAGTATTCACATTTATATCTGTTCAGCCTAATGCCGTGCGAATACTCAAGTTCTTTGATTGCGGCCAGGTCCTGCTGCACCTCCTCCTTCCTGCCTCTAAGCGAGATGTCGTCAAGGTAGCCCAGTCTGAACCCGGAACGGAGCGATTGGAGAGTCGACTGTAGCGGCAGGCAAAATATTATTATTATTATTAACTTTATTATTATTATTATTATTATTATTATTATTATTGTAATTATTATTTAGCATGGTAGTGTTGATGAAAAACAGATGGCGTTCCCTCGCTGGACAGCTACCGAGAGTCTTTGGAATAGGTAGCTTGCCTCGAGTGTGTCATGGGTCACATCGGTCAGCCTTCGTCCCAAATCCAACACAAAGTTCAAACCCTCGTAACTCCAAGCACCACTGGACTCCAGTGCCACCGCCACAAAAGCATGGGTTCGAGTGATCGATGCGTACTTTGCTCTATTGGCGACTGCTGCACGGTTTGCTGCTTCTCCTGCTGTAGTTGATGTCGCTGTCAGGTATGAAGACGCATAAGTGTCTGAAACAGTCACATCCCAAGTGAGGCACCTACCGCATGACCACGGGATGAGTGTCACGCCGTCCGGTCGCTTGCCATCTTCTCTGGTGAGGCCCAAAGGTTCCCCCTGAGAAGGGATGCTCGTCCTTCGAAATGATCTATATATTAAGTCATTGAGCATACTGTGCCGTTGTTGTCGGCCTGCGTTTCTTCTGCATGCCAGACCATGGAATCCTCTGGCGTCAACCTTCTCGCCACAGTGACACAGATGAGGCTCACATAGTTTCATTCCGAGTCGAATTCCAACTGCGATCCTTATGACTTCGTCTGACAATCGGACACCCAATGCAGTAACCGGAGGAGCAAGCCACCAATCTCCCGCGTGTGGTGATCGAGAGGCCAGGAGACGTGCCTGGTCGATTGGATTGTTTACGGACGCAAGCAGATTGGTCCATGCTTTATTTGTCCATCGGCTGTCTCATTCTTTTTGGTGATGAGCGGCCGATCCTGTTGGTGGTTCTGCACCCGTTTGTTTTATCCAAGCCTCCAAAGCTGCATTTACTACTTCGTCAGATGTTTCAGTTGATTCTGGTAGCAGAATGTTTGCCTGGAGTTCGGTTGTGCTCGCAGCAGATGCCAAGAAGGCAGAAAGTGCCAGCGTAGCAGCACAGCGGATTTCAAGGCCACCATCGTTCACCGGAAGGGATGCCTGGAGCCAGTTCTCATCAGATATCTCCACGTTCAATATAGACGAAAGTTCAGTTCTCAACAGCGAGTCAAATCTGGCAAGACTTGGACAGTCAACGCATAAGGCTGTGCACATTGTGTCGAGAAGCTTCGGTACATTCAAGCCATTCCGCAGTAGGATAAGGGCGTCATGTGAGTAAAGCTTGGAGAGCCTCCCTACCGCTCGTTCCAGGTCATCCGCTTTCATACCCAACACCTTATCGACGGCTGGCCCAGGCTTCAGAGATGAACCCAACAGAGTCACTTCCCCAAATGGTGTGTCTCTGAAGCCGCAGAATGAAGGATCGTCAACTTTACTGTCTTTATTCTGAAAGACTACTTCGCATTTCGCGCGATTAAGTTGAAGCCCAAGCTTTTCTGATTCCTGGGTGATCATCTGTAGATCGTGGGCCACCACATCCACCTTTCCTCCCAGTGTCAGATCGTCTAAGCAAGCCACTCTTAGCTCCGATTTATGCTTTGACAAGATCGGCTGCAGTGAGATGCAACATTCCAGTGGACCTAACGGATCACCCTGCTGTGTTCCTTCTTCTGATCGAAGAGTATTTGATCCATGCTTAAACAAAGGACTACAGGAATATGAAGCACATGCGAAACGATAGAGTTCCGGAATGTCTCTTGCAACTGCTGCCAGGAGTGAGTCCCTACGAAGTGTGTTGAAGGCATTAGCAAAATCTAGTTTGAACAGAACACAATCCGACGGCATCGAGGTGACCCAGCGACGGGTTGCATTTACTGCTGCCTCGGCACCTCCTGGTACGCCAAACCCGAGTTAGATAGGGGCGAGCAGAACAGACAATTTGTCAACAGCCTGTGTGTTCGCACACTTAGCTGCTATCCAACAGCTATTGGCTTGATACCTCCATCTTTTTTCTTCAAAGCAATCAGGCTGGCACCGTATATTACTTCGTTGACCTCGACAAGCAAGTTTCCTGCTAGCATCAGATTGACCAGCTCACTCAGATGGCGGATAAGGTTGCAATCAACGCCAATGGATATTAGGTCTTTAAGGTGTTGAGGAGTGAAGCCGTCTCTACCAGCTGCTGAGCCTCCAGGAATCGAAAATATTGATTCGAAGATTGATCGTTCAGAAATCTGTAACGGAGCAAACCGATCTGATAGCTCTGGATCATATGCTGGTCTTCTGTCCGACGGAGCAGGCGGGTGCTTCACCTTTAGTCCAGCCAAGGTCTCGGGGGTGTCTGGAGCTGGTTCATCATCACTACAGATGAGGCGGATGGCAGCCTTGTAGTTACCATCTTCCAGTTTGCTTTAAATTGCCGAAGCTAGGTACTCAGCTGTGTCACGTTTCATCCGACCCGTACGACGGATTGGCACTGACTTATGTGCAGCTTCGTCTGTATCAGAAGCCGGTCCATTCGAACGCCAGTTCGTAATTCTTGAAATTATTGTCAGCGTCAGGTTGCGTTTGACTTTCCCTCTAGTTGGCTTGGCCAGAATACACCCACCAAAACCTAAAAGGTCTGACCATTTCCCAATGTTTTCTGGTTGACTGACGACAGCCTCTGTGACTTCTTCCAAAAGCTGATCGAGGAATTCTTTTGACAAGCGCCCCTTTTACGACCGGGTGCAAGAGGTTCGATACTGGAGGTACAAGAAGGCTTTGGCCGTTCGAGTCTGGTTGTGTTAGGATGGATATGTGAGTTTCAGTGTCAAATGTTGAGGAAGGTGATAAGAGCATGCTTGGTGCTAGTAACTCTGCCGGCGGCTGGCTAAACCCAGGGCTGGGAGAAGACCTAGGCCCATGGCGATGAATGGTGCCATCCGAAGTATGCGTCTTGAATTTAGCCCAGCATATTCGGCAGGTCCCCATTCCCTTAGCGGGCTTGCTGTTCATATTGTGTTTCAGATGAGGATAATAATATTCAAATAGATCCAAAATGTAAACAGTTACGCTATGCCTTTAAGAAACGACGCGTTTTCGTTGCACTGTGACGTCATACATCATTTAAAAGGACGGCTTGATAAAATTTTAAAGGGCGCGATAATCGCAGATGATAGTAAATAGTTTTAAAAACAAAACTGTCCTGAATCCTGAGCGATTCTGCCACGATGGATGATGTCGACGAAATCACGAGATGTTTATTCGGCAAAAAATGAATAAATCCAGCTCTAACGATAAGATTAACTGGAAAATTTGTGTAATTTACACCAAGAACCGTGCATTCTCAGTCGCAGGGCCCAGAGAATGAAATAGTCTCCCAATTTCAGTTCGTCAAGCCTCAACCGTTGCTCTTTTCAAGACAAAACTAAAGAACTACCTATTCTCCCTGATCTGTGACTAAGAATGCAGCACAGCGCTTTTGTGCTAGACTTGTCAGTCAAAGCGCTTTATAAATGCCTAGTTAAATGCCTACAATACAATGTATCGTATTGTATTATTATTATTATTATGGTAGACAAAAAGATCCCTGAGTGGAATGATTAGAAGATGACAGAGAAAATGGTTGGGCCACTTATAAGCAGATAAAGTGTTTCGTAAGAATAGTGGCTGTGGAATGAATGGAGGGAAAGGTTACAGAAATATCGAAAATAATTATGTAATTGACATGGATGGTGAAGGAGGTTCACAGCAAACTGAGGTTTTAGAGAACGAAAACGTGGCGAACGGCGATATTGGACATATGCCAATTATCATCGAATTAAGGTGTTATTTTGCACAGAAAAGTACAGGTTACTGTTCATTTTCTGCATATAGGCTATCAGTTGTCTCTAATTTGTATATTTGGAATGGCAAATTTAAACCTGTGTAATTTTTGAATCGATTAAATTTTTCATTTAAAATGTCAAAGATTGTTGAATAAGCTTCCCCCGTGAATCCTGGTGATCCGTCTTTCATAACGGAATTTAAATAGTAATAGTAGGCATAAACTCCACATTTGTAAGGTGCCATTTGAAAGCTGTGCGCACGGCGCCAACTTATTCACGAGCGCTGCGCCGAAACAGCGGTGTGGCTAATTCAGTTTTGTTTCACAATTTATGCGCTGCCTGAATATGGCGAAATTTAATATATATATATTATTATGGTAATTTACGTGTCGTTCACATATTATATAACGCTCAAGGGGATAGGTGGCAGGGTTCCTGTTTTGTTAGCGTTATATTGTGTAGGGTGGGGGTAGGTTGAAGGTTTCGTTATATAACAAACTTTTTTTCAGTTCATGCTTTTTTGCCTATTTTCCTGCCAATTGGAAATTCCATGTACCACGGACCTTCACTGTTAATAGAAGTTCACAATACGCTGTGAACCAAAACTAGCACCATTAGCTACCACCTGGGGAATTGATTTGACGCTCATACTTATTATCTATAAATCCTCTTTTAACAATTTCCTGTTTACAATTTTAACAATTTCCCGTGCATAGCTTTAAACGCTCTTAAATTCAATTCTGTGTGCTTTGTTTTGATTCTAGTCCAAATTTAAATTAATTCACTTGAAATAATTATTTCGGTGGGTATTATCAAGATGTTTGATTTCATTTTCTATAGTAGGCCCCCATGCGTAAATAGTTTATATGTTTGCTTAAATACCCAATTGTAGTTGTAGTATACACTCTGTACGTATCGTACGCTATTAAATAGGCAGAGTTGTACCGCGAACCTATCGATACATACCTGATAGAAGATATTAAAACAATCCATTCTGTGTGATACTACAATCCTCATTTCTAGTGCTAAACAGGAGAAAACTGAAATGGTGTTTTTATAGGATTTACGTCACTGCCATGTTTTATGCTGCATTAGTAGGCCTACATGTAGATACATGGTGACAATCGTCGACTACCCAATTAGTTACCGTAATTAATACGAGTGAAGTTAGCGCCATTAAAAGATCGATTATTAAGACGCAGAGGAGCTCCATACTTCCGGCCGAATCATCATTGGCACGAGAGAGTACACAATTTTAGGATGCATTTTGTTACATAGCTAATTGGGCGTGTGATGATTTTTTACTGAAGTTCTTGAAATGGATAAAGGCAATTATCAGTTGAATCACTACAATTAAAGTGCTAAATAACATTGTTTTATTATAAAAGTTTCAAATTGTGCAATACAATTATGTCGATTGTATGTCTTTTAAAGTGCGTATAGACTGGAGTGGGGTAGGGGGTAGGTAGCATGTCTGTTAGATAACATAGGGGTGGGGGTCGGAGCTGCTGTTATACAACGTTATTAGGGGTAGGGATGGGTCAAAAATTGAGATTTTATGCGTTATATAATATGTGACTGACCCCTTAGGCAATGAGCTGAATAGACTTCGATGGATGGATAGATGGATGGATGGAAGGATGGTTAGACGGATGGACGAACGAACAAAAGTGAAAAATGTTTTCTGTTTTGAATTAAAAACTTGCTAAGAAATTGCGATAGGCAGCAGCTGAATCAATGGAGCGATGTTTAATAACTGTCAGATATTTTATAGGGCAGAAGCATAGAAGGTCTATGCGAAATGGTTGTCAGTGCATGATTTGTTCATTTTAGACATCCGAAAGAGTCGTCAAAACGAGGAAAGTCGAGATTCCCATGAAATTCTGTGCGGTCCGATGTGCACGACTTTAAACATCTGCACTTCGACGATAATGAAGCAAACATTAATGTTAACGTTGAACATATAATTTAAATCGATTTGCACAAAATGTTTCTTTCAACATAACTTACATCATTCTTCTTAGCACCAAATCTATATTCGAAATCACCGCTCGTATCATCAGCCTCATATATTTTTCACTTCCATTTTAAAATACATTCGATTCATAATTCATTTTCAAAATATATCCCACGAGAGATTATCGTTCTATTAAATAATATTAAATTTATCTGTGTGTATGTTTGATGTGACAGTTTTAGTCCTAGTATCCTACAATTATGGAACTCTGTCTTTTAATTTACCTTTATGCTGGTATGGCCTACATACTGTAATATTATCAGAGTTGTATGGTCTTCAGACAGTGTCTCGGTCTCGAGACGTCTCGAGAAAGGTTTTTAGTGTGTAAGTCTCGGAAGCCTGCTGTCTCGGTCTCGAGTTAGTCTCGAATTTTTAGAAACTGTCTTGAAGTGAAAGTCTTGTTTTGTCTCGAACAAGAGATCTCGATAAGTTTCTCGTTAACTGTCTTAAAATCTTGCAGCAATATAAAAACTGTTATCAGGAATTGGTACTATACATGTATACATTATAAGTTTCAAATTGAAATTACAAATGTACCTAATTCCCAAAAACTGATACATTAGTATTTTACAGCACTTTTTTTAGAGGATCACTTGTCTTATACTGTCTCGTACTGTCTTGAGTCTAGTGTCTCGGTCTCGGTCTTGGTACCTCACTGTCTCGGTCTCGGCGCCTCACTGTCTCGGTCTCGTCTTGGTCTTGAAGATTCAAGTCTTGCATACAACACAGAATATTATTGCAGCACGTACGTTCATCAGTTAGGCCTACTTCTGACGAACGATTATTAGTGGTCTTGGTGTCACTCGACCTGTCAAAGGCATTAAACTTGGAGAAACATGCTACTCTCGCGGTCGGTATTATAAGTTCATTTAACGACGTTCTCATATATCTGAAATGAGGAACGTACATGCAGTGCATACATAGTAGGCTATCATACAGTTAGCCTATACATGGTACATAGGCCTAATGATCTGAGTATGAGGCTAAAGACAAATGTCTTTTTTGGTTACACTTAAAGGTCATATTTACATACACTATTAGGCCTAGGGGCCGTCCACATATTACGTGCGCAACGAGGGGTAAAAGGTTTTCGAATTTTGGCGATTTTGCGTACGGGTGCGTATGGTGGGGTCCCGACAATATGTACGTACGCAAATATAATTGTCCAGTTATGACGTGCGCAACACAGATATTAAAGAAAGAACAGTAAACCCAATCACAGACTAAATTCTTGCTTAATAAATTTTATGTAGCATTAAATCTTAAAAATGCAAGTATTGTTAGTGTTTTATTTCTTCATAAAAGTTAACAAATTTAAGCTGTTAAATATGATGATTTACAAAAATAAATAGCCTGTGGTAGGCCTAAAATCAATGTCTTATAGATGTCTTTAGGCCTATCAGGGGTGTAACAAGCGAGGGGGCAGAGTGGCACCGGCCCAAGCCCCCCCCCCCCAGTTTTAGTTTGCTCAGTGCGCCCCATGTGCCCCCAAATCGGTTCTTTTTATGTTTATCCAATGGATTTTTAAGATTACTTTTGTTAAGATAATTTGTGCCCCCCATTTTTCAAATTTCTGAGGGGGGCAATTTTCAAAAAGCGGGAGGGCAAAAAAAATTTTTACGCTTCGCGCAGTATTTTTTAAATTATGCCCACCCCACACTTTTCAAAACCTTGTTACACCTCTGAGGCCTATAGTAATAAAGAAATATCCAAGAATTTTCATTTTATATTTGTCGAGTAAAACATTACCTGTGGAGTGTAAAACATAACAGAAGTCATCCACAAATGACGTCCGCAACAATGAGGAGGGGGGTTGCGGAAATGCGGACAGAGGGGAGGGGGCCATGGACTGAGCGGACGTTCGCATGCATGTGACCATGCTAAATTATCACCAAAATCACGTCTAGTGGTAGTTGCGTCATAATCTTAGTTGTTTATTAGTAGCTATGGGATAGTATAGTTATATACTTCACATTTGAGAGAATGATATAATATATAATTCTCTCAAATGTGAAGTATGAAGCTTATATGCAGATAAGCATTAATTAAATTTAAGTTTTTGACATAGCCTTTGCTCAAACTCATTCTTTGTCAATAAATATCTATTAAAAAGCGATGGTAAAATAATTATCAGCAGTTGCAATGGTGGCTTATACATGGGTGATGCAGACGTCCGTAACGGGGAGGAGAGTCAGGCAAATGCGGACAAGGGGGAGGGTGAAAAATAGGTTTATTGCAAACGTACGTTTTGGATAGTTAATAATCGTGGTCAAGAAAGCATACTAGATATGCAACGAACTTTCCATTCCTCTGTATAGACTCCATGATGCTGTCTAACCGATGAGACAAGAATTGCCATTGAGGTTATAAATTATATTATAATAGATCTCAATGTGCCTAACACTTTTTGTCTGCATCCAGATGGCCCCATATTTAAGCAGTGTTGTATGCAACACTTGAAACTTCAAGACCAAGACGAGACCGTGAGGCGCCGAGACCGAGACAGTGAGGTACCAAGACCGAGACACTAGGTTCAAGACAGTATGAGACAATAAAAGACAAGTGATCCTATATAAAATGCTGTAAAATACTAATGTGTCAGTTTTCGGGAATAAGGTTCATTTGTAATTTCAATTTTAAACTTATAATTCCTGATAAGTTTTTATTGCCGCGTTTATCTTTTTCGATATCTCTTCGTCAGCCCATCTTCTGAATAGTATAAAAAAAGCCTTTTTATACCCGTCCGAAATTTTCTATATGATTTTAAACAAGCAAATTTGATACCAAATACAAAACGAAATTATAAATTTACGCATATCCTTACCCACCCTGAGAAACTCGAAGTTGTTCCGATCGTTTCGGTCATGGTGGTTTTACATTCATGACCAACGGCACGGCATAGTTATTGTTTGTCAATAACTTCAAATTGCGTATAAGGAAACTTTATAATTTCAGGAGCTCTCTCTTACATTTTCCCACTTTAGATAATTGGACTGATTTCAGTATCATGTGACTCGCGCGTTAACCATAATTACCGTTTCTCGTAGACTTCGGTTTCAGTTTCTAGAGCAAGATTTTAAGACATTTAACACGAAATTTATCGAGACCGCTTGTTCAAGACAGAGCAAGACTTTCACTTCAAGACAGTATCTAAAAATTCGAGACAGCAGGCTTCCGAGACACTAAAAAACTGCCTCGAGACCATACAACTCTGTATTTAAGGCTGTCAAAAAATTTTGAAATCGATTTCATTGCCTGGGCAGTCAGCCAATATGACCAACGGAATATTTCTGGCATATGTTCGGGTAAAATCGCGCATTTTTACGGAATGTCGTCACCCGAGAACCGATTATCATTGTCCGGACACTCGACCAATATGACAAAGGAAATATTTCTGGCATTTGTTCAGGTAAAATCGCGCATTTTTACGGAATTTCGGGTACCCGAAAACCGATTTCATTAGCCGGGTAGTCAGCTTCGGTCGGGTACCCGTTGACAGCCTTACCCATATTATTGTTTACATAGGCATAAGAATAAGTTTTTAGTTGTTTTCTTCCTATAATCACAGACAAATGGCGAGTAACATCCAGCAAAACATCTTTCTTTTGCATAACACAGATCAATTGAAAAAAAAACAGGTGCATGCAGCAGGAAATATTTACAACAGTTACGCATCACACGAAACTCGTTTCTACCTAGAGAAAGACTTCAAAAGTCAACATTGAGTTTAATAGAACAGCATATTTTATAATTTATATAGCTTATTTAATTATATCTACTCAGAATAATATGGAATATGCTCTTGTCGAATGTCAATGTCACTTCCTGCAATGTATAGGCCCTACTCACAATTAGCTTATGGGACGCAAAACAGCTCTATTCAGTGGGACTCTGCTGAATCATGTATGAAAAAGACAATTTTATCTAATCACTTCTACAGAGCCATGGAACAACAGAGGCTCCAGTGTGAGTTAAACTATAACACGTGCACAATGGTTTATCCACTTTTTACGCTGTTTACAACAAAGTGCTAGTTTCTGCCTCAGAGGAAATTCAACCTGCTTTAAACCAGTCGGTCAACTCCTAACTTCTTAAGGATGACAAAGAACGCTTTGGCGAATTTAGGGTTGATTCACAGTCTAAACACCCAAAACAAATGCACTACTGCTAATGCCACTAATGTTTGTAAACACTAAAACACAGAACAATACGACCATGTCAAATGGCAACCTCCAAACTTCCAAGCATCCTTATGAAATTGTTTCCGATTACATCCCCGAATGAATGTCTTTGTCCATTCTCTATTGTCAGAATCGGAAATTCAGGCAAACAATCACAAAAACAGACCCTAAATGTCACCAGCATAAAAAGCGGATTAACCAAATTTTCGTCACTTCCATCGAGTCCCTATGATTACAGACAAAGGATTTCATCTACGGACTTCTATAACATCTCAAGGTATTAATCAACGAACAGGAAATGAAAAACTCACGGTTATTCAGTTTGGACAAAAGGTGGAATTCCCAAGCAACTAACACAATTCGAACATTAAGGGTTTCATACAAAGATAGTTGTGTATCAAAATGCATCAACAAGGGTTTAAGAATATAAAGCAGTTATGATCATCAAACAGGTCATTTCAAGTATCCGAACTTATCACTTATTTTGGGCACTCCCTAAAGGATACATCATTATAAAATAATAATAGAAAGAATAATACTTGTATTATTAGTAATAACATTATTTTCAATTCATGATATACAAAACACACTTGTGTCTAGTTATTGATCACTGATGACAGGGAGCAGAACCGACATGATATGGTGACCCATTAGACTATCGACAGTTATAAATAGAGCGTGATCAAACGTGTATCATCCCTTAGAGTTGTACAACATAACTACTTTAAACAAGTGAAAATAACAACTTGAAGTGAAGGCAGTGGCACATCTCAAGTCAAGAAGAAGAGTACCTCACAGCTTCTCAAAAGGCGCTACATAAATGGGCAGGTACATATATATATATGTGCATTAACTGTAAGTGCAAAAATTGGGCCAAATAAATCTTCAAGGTCATGCACAGTACTCCATAGTTCAACCACTAAAAGAAATGTAAACATTTTTAAACCCAAAATCTATACAAAACAATTTTATATATATCATATAGGCATGATACACACACAATATATATATATATATATATATATATATATACTTTTACCAGAATGTCAATTTATATATCAAATGTATAATACAAGCAAATACATACATATATACATATATATATATTATATAACAATACATATATATGAAATATGTATATATAATATATACATGTATAATACAGTAAATTGATATATATTTTAAAATACTTTACAAGTATATGCAAATACATTTCAAATCAATGATAATAGGTTTGCATCTATTTACACAGCAAGTTAATTACTTATCTACAAATCTAATTATAATTTTGTCTGCTAGTCTGGTTAATAACTTACTTTCAACCGAATAATAATTTGCCCATTAGCTCTGTCCCATGTAAGAGAATCAATTTGTAAGACTTGGCCGAAACGAATTATAGCATAAGTCACGTTTGAGTCAGTTATGATTACATCGTAACGATTAAATAAAGTTGCAGAAATTGACATTCTTCAACTTGGATGCGTTCCACTTCCTGGTGCCCCTCTTACAGATCTGGAATGGAATGATCCATGTGCTTCTTGATGAGGCTTGATCCAATGCTACACAGAAGAAATTTATTATTAATATAATCAAAGAACAAAAATGTCCCCATATCAGTCAGTCAGTTGGTCAGTAATGTTATGCTAAAGTCCAATGAGCATTTGCTCCTGGGTGGCAAAACAAATTTACATAACAAACGAGTACCAGCCACATTTGTGATTGGTTGGTGACAAGAAGAATCTTGCATTTTATTTATTTTGTTACATTACTAATTAAAAATTTCTGCAATGGTTAGAACAACGGCAGCCCATAGTCAACCATTATTGAAGCCACCACAGCACGCCATACTTACTTCTTCATGATGTGATCATAGACAAAAGAAGGGATGATGGTTATGGTGACAGTTCGAGGGATCGCATCAAAAACTGCCTTGATCTCTTTCTCCTGCAACGTATCAATTGCAAAACTCTTTCAAACCAAAGTCAACTGATTGCATGAAAATTACATTATAACATTTCTTCCAATTCATAAATTATAGTGTAGATAAACTTATCCTGAAAGCAACCAAATCTTTTCAGTCCCAAAGTCACATTACTCTGAATTGCAAACATATCACAGAAACTTTGACCACATGAACCACAGTTTCTAGGTCAGCATTGCATAAATTTCTGACCCAAACCAGTAACAGTCTCTGGGCCATACCAACACTATTTTCTGAACCAATACATCGTCTTTGCTCCCTAACCATAAACAACTCATACAGGTTTCTAAACAACATACTCACTACTCAGCAATACATTTGCCTACAAAGAAATGGATCATATCCATCCTATGGTACCTTCGACAAACCTGGGTCGCTACCAGTGCATGGTATTGATAAATTATCTGCCATCTGTCAAGCAAAAAAATTAAGAATGAAATTTATTTACATCGTCGCTGATGATTGTTAAGATACCGAATAATTGTTAGAATAAATGGTCCTATTATGCCTATGCGCATTGGTGCAGCTCGAAATATCCTGACCACGTTACAATGGGGTAAGAGATAGATGTTACCTTAAGGCCAACGACGTTCTGTCCATTAACCTCGACCATGTGGTGTTCAGTGAGGATTCCATTCCGAGCGGCAGACGAGTCCTTGACGATCGCTGTGATCTTGTTATCCTTGAAAACAAATCCGACTGTTCCCGCACTGTCCTTCTGCATTGAAATCGTTCGCTCAAAAGGTCTGAAAAACAACGCAAGTGAAACTGATTAGCCATGGAAATAAGGACAGATTAGTCATGGAGATTTGGACTTAGTCATGGAAATAGGATTGACAAGTCAGGAAGATAAGGACTGATTAGCCTTGGAGATAAGGACTGATCAGTATTGGAAATAAGGACTGATTATATAATTAGTCGTGAAAATAACGACTGATGAATGACCTTTTCCCGGCAGTCTGGGGAAAGTAGGATCCCTGTGGTCATCTCACCTGCATCACTGTGTTGCCTAAAGACCACCCTACCATTGCCCATGTAATAATAATCATAGAAATATATTGACATAGGACGAAAACATAAAGAATCTGTTACTTTTAGCTTAAAACTTTGAAAGAATTGGATGCCCACCTGTCTCGAATTGCCAGGGTTATCTTCTGAGGCATGGCCTTCTTTAGGACCTTCATCGATTTGTCCGTATCCCATCCAGCGACATTCTCTCCGTTGATCTGGAGAATCTGGTCCCCAAAGCGCAGGCCGACAAGTGCGGCTGGAGAGTTATCGTGCACAAAGGCCACGAAAAGACCCTGAAGGCGATTGAAAATGATGCTTGAAGGTTAAGTTAGGTGTAAACACAGTCACTGCATCACACTCAATGGCATTGAATGTCATCTGCCTAAGAGGTCAACCCATGTGGCAACACACATATCAACATATGGCAGAGCAATATCTATTATTCCATCTCAAACTAATCACTTAGTATTCCCAACACAAATCAGTCTTATTCTCCTCATTTATCACTCATTTATTTTATTTTCATCCCAGAATAGTCACTCACTATTCACCATCCCAGAATAAGAAGTCATTATTCCGCACAGAAATCACACTCATTATTCGTCACAATTGTCACTCATTATCCCTTTGCAGAATTTAATCACTCATTTCCAACACTAATCCCTCATTATGCTTCAGTCTAATGAATTTCTATTTCCAAGACTAATCTTGGTATGTAGTATTTTAAACTTCTTCACAGAGGAATGGCAACAAACCTTGTTGACGGCCTGAACCCGGAGTCCAATCTTTCCCTTCTGGTCCTTGCAGAGGATGACTTCCCGGATTCCCTGGCGGATCTCCGCCTTCCTCAGACCCACGTCGTTGCCTGTGATGGGTGCCACCTGACTCTGACCGGTTGATGTGAATCTCTGAGCAACCTGGTTGTTCTAAACACAACATTCAATGCATTCATATAGCTCCGTTATATTACAAGACGACCTCAGGCTTTACTCTGAAATTAATCCACGTATTTACCTAAACATACCAGTTACTACGTATGTATATATTATGTATACATGTATGGGTGCATGTAAGCAAGCATATAATGTATGCATGAATAATATGTATCCATGTATGCATGCATTATGTACAAGTTTCATATGTGTATGAATGCATTTAGGTATGCAAGTAATTTATGTATACATGCAAGTCTGCAAGACAAGTATGTACATGTGTACATTTGTACGTATGGATGTACGTATGCATGTATTTGTGTATGCATGTATGGTAGTGTATGTATTGTAATTTATTATCATAGTGTGATTACGCATTTGTAAAGCGCCTCTAGTAAGGAGAACCATTCAGAAGCGCTGCCAGTGGCAAGGTCTCGCGAGAAGAAGCAGATTTTGAGAAAAGCGAAAGAGGAAGAGAGACTGTGTGATAGAATTTTAGAGCAAACAAAATGAGAAAGCATGAAATGATGTAACATAAGTTTTGACTTATGTTATCGAGTCAGAAGCAACTCTGAACAGTCATCTTAAAGAGATGCCACGTAGAAAGTGTATAAACACGCTTAAGATGTGGAATGAACAGTCACAACTACCACCACGAAATGACCTCAGGCATCTGGAACGGTGTGATATTATGGAGAGCATCCTACCTGAGCCACCAGCTGACCCCCATTCTGGCTGACCATGTCTGGTGTTATCTGCATTCCCATGTACTCCATAAGTGACGGATAGAGGGCGTTGGTCATGGCCGCAGCCTCTGGTCCCGTCTGCCCGGACGCGTGGGCGATCGCACGGGCTGTCGAGTGCGCCTGGGCTGCATACGACTGCTGCGCCTGTAATCAACATCCACAAATGGTAAGGTATTAACAAAGAAGGTCATATGTAGGGTAAGAACTGGAGCAGAGCAGGCATAACGTAAGGTATGCACAAAGTAGGGTAGGTAAATGTGTGGGGACATAAGTACTCATTGCCTTACAACCACTATCATTTGCTATGGGTTTTTCAATCATTTGATTGGTGAGCTATACGACTATATGTAAATACTATACAATCTGACCTATGCATAAGGCAAGGTAGGTACTTGTAATAGATATATTAGGTAATCACTAGTACCTATATAAGGCGAGGTATTCATAACGTATAATAAGTTCCTTCCTCCACCGGTTCAGACAATTTGCTGTTGAATGTACATTTTCCCCAGCTCAATCAATTCAGCCCATGATCATCTCTTCTCTGCTGGCTCACAGTACTGAAATATTTTCTCTTTGAATTTTGCTTCTCTCAACAGACATTCTCTTCACTGGTTCAATACAGCTTCTACTGAATATCATTTCATAAGTATTTCACTTCTGGCCACCTGTTTTTCAACTGCCAAATCAGATTAGCTCTTCACGCAATGATAGTCTCAAGGAGATTCGAATCCAAATACAGTATGTTTAAAAGTAAAATGCTCCAACAGGTACTTGATAACACAAATTGATGAACATCTCAATTTGGGCAGCATGTACAACGTCACCTAGATAACGCCTAGAAACACAGTTCTTTGCAATAAACAGTAAACTCTAAAATTATTGATAAACACAACAGCAGCGTGAGAAGCAGACATTTTATCTGAAGTGTTAGTGACTTCATTTTCTTAGACTCGCCATCTTATCCTCCAATCGACAGTGCAAGGTCAGTGTCGATTATAACAGCTGCGTTGGCGCTTTAATGAACAAGTCAAAACTTTAACATTTCACATTTTGAGTGAGGTGAAATTAATAAGCTCAATGAAAAAAAAAGCCATCAAAGTTAAGCTACCTGGACCACTTGATCAACCTTCATATCTTCCAGCGTTGGATATAAGCTCGACATCTTTGATGATTAATGGATATTTGAGTAAAAAATCACTTCTACAAACAGAAGCAAACAATTGAAAAACAATCAATTCATCACACAAAAATCACTTAAACTAGAGTTGTTAATAACGGCTATTGTGGCAAACCGATTATCGGATTTTAAAAATCGATTATTAATCGATTATTGGTTTTCACTGGTGCGTTAGAGACGTTCGGTCATGACCAAGCTGGGGTGCTGTGTCAACCCGGCTTCATGGTTCGAGTACGCCTTGCAACGTCCACTACTAGGTTTGTCCGCCCCGCCATCGAGATTTCGATGCCCTATCTACGCTATGCCATCGTACGTCTAGGACCGAAAGCATACTGGGCGTCGTTCGGCCCGTCTAAGCGGACTGATCTTATGTGTCCGTTGTACATATTTTAATCGGTGAGACGTAATAGGCTCTTCGCTTCAGGGGAAATCCACCCGGCACACCAGTCACGAATAATTATTAGATGCATTTCGTCACATCAACCCTACCCCTCGACCGACATACCTCTGACTCCCGCCCCTTTACCAGCGCAAATAAATTCGATTATCGCTTTGTAACTAACAAAAACAGATTATCGGTTTAAAAAGCGATAACCAGATTTCTGGTTATCGTTTAACATCCCTAGGTTAAACAGAACACAACTATTCAATTTCCATGGAAATACAAAGCTGTCAAACTTCAATAACCAAAGTAACGACCCTCAATCCCTCATGTAACGTCACAATAATGCAACACCTCTGGTGACATTCAAAGCATAGCTCAAGGCCTATCATTTATAAACAACCATAAAACTGACATTGATTATGCCTTATGCCTAGGGTTTACTCCTGAAATGTGCATTTATAGTAAGTAGCCTTAACCCTGATGGGACACTACATCAATTTTCCTAATGAATTTACTTTTTAAACTCGTATATAGATCCATAACCATCGCCTTGGTTGTGCTATAAAAACCATCATCATCATCATCATCATCACTACCACCACCACCATCATCATCATCATCGTCATCATCATCATCCCTACCACCACCACCATCATCATTATCATCATCATTCATATAGAGATTTATATAGCACCTCTTGCAGAATAAATATTCAGAGGTGCTCTCAGTGTGAAAACCCAGGGGGAAAAGAAACGCCTTCGTTATTAATATCACAATGCATAAAGCTTCAAATGAAACCAAAACAAAACCTCGTAATTCGTTTTCAAAGCCCAGTAGAAGCCTGACAAAGTCAGAGAAACTAAGAGAAGGAGGAGGATGACTCCCTTAAGATAGGCTAACTGGCAGCCATGAATATCAAGTGTCAGGGACTTAACATATGATAGCGGGAGAGCCATTCCTCTCCCCTACCATCTCACCTACAGTGTACAGTTGGTGTACACATCATAGCTGAGTTGGATAGGGGGTGCTGGAGGAGCAGAAATTTCAACCTAAGTGGAGATTTGAACCCCGAATCTCTCAATTGGCAGTCCAACACACTAACCACTACACCATCCAGTTTTAAAGCTTGTGCCAAGATACAAACTCTTTCCATTACCATACCAGAATAATATTCTATGCTCTTTGGACGATAGAGAGATGTAAACAGCACAAGACATTTAAAAAAATCTGTTTATAATATTGCGTCATGGTTGTTCTACTGACAACTACGCCATTGTACCATTTTTTTCACGACTGCTCAACACATCCTCGATGTATCGTTCATTATCAGATAACCAATTACATATATCCACTTGCAGCGCTCAGGTATCGACTGACGCCATGGGCAAAAAATGTTGTTGGATCATATACATAAAGGACCGTTCCATGACACTAATAAGACCTTCCCACACATTAAAAATAACGTGCATTAGATAAACTGAAGATGTTTATGTTCTGTGCATTTATGATGATGCCTCGTGAAATGCTTGTCCTTAGCAAGAGCAAATAACAGAGAAGTTATCCTCAAAACGTTCATGCAGTTTCAGTTTAACGGTACTGTGTGATAACAAAGATCATTAGCGTCGCCCTCCTCCTTTACCCTGATTTGGGACTGGCACTGTCTGAGTGCAAACAGTGGTGGAGTTTATAACGTTCATAGAGTTTGCATTCAATATATACAGCTGCTTTTGAACGACCCTATTCACAAGGACTCTTAAGCACAAATGCAGAATTCTGTGTCTGGAAAGGAAAATAGGTCACATCACATCCTCAAATATAGTTATGTGCAAACAAAAAGGCGTGTTATCCGCCGTTGGCAAGGCGCTCTGATCCACAATATTGAACATGAATATAAACATTTATAGAATAGGAAAACCTGGAAAGGCCATACATATCTTCGAGTGTACTATACGTAATTAATTAAGCCAAGGAAGAGTTGAACACTCAATTGCTATTTCACTCTTTCTTGACTTATCAGTTTGCATAGCTGAAACAACTCTAGTACTTAGTTAAACTACTTTTTAAGCATTTAAATATTAGTTTAAGACCATTTTACTGCCTATACTAACGCTTAAAAAGTTGCTCAACTAAGTACTAGAGTTAAGTCAACAATATAAATAATAAAATAGTTTTAATACATACATAAATGCATAAAAATACATGCATACATACACATATACTATAAACATTTACATACATACATAATACATTAATACATACATACTACATAAAAATAAAACATATACAAGTAAATCAGTCAGCAAAAGCCTAGCATTAGGATCCTTGCAACAAGACTTACAAGTCCTGCTTCACAGATGATTTCACTCAGAGTCCATTATTCAGATGAGGCCGTGCTGAATAAATAGGATGTAAGAAGGGTGGGGAAACTAATATCTCATTGTAGCAACATCATATGATCAACGTTCCCAATTTAGCATTGGGTAATTCCTCATTCACCTCGCTCGGTATCACCCTACATGTAAATACCAGACACGGCGAGCACAAAATAGCTCGAAGAATTAGTCGAGCAAGCATACTAACACTAAAGACAATTTACATGGCATCCTAACGAAAATGCATCTTACCTACTTGATGACTAAACACACATAGAAGAGGTTAGTATGGTTAAGAAACTGGCAACTAGAGACTGCAAGTCAGATACTGACATAGCCTTTTAGACAGCAAACTGTCAGTAGTCCATAAAATGCAAAAAATAAGTCCACACTCTTATTTATCTAATTTAATCTAATGACTTCTAAAGCTAACCACATCTCATAAATTCCATAGCTAATCTAATCCAATGACCTGTACAACACCATTAGCATAATTCATCTCAGTGAGTTCTGCTGTTTCAGTTAAAAGTTGCCATGGATATAAATCCCAGAATGAATATGCATCAATCAACGATCACTTCACATCCTGGAGAAGCAAGGTCCAATCTGATTGGTTACAAAACAGAGGACTTCTACCAACTCTTTACATCACACTTGTTTGAGAGAAACAAAATGAAGTCGCTAATTTCTTCGCCACAGAGTCATCTTCAAGCCTCATGTGACGAAATATTTCGCCTCAGAAGCACCACGCCTAGTTGAGCGTCCCAAATTATTTTAACAATTGTCTGCTGAAATCGTTGCACACATACTACCAGGAGCGCACATTGTGTCAAATGGCTAAGCTGCCTACGCTAACAACCCCATGTTCTGTCAGAGAATATACACGCACTCAGTTGTCGTTCATCAACAAAACTTTGTCAATCCTCGGAACAACACTGTCCACATAATGTTGAAAACATGTGGATGAGAGCCAAGACAATGCTGAAGAGGCAGTTTGGTACAAGTCCAGTCATTTCTTCATGAGCTCATATTCAGAAATGCTGTACGTCAGAGGAATGTGTTTGTAACATTTCTGACTGGCATACGGGAAAGTTACGGTTTAGGCATTGTGTTTAGGTTTTGTTTTATGCTTGACTTTTACACTATTTTTGATTGTGTGGCTTGCATCTGGACTCTTGTGATGCCCAAATTTCATGATTTTCTTAAATAATCACACATGTTGCTTTATATGTCTTGCAATGGGGACAATTTTTTTAACAATTTGGGACGTTCAACTAAGCAATTACCCAATTGCTCATGTCTAATGTTCAATATTTAAGTAGCGTAGTATAGTCTTTACGTTTACACCGGTAACCGAAAACTGATAAAAACTGGTAGTACTCATTTTAGGATCCCTTTAAATTCTCCAATATAGTTTTGTTTCAAGATATGCAATGATTCGATAATTAAATATATACAAACGGCGCTACAAAAGTGTACAGATTCTACAGACGAATGGTTTATATGTGAAATTAAAACCCAAACGCTTTACGTACCTTCACTAATCTAACGGTCGAATGAGTACACGACACGGCTGTTCAAAGAGTTTCTTGCGTGTGAAGTAAAGAAACGGAATTTAATTATTACTTAGTGGTACCGTTACTTAGAATACGTCTCGTTTTAATATGACAATGAATCACTCTAATACAAACATCATTACAACTACTGCGTACTTCTTATCCGCATTGATATATTATGGCAAGAGGACGTCAGCGAAAAAGGCGGAGCTACGTTTAAGGCAATGCACCATTATGCAAAGACCTATTATTTGTAACTGTCACTATTTACCATATTTTATGACTAAATTCAGTTTATATAGCTACTGATACCGTTCCTAGCTTTTTTCGAGTTCCTTGGCAGCAATGCAGCATGTTAAATTCAATTATAGTTGATCATAAATACAATGCAATGCAATACAATTTATAAATATAGCACGCTATAACTAAGGTGACTACATGTCCGCTACAATGAAGCGTCAAGGAATTATTTTTTTTATAATTAAAATACGTAGAATTTCCTGTTTTAATGTTCCAATAAATGGGAAGTAAAAACAGATCCACAAAACTAGGATAAAATGCAGTGACGCGAAAATTACAAATCTGTGGCACAGTGTAGGCCTATGCCTAAACTTAAGAGTATTCTGAGGCGAATGACATCAGGCATATATTCTCCAATAGAGGTTAATAATAATTAAATGTCTAATATATACCGCCACAGTAGGCCTATCATATTCGTTCTAGGTCTAAATCGTAAAAAGTGCCACAAGATTCACAGATTCAACGGTCAGGCTATCCCACAAAGCACGCATAGATTGATAGTTTTATAGTTTTATTTATTGTTTTATAGTCTTTCGTTTTTGGAATTTCTGAGGTCGATATTTATTAGCAATCAGTTTGAGCACATTTTAGCGTTTTCGTGTTTGTCGATGTTGATTTGCCTATAATATGCAAGCTATTATTTTTGAAGAATATAAAGATGAATTTTCGGGACTGTATAGTTTTTGTTAGGTCTATAGTTACTGACTTTAATCACATTTTAGCTATCGTTAAATAAAAACATTTAATCTTTGTTAGAAAACGTTTTCGTTAACTGTCTGTAACAATTATTGTGCGACAGTTGAATTGTCATTATTAATTGTACAGTTACGGTGGTTCACGCACAACTATCATTGAGTTTCAATGATCTAAATAATATTTGGTTCGTTCACATCATGAATTAAGATATAGACGCATTGGAACTGCATAGGTTATTATAGCCCACCATTTATAAAGTAATCTTTCACTCCTTTCAATATAGCCTAATATGTGATCGAACGATTCTAAAGGATTCTAAAATAATAGAGCATGCCGTACAAATTTAAATATACATACATATAGGTCCGAATATTCAACTACATTTTTCTGTAAGTATAAATTATGTCTAAATAGTGAACAGATGTTGTAAACGGAGGTTATGAAAGGTGCACGATTTACAGAGAGCAATAAAATGGCGTCAACGCACGCTTTATTTATTGTAAACTATAGTGCACTAAGCGCACGTTCATCTATTAACAGTTCATGGTTTCTATCACCGTCATAGACTCGTCAGGCCGTCATCGAAGCTTTTATCAAAGTCCATTCAGATATTATGCTAAATATAGATGTTCAGACTAAAAAGTGAGTTATCAACGTGAGGTCGAAAATCCGTTATTAAAACTGTTTTCACTCTTCCATGTGAAAGTAGATTCAGATCGAATTTGATTTGCACAATTTCTGATGACAGACTGCCTCTATGTAATGCACGTGAATATACATTATTTATGCGTGATTGATATGTATGCACACACAAACGCACACACATTTAAATTCCCAGAGATATCATAGGCCTATATGCCTATAATAGGCCTTAATAGCCTACCATTCATTGCTCCATAGGCCTAGCTGTAGTAGTCCTATAATGCAGCGCAGCATTGAATATGTGAGTCCTTGTCGTCAGATGGCGTGACGAACACTTGAATTATTATTATATTAGCCTGCAGTGTGTTTCTAGTATGCTTTGGGCTTACAAGGTCTGAGATCCGACAACTGCATAGAATTCTCATGCAAAGCAAGAAAACGAATCATAACTCGATGATACAGTTACTCGCGGCGTTGTATCTGGTTATTTCCAATGACTCATTGAAGGATATTGGGCATGGTCATCTGTATAATTAGGCCGATATGTTACCACGATGAATTATATATATATATTTATATATAATACATATATACACATATAAAGGTCCCACTTCGAACATGACGACCAGTTGTCAATCCACAACGAACTCGGTTGTGCGCGAAGGACTTGCTTAATGTGTTCATGCAATAACCGTCTCAGAGGGGAAAGTTAGAAATTGTAGGCCTACTGAAGTTGCCGCACTACAAAAGCTAGCGCTCTAATCCTCTTAACGTATCCGAAGGTTCGATAGCCCGATGATTCGATAATCCGAAGATCCTATATGCCTAGGCCTAGTCCGAACATTAATTTAAATAGAAGCTGGATCAATTGATGAAAAGAATGTGTGAAACTGGGAGATGGATTAATGTGAAAACATCATGCCTAAATGGAAGCTGGATGATTGAAAAGAATGATGCAATACAGCTTCTAGCCAAACATAATTCTTTTCATCAATCCAGTTACCATTAATTAAAATCGCAATCTTATCACATATCTACCCGACATCATGCAATCTTCAGACTATCGAACCTTCGGACTATAGGACACAGAACCCCATCCAACATGCCCCATAATCGGCCACATTGTCTCACAATCGGTTCCCGTATGGGCCGTATCCGACATTCGGTCAGCGTGTCCCAACAAAACGGAGAATTCATGCTTTAGGAATATTCCATTTAGTGTGTTTGACGTACCTGAAGGCTCTATAATTATAGAGTTTGGATGATGCGATTATGAGTTGCGATGAATACCGTAGCTGTTACACGTGGGTGCTTATTGTGCATGAGTCTAAGAGGCGCTCCATTCAGCCGCTTTGATGTCGTCTGCTCAGCTGACTGATGACGTCATACCAACATATATTATATAGGCCAGAGGTCGTTGCTCCCTCCGCTCCGTGGATCAGTGGTAATGTAATGCAACGTAATTGAACAATGTAATGTGATGCTTCTGCCTCCTTGTCCCTTTCGCCCGTACTGTAGTCTTCTACACGTCAGAACCGTGTCCTCACGGTTGTCGGCCCCTCTGCATGGATCGAGCTCCTTTTGGCTCTACGTTAAAGCCCTCTGGGTCGATTCTGACGCATACTTCTCCAGCCTCAAAATCTGTCCTCTTTAGCTGAGTCATAGACTTCTAAGTAGGCCTAATACCTATTTATAGCGGCGTCATGGCTGAGCAGTACCATGAAGAGGTGCTATTTAAAATTACACACATGCAGATCGTATCGTATCTGATTATTTATATAGCGCTTCTTTTAGTACTAGCTATTCAGAAGCGCTCTCAACGTGACATCCCCGAGGAAATAAGAAACAGGAAACGAAGGAATAAGGGTGGGAACCCGTGTAAAAGCTTGCTACGGATCAATCAATCAATCATCAATCAATGTTTTATTGTTCACGAGCGAAATACACGACACATAATGTAATAACAGTACACTAATTAAACATGCAGTGAACTTTGGGAAACCCCAAAGGAACGGACCGTTCCGCTAATAGCAGGGGTGCAAAAAACCAAGATTTTAAAAAATCAATAGTTGTTTTTTTGTTTTTTGTTTTATTTTGTTTTGTGGTTTTATTTTTTCTTTGGATTTTGTCACAACAGTTTTGTTATTAAAAAACTGCCATTTTTTGCACATAATCATATTTCATATTAATACCATATTGGAAAACAGAGAGGATATAAAAGTGGACCTAATGGGACAAGAGTCCCGCTGTGCAAAAATGAGGCACAAAATGTCATCATGCCATAAAACCAACAAAATACAGTTCTGAACACAAAAAACTGTTGTAAATGAAATTGTTGAATGCATTGGTCGGAGGAATTGCTTGACAAAAGCATTGACTATTTGTAACTAGGTGTGCAGCACACACACACGCACACACACACACACACACGCGCACACACACACACGCACACACACACACACGCATTCTGTACCACATTTCCAGGCATTTTTGAAACATCAACATTTGGTTTCTAGCCTCTTAAAATATTTAATGCCACAAGTTTTGCCTCTTTTCAATTTGGCAGTGATTACAAACTTAATAGGCATTATTATATACATATTTATTGATTTATTGATTTGAATGACTTGCAAATTTTTATGATCGCCTATGTTTTTGTTCTAGCTGGAGTTTAGAGCGCTTTTGAGTAGTTACCTTTAAAGGGCGCTATATGAAAATTTGTGAACGAATGAATGAAAAAATTCATTCATACATAGATCATAGATGCATAAATATACGATACATACCTACCTACATATCTTCTTTTTCTCTTCTTCTCTTTCTTCCGGCTGGGATTAGACCTTCGCTGGGGAGGGGGTCAGCCCAGTCCTACATACCTACATAGATACACGCGTAAATAAATAAATAAATTACCACATACATATGCACACCCAAAAATGATTACATATATATATATATATATATATATAGACATGCATACGCACACAGACAATCAGAGAGAGGCACACTGAGAGGGAGAGTGGGGTCAACGAATACCTAAGCGCTGATACGTACATGCGCATGTAGCATTTAAGCCTATATATACAGGTAGTGAGACAAAAGAGATGCCTGAGCATCTGGTTGACCTCAATTCAATCATCGATTTTTCTCCGCAACTTCATGACTCTTTCACTGTCCATCAGCAGCACGCGCTGTAGGCCTCTCTCTCTCTCTCTATCTCTATCTCTATCTCTCTCTCTCTCTCTCTCTCTCTCTCTCTCTCTCTCTCTCTCTCTCTCTCTCTCTCTCTCTCTCTCTCTCTCTCTCTCTCTCTCTCTCTCTCTCTCTCTCTCTCTCTATCTCGATCTCTCGGCTTGTCTACGTAGATCGACAGAGACAGGTGGTCGTACGCGCATTCACACATACACACACGCATGCGCAAGTGACGTTGTTGGCCTCCTGCAGCGCTGTATTGCCTCGCTCTTGACTCGTCGCCTGCTTACATCAAGAGCGGGAGGGTCTTATGATTGCGCGCTTAGTTCAGCAACAAGTGCGCGAATGTTCAGCGACTTTATATTATATAACAGGCAAACAATTTTATTCTCGAGTGACGTCGTTTCATTAAGTTCAAACACGTATAGGAATCGGTTGTTCAACAGTGAAGGAGGTTTTAATTCGCAGGTGAGCAACGCTCAATCTATATAATTACAATCGGATCAATTTGTGTATGCGATGGGCTTGTACTGTGTATTCATAATCGTGATCTCGACAGTTTAGAGTACTTCCGTAGATCAGGGACCCAGATTATTCCTGAGCGCTGCTTCGTGACGTGACAAGAGGGGTGTCCAGAGATACTTAGCGGAGGTCCAAGTTCAGTTTCCAGAAGATTAGAGAGAGCAGATGGTAGAGGAAAAATTGGATGGAAGGATGACTATGGGTGAGGATTGAGGAGCGAGATTTTAAATTTGTAAACAAAAGCCTGAGGAGCAATAGAATGGGGAGCGTGAAGTGAGTTTGGTTGAGCGATTGAATGGGGAAGCGTTGAATTGGTTATAAGTGGAACTGTGGCAATATTGATGGGTATCTTAGAGTTTGTGGAATTCCGGAGGGCAATTCTTCAAGTGTTTGGATACCATCTGCCATGGTATTTGGGTGGATTTATAATTTGAAAACTAATTAATTATTATATCAATAATCAGTGATTAATATTGATTATCTTGCTCTTACAACTCACAAGCGAGTTAATTGTGGCTTGCTCTGGTAACTGGCTAAACCTATCGTATCGGAGATTGGTAATGTTATATAAATTGATGTAATTAAGTCTTCGGAGCTCATTCACCAGGCGCTGTACCAAATCAAGTCTAATATAGCCAAGCTTCTCGCTTTGTTCCGGTGCCAGACAAAATTAGGGAAGATCAAGTCGAGGAGATAGCATAGAGTTACGGGTGTAATCGGTGATTATGGTGGTCATTTGGTGTGGAATCTGGGTGGGATAACTTGAGGTGCTTCGGTTTTAAGTCGAATATAAGGAGCTTGAAACTTAGCAGATGAGAGTGCAAGCGATGATAATATGCATTGACAGTCAACGTGCATGCTTTTCACCTGAACTTGGTCAAGTAAAGTGTTCTGTTTGTCTTAAACGCACCTTTCGAGATCTGCACGATATTCATGCTTCGTTGTCTTTGAGAGATTCCTATAGATGGATGCCTAATACCTACAGGGGATATATATATATATATATATATATATATATATATATATATATATATATATATACTTCAGAAACACGTGCACTTGTGCCGTTACGAACATTAACCATTGCTATTTTTGTTAATAGTTATAGAAGTAGTAACTGTTTCACTATAATTCCTTGTTGGGCGAATCAACCCAAGTTCGCTCCAGAACCTGATAACTTAACTTAATGACGAGTATTGACTATTGAAAGATGTATAATGCCTCAGATGACTCTCAAGGGACTCGTGTGCCTGCTCTTCGTCTATGCTCTATTGCTTCCATTTTTTGTATTTTTACCATCTCTCAAATGCAAGCAACATAGCAACTGATGTATTATGGTTGATATCGATTCTATAGGTCTACGGTTATTAAAACTCAAATACATAGCAAAACAGAATCGATCCGTTCTTCGTGGAATCGACCTAAATAGCAAAACGCAGTTTAAGCTGATGAAAATGTCCAAACAATGCAACATTCACGGTATTCTCCATACTCCAACTCGATTCATGCACTCAACTCATGGACCTAGGTTAAACGTATTTAGCCTTGAAAGGTGATATTGCTCAGAGCTGCTTACTGCTGCTATTTAGGTCACAGGTAGAACGGCTTTCACTGCACGTGGCCTTTAACATTGATTTTAACGAACAAGTCGATATGAAATGTGAATGTCGACGTTTTTCCATCGCGGCCCTTTGACTTCGACCATTCTCATCTTTTAAGTGAATTGATCGGACGAGATCCTCCCATACACCACCTTTAGTAGGCTTATGCCCCTGTTCGATTGGACGCAACGGGGTTGGTTGCTCATCGAACAATTCAACGACTTCGTCAGTATCCTCAGCCGTTGATATCACTCAGAAAACCCCGGACACAAGCCAGCTGTAGGCTACCAACAATGAGTGACCTTACTATATTATACTATAACCAAAGTTATATATGTACAATATACATATTTCGATGTGTAATAAGTTTTATATGTATAATATATCTATATGTGTGAATATGTATTTTTTGTCTGTGGTAAAAAATATGAGTATTACCTTACAATATGTAGGCCTATCGGCTCTCAGATGATACAGCGATACATGAAGAGACAGAGGAAGGTGACAATACCAAATGCATTCCGACATGCAAAACGCAAACATAGGCCTATCCACACGCATATAGGCGCTCATTTGCAGTGCATGGAGTTCGAGGTTTGTTACAATAGTCAAGTCACCAACAACAGCATGTAAAGAAGAGGAGAATGACGGCCCGTTTGAATAAACCCGCATGCTATCGGAAATCAAATATAGTGAATTCAACGGACAAAAATCTTTGGTTGTATTGATAATAATTATTAATCACACGGGGTTTTATCTTAACCAGTCTCTATATGTTTGTATCATTAGGTCTGCTGTCTGCATTCAATGCTAAAGGACTGGATACTTTGCACAGCCTTTTGTCGGTCGCTTTTGTCGTAGGCCTATTATTATCAATTTATGATCCATGGTCAGTTACGTCGCCCTTTGCTATAATAACACGCCGTTGTTGATCAACGTTCAACGATTGTAGCGACAACATCAACAGTATCAAATTAAACTACACAGCATATCATTATCAACCTGACTCATACATACATACATACACACATACGTACATACTTACATACATACATACATACATACATACATACATACATACATACATACATACATACATATACGCATACACGCACACACGCACGCACACATACACACACATACACACACATATATACACACATAGACACATACATACATTCATGCATATATATATACATACATACACACATACATAAATACATACATACATACACATACATGGACTTGCATACTACACACTTAAACATACATGTGGAACGTATACACTGTGATAGCTAGGGCCAACTTATACAAATCGCTGTGATAAAGAGAGAAGAATCGTAGCCTCAGGGTCTTACTCAACCTTTTGCACATGATAGTGACCGACGTTTGTAGGCTACATTTTCATACAGATAATAAATTTAGTGTAGGCCCTAAACGTGGCCACCCTACGTAGGCATATACATATATGTTAAAATATAATGTGCTTGTAGGCCTTTAGATCAGCTCTGTGGTCACATTTGCACCTATGGTCATTAGATTAGGCTCTGATGTTCGTTGTCCGTTTGTGTTCTACAACTGTAATTGCATAACCAGGTGTTGTCATTCTTTTCAGGTAGGTCCACCTGCATATTTCCATGATAGGCTCCAGACAGAATGACCAAGAACCAATCTTGAACAAAGGCGCTAGATCAATCTTCTATATTGATCAGATAACAATTAGTCCTATCGGGTCTTGAATAAGAGCTTCGTTTGAGCGGCACATTAGCTAAGCATAGTTCAGTCTGAATATGGCTGACATTTCCAAACCTGGGTGTGCTGTTGTCAACTGGTTTTGATAGGAGTCACAATTCGACTTGACTTTTGTTCTGCTTCGTTCCGTTACTTGATGAGCGTTGAAATTGGAACCTCGCGCATTAACTGGACTGCATTCTTTTCGTAGAATATAATTCTCACAAATTTATGAACATGAAGCAAGTTTACGAGTAACTTTGATAGAATGAACAAGTCTAGCAACACACGTGGCAAGTTAAATTATTGAGTTTGACAGCACATAAAGTTCAAACGGACAATTTGCAATTCTCTGGTGGGCAGAGTTCTTATTTTGGAAAATTAACACGGAATTAAGCAATAAATCTTATCAATTGAGGAATAATAAGTCACTCCATTCGACAAGATGAGCGTCTTCTCTGACCCAGCGACGTCATCGCCTGACCCGATGACCTCCTTTGACCCGGATGACATGCAGGCGATGATGCTGCGCAAGGCATGTGAGCTGTTCGCCGTATGTGACGTCGAACAGAAAGGATTCATCAATAAGAGGGACATGCAGCGCCTCCAGACGGAGATTCCGCTATCTTCCGATCAACTGGAGGACGTTTTCGACTCACTCGACGATGATGGAAACGGGTTTCTGACCTTAGAGGAGTTCACCGAAGGATTCGGTAAGAACTCTGATTGGCCTAAAGAGCGTATGGAAAAATTCCTAACACGAGCCAAACGATTATATATAGGTTACGTAGAACAATCCTTTCCAACAATCTTTGAACTTGTTAACACGGCGGATGCCAGAATCTTTTCTCCATATTGCACAACCCCAACGTCCCCAAACATGTTCTTCACCAACTCCTACCCCCACTCCGTCCCAACTCCATTTTCCAGTTGAGACCTGGAGCACACAACCATGTTAGCCCACCCAAGCAACTCTTTATTTATCCAGAGATCATTTTATAAAATACTTGCTAGTTTGTTCTTTAATTCTAGCGACTTTTATTGTTCGCTGTCAGCGTCACTCATGCTAGCATTTCTGCGTTTCATGTTTCACGTCACAGTGTGTATCGACGTCATAGAGGTTGGATGTCTGGTCTGTTTCTGTGTCTGCCTGCCTGTATGTCCATGTCCATCTGCCTATCCTGCCCTATGTCTGTTTGTTTGTCTGTCTGTCTGACTTGCTGTGGGTTTGTTTTTCTGTCGTATACATCACTTATATCTGCTGCGTTTCTTGCTTTTCTATCGTCCGTCTATAAGCTATTGTTAACAAATTACAAATTACAATTACGTCTGCTATCTCTCAGTTTGCCTGCGTGTATGGTTGTCTGTCAGTGTGTCATTCCGCCTAACTGTCTTTTCTTTCTACATGTTCCTCTGTTTGTCTGCTTAGTCGACTGTTTAACTGCTTGGGTGTCTACTTGTCTGCCTGCTTCTGTCCTTGCCGATGACTCAACACAATGCTACTGCAACTGTAACGAGGCAACATCTAGGAGTTAATTAATGTGATTCTATTGTTAGGATGTTTTTAAATGCGATGGCAAGCTGCTACGATCAATATAATTAATTCGAGAAAAAAATTCTACACAGTGTTCAAAACATTATCTCTCGCAAAATAATTTACTTTGATTGGTTTTTTTATTCCTTGATCGTCGGGCGTAGCCGCAAAAAACGAAACTTTCAACTTCAAACTATAAGCGGTTAAAACTCTACCATAGATGACTCAGCAACCTTACTTAAAACCTTACATTACTTACCGTGCATGTACATTAATTACCTTAATATAATATTGCCACGAATTCCCATAGTAACCTAGATCACCGTTACCGTAACTATGGCGCTATTGTAACAATGTACGCTCGCAATGCAATGATCGAGTTTTAATTAACTGTAGGCCTCGATGTGGCAGAGCTAAAGAGCAACTTATGGAGCAACTCTCTGTTTTCTTGAATCTCTCTTTATTTCTCTACGTGTCTCTGTATGTCTCTCTGTCTTTATCTCCCTGTCTGTCTGTCTGTCTGTCTGTCTGTTTGTTTGAGTCTGTATGTCTCTATCTCCATGTCTGTCTGCCTGTCTCTCTCTCTCTGTCTCTCTCTGTCTCTGTGTCCCTGCGTCCTTATGTCTCTGTCTGTCTGTCTCTGTCTTTGTCTCTGCATGTTTCTCTGTCTCTGTCTGTCTCTGGCTCCCTGTCTGTCTCTCTGTCTTTATCCATCTCTGTCTCTTTGTCTGTCTCTGCCCAAGCCTTCGTGTCATTGCATGTCTCTCTCTCTCTCTCTCTCTGTTTTACCGCCTAGTGATGCCTAATCGTTGAGTTGGCATCGTAGGTAGTTTCCTGGGCGTGACGTCTCCCTCTGCTCTTGAGAAGCAGAAGTCCGTTGACGCTCGATTAGATAGCAACGCTTCGGTGGAGAATGTCTATGAGAATGACCATGTCGACGCAATCGCAGATGACGAACCGATCCATCGCATGCTGGAGGACATCACCACCACCAACGAAAACGCCATCGAGTAAGCCCCCTACGGCGCTATAGAAGTCTTTTGTACGATCAAACTATCGATCCGCTTTCACTGGGATAAGATGAGGAAAAGTGGGTCACAGTAACGTCGGCAGGCCAATTTAATAATAATAATAATAATAATAATAATAATAATAATAATAATAATAATAATTTCCGTTTATTTTTCAAACTGGCAGCAACGCAGTACGATTTCAGACACAGTACAAATGTATGAAATAATTATGTTGCCATGCAAGGCGACCATTACGTTACGAATATAAATTGATTTAGCCAAACACCGCCGGTACGGGTTTCGAACTCGGTTTCTGTAGGCTCTGCGCTCCAGTGTGTTATCCATTACCGTATGCGCCCCCTAGTATGCCAGGTTAGACTGGGTCATATAATACCATGCTAATGCCATACCATACCAGTGTTGGGCACGAGACCAAAACCTCGAGACCAAGACCGAGACCATGACCGAGAGGTCCAAGACCAAGACCGGGTGGTCCGAGACCAAGACCAACCCCAAGACCGGGTGGTCCGAGACTAAGACCAAGACCGAGGGTCCGAGACCAAGACCAAGACCAAAACTGATACTCTTTTTTTAAACAATTCAATTTATTAAGACGCTAACACGGAATAACACGCTTAAAACATTAATTTTGTTGCTGAAGAATACTAATCTTAATACTGGTTCAAAAACAGTTTTTACCGGCCAGTTCTGAACTTTGCGGGTTCAGCCCTGGCTTCGGCCTGAGAATATCACACTATAAATTACTTACAGTATTCGATAGGTTCTAAATAAGACATATGAACAAACAGATTGACGTTCCGTTTGAATGGTGAAGGCCTATGCTTGTACTCGGAATTGCAGGTTAACAGGGACTACATACAGTTTACTGTAACACGTGGCCGACCACATAGTTATTAGATTGTTCAAAAGCCTTGAAATTTGTGAAAGCAAATTTTGAAACGGCTGGTTCCGTTGCAGATGTATTTTTTTGCCCATAGTAATATGTATATTAAGATGGCCAACACATCATAAATCGATAACAAGCGGGTAGGGCCTAAGCATCCGGTGTCTCTAAAAATCGAAAAATAACCGACTAATATCAAAAGAAATTGCTCTGATACAGCAAATGGTCAAGATCGCGAATTTAAGACAAAAACCAATCCCAAGACCGTTACTTTAAGACCAAAACCAAGACCAATGGTCGGAGACCAAGACCGATGCATTCGAGACCAAGATCGCAGCTTTCCTGTCTCGAGACCGTCTCAAGGCCAACACCGCGGTCTCAAGACCACATCCCTGCACCATACCACACCGCACCGTATCATATCATGTCCTGCATGCCATGCAATGCCATGCCATAGCATGCCATGCTTAACCACGTAACTTATCTAGCGCTATATTTAGACTGTAGAATGCACACAAGCAATGCATTCATCAGGTTTATAATTAACCATGGGCGTCCACATAAGGAGGGTCTGGAGGCAAATGCCTCCAATTTCTGGTAGGGGATAATGTCTTAGTCTGGGGGAGGAATATCTTGCCGTGCTAACATTGGCGACCGGAGGTTTGCTTTCATCACTCAGAGGGGGTTGACGCCCCTCTAATTAACTATGGATGTTGTAGCAATTTATAGAGCGTCCCTGTGCTCTATATATTGGATATATCTGTCTGTCTCTTAACGTCTGTCTTCTCTGTCTCTGTCTGTTTGTGTCTCTGTTTGTCTCACTCTCTGTTTAGATGCGTCACCGGTTGATGTCGTGTGCTTTAGAAGTTACTAACAAGACATTTTATTTGTTTCTAGTCTGGACAGCGTGAAGACGTTGTGGGGTCGATTGAGGACCGAACAGCCAGAACTATTGGCCAACTTCGAAACATTCCTTCATGGCATAAGCCACGAATTGAAGAGGGCTCACACTGACTACAGATCACTCGAGGCTGCACTTCGCAAGTAGGCTCCTATTTACTTACTTGTCTGCTTTACCTTACTATTCTGTTTTTCCTTCCTCCTATTCTTCCGCGGGTTCACGAATCCCTCTACTGCGCGTCCCAGGTGTTTTCCGAGCCAACGACGAAGGTTTCGAGTCAATAGCTGTAAAATTGTGGAAATGCATCGTCGGACAGAGGGACACACAGAATCTCCTCTGTATTTATAAGATAAATCTTCCTCGCATCTGCCCATATTATTCACTTCTTTCTTGATACATTATGCCATCAGTTGAGTGCGTAAATGAATACGCACACGATGCTTACTTACTTACATCATGTATGAAACACACAAAATACAATACATACGTATGCGCGCCCGCACACACATACATACAATGTCATGCATGCATGCATACATACTTACACACATACATATTGAGTAGTGAGTGCCTCTGATTTGAGTGGCGCCATATGTAGACATAGGTGTACCATTACATTACATACATACATGTGCGTGCGTATGTGAATGCGTAGGCCTATCTGCATACGTATGTATGCGTAATACATAGGCCTACAACAAGGAGCCATATGGGCATCAGCATATAAATTACTCCTAAAGTCAAGTCGTTTATTGATCTGAATATTCATCAGATGCGTAGGTCTACTCATACATATTCATCAGTACTTAATAGGTTGCGCCTTGCCCTCTTAGACTGTAATAACAATTGACAGCAGACCCCATCACCAGGCGGCTCCACTCACAGTTTTGTCAGACGAACTGCTAGCGGCACCTGCAGGGCCAGGATCAGGCATTACACACAAAGGACGACATAGCAAAGCACTCACTGTATGCATCAGTTATCATACAGAGGAGCCTCAATTGAGCTGTACGTAACTTATGTATAATATATTATGACGCACAAGGAGTACACACTGCACGCTGTAGTCTTGTTGATATACTCGCCTATTGGCTTTGTATGAGTTAAGAGTGTGTACGGATAGGTTGATGCGAGTCTTTGGAACTTCTCATCTTTCGAAGCTCATCATCATTGCACGTGTTCTCTGGTCTTGAGTTATGGTAAAACGTCATTTTGAAATGTTTGGGGGTGATCATATTAGGTCCATGAACTAGTGTGGTAGGTCTGAGGGTGAAGATTAAGGGCGATTTTGATTGAATTACTTGTGGTTTGTTATTGGTGTGTAAAGACTGAGTAGGGCATAAATTTAGGGCCAGCCTAAGTCCTGTGTAATCAGACCGTGGGTAATAGGCGAAATTAACAGGCTAAGCGGCATATAGGGTCTATTGAGTGATGCTACCCCAAGGCTTAACATAGAAAGCCTGAACACTTTATTCTGTTTTCGATCAGATTTTTGGAAATGCTAACAACAATAATTTATGTACAAGTAAATACCCATACCGTATATATATATATATATATATATATGTCTAGTTTTTATACGTAAATATGCAATACATGCCTCCAGTATGTCTAAAGAAATATTTGTATAGATCGTGTATAAAATACTTGTACACATTATATATACATATAATTTTGTATGTCATTGGACTTGTCGATTTATAGAGCGCCCCTTTCAAGACTCACATAATAGCAATTTTATTCACAGAGATCTCTAATCATGTTTAGGCTCTTAAAGAGAAGATTTAGATAGCGTTGGTCCTAGAATAGGAATGTGTTGGACATGCCCCCACATCTCGGACAATTTATCCTATGGATCAGACATTCTGTCTAAGGACATGTTAACTTATGAATTTCTCTTTTTCTTGTTAGATGCATAAGTGCTGAATACAGTCATTAACACGTATCATTACTAAATTCAGTTGCTAACGAATCTTTATGATCTGAAGTAACACACGTTTAAATAACATTTGTTCTTGGTGTGTACATATCAGGTCATTGGGCAAGCTTATGGTCAAACCAAGAGGAATTGTTCTGGGGGGCTGTTGTTGGGGGCAATTGTCCGGGGCAAGTGTCCATTTCCCAGGATGAGATGTCTCTGTCAATGAGACTTTTCTTATGACGTTTAGGTCCTTATGGAAGTGCAATGATTACAGAAGTCTCATAATGTCTCTCATCCTGTTCAGTTCCTTGTAAAAGTGTCACACGGGCGTCTTTGCTTACATTACACACTTGCTTTTCTAACTTTTCTGTACAGCAAGAATAACCTGCACGATGAAGAAATGAGAAAACTCTACGAAGAAATGGAAACACAGATCATGGCTGAAAAACAACGAGTACTTGCAGGGGTAAAAATACGCACATACTTACACATCGCCATCTTGGCTCCAGTACTGTATAGTGTATAATATATTTGCCATTTCAGTATATACTTACGGTACGTAAGCAAGCAGGGTGCAATTACCAAATTCAGATGGCTGTACCTGCCCTTGTTCCCAAGTATAACCGACTACCTTGGATTGTAATTTGCTTATAATAGGCTTTGACTATAATCTACTAATGGTTGATAGGAGAAAGCAAAGGAACGTCAACTGAAAGAGGAAATGGAAAGAGAGATTAGAGAAAAGGACAAACAACTGCAGGAACTACTGGCTCATCATAGACAGGTGAGCTACTATCGGGCGCAGGTAACATCATTCATTCATTAAAAAATGTGTATAGCGCCCTAACAAGGTGACTACTCAAAAGGGGTGTAGGACAAACCCCTCTGACAAAAACCCTCTGACATAAACCCCTCTGACATAAACCCCCTCCTGTTGTAAGCAGGACATTAACCCGCCCGAACAACCCCATCTTGCCCTAACTAGCTTTTGCAATTAGAAGCTATACCATAATAACTGACACAAGTGACACTCAGTACGACTATTAGTCTAACTCAGAGGTGTCCAGATAGGGTGGGGGTATTTTTTGAGTCTTAGGGGGATATCTTGACTACCTGGCACTTGGAACCAGGGTGTTTGCCTCCATCAGTTAAAGGGGATTGACGCCCCTGGTCTAATTTATATAAGAAATCGTGTCCCAGATGACACACATACCCTCTGCATTGACTCACATGGCACGTCTGAAGAAGCCGTGTCACAGATAGCCTATGCATAACGCACAGTGGTGTGTAATCAGTGTACATAGACCTATCGTACATTAACAACAAAAAGACCAAGGAACTAATTAACTGTTTGCTATTTAACTACTGGACGACGATACCTGAGTGACCGCATCAGACTTTGAAATGACACATATGACACATACTTATTTCAGACGTACAAATATACACACGTTCTTAAATAATAAAAGTAAAAAATTAACAAAAATGTATTCTTACGAGGGGGGTTTGTTCTACTTAGGGGGGTTTGGTCAGAGGGGTTTATGTCAGGGGGGTTATCAGGGGGGTATTGTCAGAGGGGTTTTGTCCGCGACCCACTCAAAAAGTGGTCCCAACTCTGGCCCAGACAAAATGGTAAGTTTTCAAATGGTCATAAAATGTACCCATACACGATTTAGGGAAGAGGCGTAACGCCAGAAAAAGGTCATTGCAAACCCTAGGGCTAACCCAGGGAATGGGCGGTTTTACATAATTGCTGTAGACGGGCAAATGGAACCACATGTACATGTACTCTGTTTTACAGTCCTCTCATGTTGGGTCTCAATAAGGAACGCCTCTTGTTTCGTATCACCTCTTGTTAAAGGTTTGTTAAGGGTTGTCTCTTATTAATGGTTGCCTCTTGTTGAAGGTTGCCTCGTATGAAAAGTGTTGCTCTTTTGTTAAATGTTGTCTCTTGTTACGTGTTACCTCTAGTTGATGGTTACCTGTTGTAAGAGTTGCCTCGTGTTAATGGTTACTTGTTGTAAGAGTTGCCTCGTGTTAATGGTTTCTTGTTGTAAGAGTTGCCTCGTGTTAATGGTTACTTGTTGTAAGGTTGCCTCTGGTTAATGGTTAGCCTTTTGTTATTCTGATATCAATGCAGATGGAGGAGAAACTGTTGGATCTGAACTCAACAGAGACAGAAACAAAACAGGAAAACGAAAAACTTCAGAAGGTAAAGACACAACTCCAATTCTTAATTACTCTGTGAATAGTGACCGCACAGACGTAGAATGAATGAATGAACGAACGAACGAATAAATGAGCGAATGAAGGATTAAATAAAGGAAGGAATGAATAAATGAATGAGTGAACTGGCGAACGAATGTCGGAAGTAATGAAGGATCGGATCATACGTGAGAAGGATGCTAAGATAATAATTAGCAAGGACAAGGCTAAGAGGAAGAAGGAGAAGGTTAAAAGAGGGTGGATGATGATGATGATGATGACGACGACGATGATGATGAAAGCATAACAGTCATTTTTAACACTGGACCATGAATCAGCTGGTGATTTGTGGTTATGCTGATGGTGATGGGTGGTTATGTCGTTGGTGCGTGGTTATGCTGCTGCTGCTGATGATGATGGTGATGGGTGGTTATGGTGATGATGATGGTGGTTTGGCGATGTGTAGGCAAAGGAGGAGTTGGAAGAGAATCTAGATGAGTCACAGCGTCTGCTCGATGAAAGTCGGTCCTACATCGGACAGCTGAGGTCACAGCAGAAGGAGGAGAAACGAGAGAGAGCCCTGTGAGTATCCACAAACAATGACATTCACTCATGCATTCACTTACACATCATTTTCAACATTCATTCACGTGTTAATTTGGACATATATTCACGTGTTAATTTGGAGACATTGATTAGTAAACTATCAATTCACAACATTACACCGCTTGCAGCTCAGGAAACATTTTCTCAATTTCAGAAGTCGCATTTGTTTTGATCTGTCGCGTTGCTACGTTTTGCACCTTCGTGAGGTCCTTCGTAAGGCGCCATATAAATGGCCATATGTACATACATACATACAAACATATATTTACTTTTAATTCATTTTCACTTTAAATAGTATACATCTATTCGAGCACTTATCAATTCATTAATACGTGTATACGTAAGCCTGTACATTGTATGTCTTGATAATCTTCATTTTAATTTTATAGAGCTGCTCTTCACGTAACTGAAGGAATCGCCTTAGAGAGGGAAAGCCTAGTCAAACAACTGGATCTGCTGAGGTAGAGTGTTTTACCTATAGTCTATATCTTTTGGGGTATCAAAGTGTGTGTGTGGGGGGAGTGGGTTGACGAGCAATCAACGGTATTCATCGCAACTCATAATCGCATCATCCAAGCTCTATAATTATATCGTCTTCACGTACGTCAAACACACTAAATGGAATATTCCTAAAGCATGAATTCTCCGTTTTGTTGGGACACGCTGACCGAATGTCGGATACGGCCCATACGGGAACCGATTGTGAGACAATGTGGCCGATTATGGGACAGGTTGGATGGGGTTCTGTGTCCTATAGTCCGAAGGTTCGATAGTCTGAAGATTTCATGATATCGGTTAGTTAGGTGATAAGATTGCGATTTTAATTAATGGTATCTGGATTGATGAAAAGAATTATGTTTGGCTAGAAGCTGTATTGCATCATTCTTTTCATTCACCCAGCTTCCATTTAGGCATGATTCTTTTCATATTAACATAATTGGCTATTAACGAGGTTGTGTTGTAGCCTAGATGATTAGTGCTGCCCTCCTTCTTTACCCAGGCTTCGGACTGGCACTTCCGGAGCAATAGCGTTGGCAGTGTTGCAAAAAGACTTTGGGCCTTATTATTCTTATGTATACAGCTCTTTGATATTTTTGGGAGAATAATTAACAGTTGCCGTTAACTATTGAACTATATAAATTTATTGATCAATACGGTTAGGTTAGGTCTACGTTGAATTAATTCCGGTTTTTCCAGGGACATGAACAGGAAGCTGCGAGACGAGAGGGACGAGGCGGAGCTACGTCGGGTAAGAACCAATCGGAGGAGCTGACCCCGTGACCTCTGGTGAACCAAGGACGCTTTTGCTTATTGCCTTAGTATTAAGTTGTTAAACATCAGGCATTATTTTGTTCTGAAACATGTTCCTTCCTTATGTACTGGCCTTATATAGGACTTACTGGGGTTATGTACAGTCTTATGTTATGTTGGTCTCATGTACTGGCCTTATATACTGGCCTTAAATACTGACCTTAAATACTTATATTAAATACTGACCTCATGTACTGGCCTTATATAATAACCTAATGCTGGTCTTACCTCGATTATATCTGACCAGCATATGAATAGATAGACCCGTTGCTTAGTTACTCTTTTAGTCATGCTTCGGTAGAATGCCTACATGTATATATGACCCATAGTTAACCCCATTCTGACCTATACGTGACCCCATTCTGACCTAAATGCATAATTGAAAACATTCTGATTTAGTCTTAACCTTTAACCATTAAACCCGACCTGCAGGTTGTTTAACAGCTGCCTGACCTTTACTATTTTCTCATGACCCATTGTTACCTTTCTGGACTTTGTGATAAGGTTCAAGCTTCTTCAGTCAATCGGTAATTTATCAAGGTGACAGGTTCTTTCATTTGATTGGTTTTGGAATTTATTTTGCTTTTCCGTGAAAGCTGTTGCGACCAATCAGCGTAGTCCCTTGTAAAGCTTGTGGCAAGTCAACCAATCGCGTTGTGCTGTTTATATCCATCTGAAAACTACAAGAAGTTATTGTGGAGATTGAGGTGGTTAACTAAATGACGTCGGATGTCAGCTTGGCCAGTCAAAAGGGCGTCAATATACGAAAATGGCATCCACGAGACACAGTAGGTGTGAGCTGGGAAATACTAGGTTTCAATTTGATATTAACTGGTCCGACAGACGAGGAATACTTCGTATACATAAGGCAGACCTTCCCAGTGACAATTATAGTCTGGGTTCTTACGCAGTGCTTGCGTTTCCGTCATATATATACTTACTTGAGCGTCAATAATCAATATAAAGCAGTTAGAGGAACATCGCTCAAAAATTGAAACGTCGTTGCCTTAGATCCATTGATACATTTTAATCTACAAGTGATATCCTAAAGAACAGAACATCCCTTTACGTGTTGTACTGTACAAACTGTACTAATTACATTTAACAACTGTGCGGCATCTATCTGGAATAGCTGGAACTAATATGGATGTCCCAGGAAATAGCCTTCCTTCAGACCTGTGTGTTTTTCTGTCACAAGGAACGCTGCTTGCATCTTGTCCCATGGTGCAGGGTATAGGCCAACTGCCCTCCTTTCATTTCCCAGGTCTGAATGGGGACAGAATGCGCTCCCGAATACACGTCGATGTATTAAAAGGTGCTATGTGAATGGAATGGATGAACGAAAGAAGAAAGTTTTTTGTGGAGCGACTAGTGAGTGAGTGAAGGCGACATGGGTGATTGTGTATAGTATTGAAATGGTAAAGTGTTGACCATTGGAAGAGCTTAATGGAAAATCTTGCACGCCTGAATTTACGCAACGTTTTTATGTAGGCAACGTGAACTTGCCTAAAGACTTGATTTATATTACGTTACATAGCCCGTCGGACGTATGTAACTTTTAACATATGTGTATACCCACTTTTCTCGGACTGGTGAAGCGTTTGTTTTGTTGTGATGCAAATATATCTAACGGTGCGTTTAAAAGGATTATTGCATGTTGGTTGTTCTGTTAAAATCAAATTATTTGCTACATGTTTATATGTGACGTTAGACTTACAACTCAGTTTTTGGGTGTACGGACTACTTTGTTAAATTGTTATAAAAACGATTTCTTGTGTTTTCTATTGATGAGCTTTGGCTTTTGATTTTGGAAAGATCATGATAGCAGAATGGACCATAAAAGACAGATCATTGCCAATGCATACCGGGTTTGACCTGATTAAACGGCTTGATTTTGGTGACTTATCTTAATAGCACAGTTGTCACCGGTAATATTATATAGGAGACTTTTAGGAGTCCTGATTATGAAAGTTAAATAGGCAGTAGTTTCAGTTTAACTACACTGTGGGATGTCATATATCATTAGCGTCGCCCTCCTTCTTAATCTGGGCTTGGGACTGGTACAAACGTGAATGTCGTCTGGAGTCATTTCGGTCGGGCCTATGCAGTTCACGGGAATCGCTTACAAATTCAATTAATTCGTTTACCATCAACTATTTTGATATAAACGACGTGAAAAAATCAAGCCTTCGAAGTTCCTGTGTAAATTGTGCATCGCTGCATCTGTAGGCAATAATATTTCGCGTAGCCTCGTGTAACTATTTATTAATAAAACAAGTATTCAGTTACTACGACTTTAATTAAAATACAATACCAACTATAACAGCAAGCGTCACCTATAACTCAATTGAAGAGTAATTAGCTATTAATGTTACTTAAATAGATTCTGTCATGGAGAACCAATGTGATTTACAGGCGAGAAAGTAGTATGAAGATAGTTAATGATGTCACGACTCTCACGAGCTAAGAGTCAATGCATGGTAGTACTTGACGGCTCAATTCCCAGCCTCTGACGATCCCAAACTATAGTATTTCGCGATAGTGATAAATGATAACTATGTGAGAACAGCTCGTTTAGGGGCTGTTAACTAGAGCACACGCAACAAGCTCCGATCGGCAATCATTACATGAAAGAGCACGCGCGCTACAGAAGAGACCTTATATATAACGTATTGCACAAAACACTCCTCTTCGCAAGCAGTCTTTTTATATTAGTTCATGTCTTTTGTTTACATTCTTTTGGTGGCGGATCGTTAATTCAATTTTAAGATTATGATTTTGCAACTCTGGAGGTGATCGAATGACTTTAATCGGTGATATTATACAGACAAGTTTTTGAGTTCAATCAGGACTTTCGAAAATTCGTAGGTTTCAACGAATTCAAAAGTCATTTCCCAGTTTCTAAAGACTTTTCAAAGGAAAATATGTAGGTGACGTCGTACCTTATGCGGTGGTATTCTACTTAACTCTGAAACTGATAGTAACTGAATTTGTTTTCTAATGATCGATATTTATTTTCCCGTTTAAGTACAATTTTTTTTATTAATTGCCGAATATTATATTGACGCATGGGACCGTTTTAAAGGTGTCCGTTTTATTCGCCGTCAATTTCCTTAAGTTAGTGGTCATCATTCTCCGGAGATGGTAGAACTAATGGTTTCTACAATTCAGTGACGACAACAGTTATCTCGTGTATAAAAAACAGAAGTCGATAACAATCTCTATCCTCCCATCGAGAGCTCATGAATAAGCTGTAAACAAGAAATTTTGCAATTTTGAGTCCCACTTGAAGGGTTAGGTCAGTATAACACTCGTTTATTGTGAAGTCACTTGGTTGACACATTGCAATCAATAGTAAAAACTAATTTAGTATTGCCAATTTCCAAATGAGTGAGTTTTCCGCCCAATTCAATATCCGTCGTCATCATGGTCAACGAGATAACTTTAAATTTGTAAATTGGATTCTCGGGATACGATTTTTGTCATACTTAGACTGCATATGGAAGTCACGGGGTCACGATTACGGACTTGGATGATGGCTGGAAGAAAGACCGACCGTGCATGAGACCAAGCTCTTCCAGAGGTCTGAGGAAATCCGGGCCAATTAAAATATTTAGATCTCTCGGTCCCGTAATTCTTCTTAATAAAATTTACAAAATGATATGGTCTATACTACCCATGTATAGATCAAAGCGGTATTCAATCTAGGATAATCTAAGATAAAATTTAATGTAATCATTCTTATTCATTTTGACAAATGCTTTTCGTCGTTTTTGTTCCACAAATGATTTAATTATTTCTCGAGAAATCTACTTTTCGCGCAATATCACAGTTTAGCGCTTACATTAAGCATATGCTAGTCCATTCAACCATTGTTGTTCTATTATTGAACGATGGTAATTTTTCGTTTGTTGCAATACGTTGATAGTTCATTCACCAGAAGCCGCTAATACTGGAAAACTTAAGAGAACCAGTTATCAACGGTCCCATGCGTCACCAAGAGAGCAGTTCCATGCAAGTCTCCCATGCTAGGATCTTCTCATTATAGCGTAGTCGGCTTGGAAGTGCATGTTCCAACAGACATTTCCAATCAAATTTGTGCCCTTGCAGGATAGGAACCCAAACTTTGTGATTGTAGACCAACCACTAGACTATTTCTGTAGCCAATGATGAATATTCTACTGTCAGAAATTTGCTGAATTTTGAGTAGGGCCTAAGCATAAAGTGATACATTATAAATGAATGAGTAACCAAACATGCATTATTCTCCTTTGTAAATTTGTTTTTATACCTGCAGCAAGTAAGAACAAATCATAAGAGCAAACTTTGAACTGTTGGAAATTAATTGACCCCCAAGACCTTAATCATCAAATATAAAAAGCGACTGGAGACTCAAAAAAATAGAACAGATATGGGGGACACTGGGTGGGCACTGAGCACTCAAACTGGGGGTTTTTGAAACTGGGGGTCAGATGCCCCCTCTGCTACCCCTCTTACTACACCACTGCCGGGTAGTCGGCCTCGGGCGGGTACCCGGGTAATCGTTGACAGCCTTACCTACAAGTATCCAATACCAAAAACTTACGCCTAAATCCTAAACGCTAAGCAATAATGTCCGATAGAATTGCGAACATGGTCTCTGAACAATATCCCTAAAAATGATAGTCTATAGTTTCGAACCGACAATCTCTGAGTTAAAGTAAAGAAAGACTAGAGGGTCCTCAACGTTACTCTATACTTTCTTTCTATCACAGTACCACGCAATTCGGTGAATAACTGTTCTAGTGAATTCAAATAATTAAAATGTTTACTGCAAATGAACTTTTTAATATCTTATTTCGTGGACGCTATTCAGTTGACCGGGAGTCTACAACAGGAACTGGCAGAGGTAGGATCATCTTATTATTCATCTCATTGCCATCTCACCTCGTATCATCTTGATTCATTTTATTTAAGATCACATAATGCCATTGAGTATAATCCAGTCTAATCGACCTCTTCGACAATACCCTGACATCCTCTGTTCTGTTTTGTCTATGCTAGGCTAGCATTGTCTAACATTTTCAAATGAGGGTATACTGCTATGGCACCACTGTAATAAGACACCAGTTACCATCCATCCGTGCCTCCTTGCATCCATCCATCCACTCACCCACCCATCTATCCACGCACTCACCCACCCAAAACTCATCCAACCACCCACCCAAGATCCACCCTATCCCCTCCCATCCAAATACCTACCCACACATTCACACCCATCCATCCATCCATCCGTCCGCCCACCCACCCAATCACCCAACCACCCACCAATCCATTAATCCATCCATCCATCCACCCATCCGTCCATTCATGGCAACCTTGTGGTGTTCTTGCAGTATGGTGAGTTGGCTCCTACCCTATCGAGGGTCCCATCAGTGAACGCAAGCGTCCGCGATGGATACTCGACCCAGGCCAGTCTCTGTTCGACCCCAGGAGCGGCGATGATGGCCGACGGAGTGGCTCCCTTGGGATCCTTCAGCGATCAAGACATCTCGGCGGCTGGTAGGAGGTCTCAGCTCAGCAAACAAGGATCAGTCCTCTCCAACTACTTAACAGAACCTCCGTGGAGGTAGGTAGCTCGGTAGAACAGACAGACAGACAGACAGACAGATCAACTGAATCCGTTAATATACGAACAACCAGCAAAATAATTATTCTTCAAAGCGTGAAATGTTGTTTGCTGGTATATCCTACTGATTAAGTGACTGACTGATTGCAATTAGTAACCCCTACTTAAATACAAGTACAGTCCAATGTGATTTTAAAAATCGCTTTAATGTGTGCATGTATGCATACATGTTTGCACCCAGGTCTCTCTTCAAGAGGCGCTATATAAATGCTTTCACTTACATCTAGGCCTAGAACCCACTCGTCTTCGTTTCTCAGCGTTTGTCTCAAGTTGAGTTCATATATAATATATATTTATTTATAAAACATATATATATATATATATATGGTAGACCGCCAAATTACGAGTCAGATATCGAGTTTGATGAAGAAGGCATCGAGTTCGATGAGTCGAGTGTGTCACAGATGTCGCCAGCAGTCGCCTACAACCACGGCCGACGACCGAATCTTGCCACAGATCAAGAGGACATTGGGTAACTGCAATCGTAATTTTACATATTATATCCAGCTTTTTATGATTAATTCCACGGTGAAGCTGAATACGGTGGACTCAAAAAGTGAACAATTACATAAACCATCTGATCAAATATCACCTAATTCAATTACTTATTAGACACCGTTTTCATAGAGCACAAAGGAGCTTTCTTTGAGTCCAACAGGCTTAAAAAAATAATAGGCCTACAATATAGAGCAAAATGTTTAATCATGAAATAAAATGATTTGTCGTTTATAAAGTAAACTGATTTTGATTTAACTTAGAGCTAAGTTATTTAACATGCAGTAAAATAATTTACAAGCATGTAAATTATTTTACCGCATATTAAACAATTTGGTATAAAATAACACGATTTCACATAAGGTAAAATAGCTTAAAACTTAAATTGAAATGATTAGGCACCTCATACTACTCTGACTGAGCTTGAGTGATGTTGCGTTACATAAAATCCCCCTTGATAAGATAGCAGAGTAATGGTCCTATAGTGGACTATAAATTGATCTGTGAACAATGTTTGTCTTTCAGTTACTCCGGAATGGATAGCGAAGAAGAGTCAACTTCGGAGCATCGAGCACCCAGAAAACCCAGAAGGTCCTCAACGCCATTACGCTATAATTTGATATAATAAGGATTTTATTTTCATTTAATAGGGATTTTATGAATAGCAGAATTTTACTGTTACATTTTACTTCATACATTTAAGTACAGCAGGCTACTACTACATTTTGTATTTATGACTACGTTTTTAACTGGGTTGCGCCTGCTGCTGTCTTGATATATGTTATGCATGGTCTTTTATTTTCAATGTAGGCGGATGGCGAGAGGACAACCAGTGGGAGCCAATAGTTCCTCCGAATACACAGATCAGAAGATCTCCTCTCAGGTCCGTTCAACTTATACTGCGTCTGCTATTCAGTGGTTCTATATACTTTCTCTTACTATAGTTGGAGCATTGTATTGCTTTGTATTGTATAATTATATTAATTTACAATTAAGCGTCTCTCAATATACAGTCAGAGGCGCTTCCAGTGCGAGGTACCCTGAGGATAAAAATGGTCTTGATACAACGCAAAGAATTACATCAATATAAGATAAGATATAAAACAATATAGGTCTGTCTGGGCACTATATAAAATCTTTACATAAAATCGCTCAGGTTTAATTGTTTGATTACATCACACTTTCATTCCATTTGCATACTTTATCCAGCTGTAGCCAATTAAGAAAAACATACAACACCTTTCACAAATGGCAGATTATTATACGATTATACAGAAGTCCCGCTTTAACAACCAGAGTCCGTAAGCCTACTAATAATATGACATTGTATGAGAATCAATCTGGCCGGTCATTAAAGGGGTAACTTACTAATGAAACCACCTATGACACTATGACACGAATTTGCAATGACTTTCTCAAAACTGTTACTTGTCTTCAGACGAAATGAAACTCAAAGCATTGTATTAATCATCGTATAAATGCGCTTTGTGTTACAGGAGGTTGACGCAGCGACTCCTGAACGAGTCTTCAAGGTCGTCTTTGTCGGAGATTCGAGCGTCGGAAAGAGCACATTTATTCACCGCTTCTGTAACAATGAATTCAAAGTTGCCTTCCAGGCGACCATTGGTACGTTACCCAGTCTGTATTTGAAAGTCAAAGTCTGGTGTCAATTCTTATCAGTCGCAAAATAACATGTCACAGGGGAGTTTCAAAAATTTGAATTCTAGGGCTATAAGTCTGGTTTAGGTCTTGTGTTGTATCATAGGTGAATGGCTTCATTAGTAGGTTACCCTTTTAATGACCAGCCAGATTGATTCGTATTATTGGTAGGCTTACGGGCTCTGGTCGTTAAAGCAGGACTTCTGTACAATCGTATAATCATCTGCCTAGGCGTATAATCTGCGACATTTTGGCGATGAAACGTCTATTAAGGAAACAGTATTGAAATACTAGTGAAATACTAATGATATACTAATTATATTTTACTGAAATAATAAGGAATTACTAAGAAAATACTAATGAAATATCAATGAAATACTAATGATATACTAATTACATCTTACTGAAATACTAATGAATTACTAAGAAAATTTTAATGAAATATCAATGAAATCCTAATGATATACTAATTATATTTTACTTAAATACTAATGAATTGCTAAGAAAATGCTAATGAAATATCAATGAAATCCTAATGATATACTAATTATATTTTACTGAAATACTAATGAATTCCTAAGAAAATACTAATGAAATATCAAAGAAATCCTAATGATATACTAATTATATTTTACTGAAATACTAATGAATTACTAATAAAATACTAATGAAATATCAATGAAATACTAATGTCTCGAGTATGTGACACACATGATATACATGTACAACATGACGTGGACTACACCAACTGCTATTAAATTGAGTGAATGATAATTGATATGATATGATAATTGGATAATTCAAATAAACCTTAAAATGGTGTAAGTAATGCTATGTTCAACTTCTTTCATTTAAGATGTATCACTAGGCCTACAATGTAGGCCTAACTTATATTTTGGCAATTGCAACACCTTCATTGTAAGTTCATACAGTTACTGTAGTTAATACATGCAAATGGACATATGCAAATGTTCGTTACAGGCGTCGATTTCCAGGTGAAGAATGTACGAGTTGACAATCACATCATTGCAATGCAACTTTGGGATACAGCTGGACAAGAAAGGTAGGCATAAGAACAATCACGATAAGACAATAGCGGTAGGCCTTATAATAATAGAAGAAAGGACTAATACTCAATAACATTAATATGATAATAGATAACATAACACCACATAACAATGGTGTAAAGTGGTTCAGAAGACTGTTAAAACCACTGTAATTTATCCTGAAAACGATTAAAGGCCCAACTTACCAAGTTTCCTCTTAAAAGCCGTGATAGTGCCCACTGAGACGGTACTACCCTCCAAACCATTTCACAAGTCTACAGCTCTTCCACTGAATAATTTCTGCCCTGATGTTCCTTTCGGTTTCTTAAACAATTATACCTGTATCCTCGAGTTACTATATTTGGTGCACATCGAAAAAACCTTTCCGCATAGTTTCCTTCACTAATAAAAAAATTGTAATTCAATCAATCAATCAATTTTCGCTTATTCCAATATCATGCTGACAAAAACGCAGTTTGTTACAATGGTTAGTAGCTTCTATTGCGCCATTGGTTAATGCACAATGCATGAACTGATGGCACACCAAAACCAATCCCCGCTTACGGTCATTATCCAGTATAATCTGTCAGTAAGACGCGGAGAAAGCGTATGGAGAATAAGTAATTTTAAAGAGGTAAGTCTTAAGTAATGAACGAAATGACACAAGCGAGTGAGCAGAGCTCACGGACACAGGGAACGAGATCATGGCCGTACTGAGCTATAGGCTAATTGCGCCCTGTGTCTGGCGTCAATATGACGTCCCCACATTATTTTGAAAATAGCGCATTTTATTTTAATAATAAGTTATTCCATCCTGAAATTTGCGCCCTTTCCACATTTGCGCCCTGGGCCACGGCCCCGCTGGCCCCCCTCGGAACGGCCATGAACGAGAACCAAAAAGTATAGGTCCTTTAACCAAGAAAATTCGTTTACCAAGAACATTTTCTATTTAGGTATTACCATGCAGACAAAAATAATCAGAAGACCCTGTTGAAAATGATCATTCTGGGGAATAATAACGGCTTTTTCATATTGTGGATGACCAGAGTTGAAAGTTGTATAAAACATAATGAGCCACAATTAGAAAGTAATTTTTTGTTAAACAGGAAGCCAATGTAAAGACTTAAACGCAGAGTTTATTGATTTTTACGTTCATATTTGGATGTGGGCCCTATCAGTTATGGCTCTAGCCAAAGAGTTTGAAATCTTCGCAGCGTCATCATGTTTTGACTTAATTTGACAGTAAAAAGTGGATCACAATAGACAAACATGTGCACATATATCTACTTGTATGCATACATTCTTGTGTACACGCGTACGTACACACATGTGCATACGTGCGTGCGTACGGCATAAGGCCTACATGCATATGTACATTACATTACAATACGATTACAACACGTTGCATAGTACGCATATTACCATAGTACGTGAACTGCTCGTTTCCATTGCTGACAATACGTAGATTTCGGAGTATTACGAAGCAGTATTTCCGGAAGGCAGATGGCGTCCTCGTCATGTATGACGTCACGAGTGAGACGACGTTCAAAAACATCCGGAACTGGATGAACAGCGTCCAGGTGAAACAATCTAATTCACTTTAAAATAATTCAACCCAACCTAAATAAACTCTAAGCTAATATTATCCAATATAAACCATTCTAATTTAATTCAATATGATCCAATACCATCAAATTTGATATAGTCCAATTTTATCCAGTCCAAACAAATCAAATCAAATCTACTACATTATATTCGGAAAACTTCTTATAGGGCCATTGTTTTAATGCTGACGGCAGCAGACGATCGGTCAGACTAGAGAGTTGCTCACTCAGAAACGAAATAAAGAGTTTGATAAGAAACGGAAACATGCTTCGGAGGAAATATGACAGTGGTGCTATATAAATTCACGATTACAAGAGCAATCAAGTAAGGTCAGATGGATGTTGTGGCTGTTGAGGCTTTAGTTTTTTTCGCAGGAGGGAACAGAGGACGGGACAGTTGTCCTCATCGCTGGCAACAAGATGGACCTCGTGGACGAAGGCCAGACGCAAGCCGTGTCAGCGAAGGACGGAACCAGATTGGCTGACGTAAGTAAACCGACCTCGAGAATGGCGTCGTCAAACCAAAAGAGATTTTGTATAAAAGAGTTCATTATAAAATGTCGGGCTGTATATAAATGGATGCGTCATCCTTCTTACAAACTCCTCCACTGTTCACACTCTGAAATTTCCCTTCCAATGCCTGGATAAAGGAAAAGGGTGAGGCTAATGATCTTTGCTATAACACGGTATATCGTCAAAATTAAGCTTCTCTGTTTTAAGAAGTGATGTCACCGATACTGGGGAAATGCGCAATAGTGCTTTGCACAACGCTTTTAACTTTGTTAGCGCTATATAATTAAGAGAGGAAAGATTGTATGCTAATTTAAACATATGTTTCAAGCTAGTAAACCTCTATGACAATGATCATCATTCTAAATGTTTTGTTTGTTTGGTAGAACTGATGTGAAAGCTTTAGTTTATAAGGTGCAGACGTTTCACTGAATTAAGAGGATCAAAAATATAATATTATAATTTCTTGACTTTCAAATGTAGTTAACATTTCAGCACTGCGGCTAGATATTTTGTGCTGAATCTTCGTGTTATTACCGTCTAAATATGATCTCACTGGGACAGAGAGTCAATCAGTCAGTCAGTCAGTCAGTCAGGCAGTCAGTCAGTCAGTCAGTCAATCAGCCAGTCAGTCAGTCAATCGGTCAGTCAGTCAGTCGGTCAGTCAATTGGTCAGTCAGTCAGCCAATGTTGTTGTGCTTTTAAAGGAATTTGGAAGTCTGTTTTACGAAGTAAGCGCCAAAAGTGGACAGAACGTGACTGAGGCCATTGATGCCATGGCCAGGTATGTATCAAATGCTCGGATTGCCCTCTGAAGCGCTCTACAAGAAACTAAAATTCTAATATCTATCTTGCCTTTTGGCCTAACACATATATTTATAGATCATAAGTTGTCTAACATCAATCGCTACAATCCAGACACGATTTTCTGTTGAGCAAATTTACATTACCAGAAACATTGTCATTGATGACTCATTGCATTACATTACATTATATTAAGAAGAATAGCAGTTCCTTACAATCCAACTCCAGGAAATAACCATTGCATGAACTGTTAGCGACTTCATCCCCGACATCGGCGCTAATAATGGCCTATGTGAATCGCTAGCAGCAATGTGATATAATTCGACAATATTATGACTTCGTTAGTAGCAGGCTACACTGTCCATTTTCAGCGCAATTTCTACCAGATGTTATGCTCCAACGTTGGCGATTGATTACGGTTACCTTTGCTGTAGGTTACTTGGTGAGAGAGAAGATAAGGAGATGGAGAAAGCGCTTCATCTGTCCGAGGCAGTTGGCAAAAAGAAAGGATGTTGCAACTGAAACGAGTCTTTCTTCTCGGCCATCTCTCACTGCATTGTCTCGCCACCTCATTGTCTGCTATCGTCACTGCCTGTCTCAATTCTCTGATTTGTCACCTCATCATTGCCATTTGCCCTATTTGCCTTCTCACTTAGTTGCCTTCTCGCTTTCATACCTCACTGTTTCATGATACTCTCATCTCACATCCTTCTCACTTCACTGCCTTCTGACTTCACTGCCTTCTCATCTATTAATTTTACTTTCTCATCGTTGTCTTTTGTCTTCTCACGTCACTGCCTTCTCATTTATTGCCTACTCACCATTGCCTTTTCATGTCATTGTCTCTCATTGTCCTTCTCATCACGTTTTCATCGTCCTCAATTCATTGCCTTTACACCTCACTGAGTTTACACATCAATGAATACTCACTTCCTGCCTACTCCGTCTAAAGCATTGCCTGCTTACTTTCCTATCTTCTACCCACCCACTCTGCAATTATGCAATTCTGTAATATTTATAATGTCTTGTCTGAAATCCAACAGCGTGCCCTTTTATGGAAGCGGATTAGTTTAAGTATTACGTAAGGCGCCAAATATTAAGACAATTTTGTCAGGTAAATTTTAAGTTTTTTTTTTAATAGTTGTAAGCTCTCCAATTGCGGGATTGTATTTCACCAACCTCGATTATCTAAGATGAAACGGTATTCCATCCTTAAATGGTCTGGCGTTTATCTTGCTTGCTATCAACTTTGAACGCTATCAGCTTTGTTTTGTGATTTGGCGATCGAGCTTTATTTACCGTTTGCAAATTTGATGTTTCATTGCAGACTCAGACAAAAAATATTAAATGTGTTGTGATAAATTAAAACTTTCGTGATAAGAAATTATTCAAAGAATTTGGATTAGTTGGATTAGTGATGCAAAACACTTAGTAACTTCTTTAAAATTGACGAGGATTTTATTTTTCTTGATGAAATAAAGAAATCTTAGTTCGTCATTCATAGACCCACTCTCTCTAGCTGCTCGGGAACTTTAGATTATGGTTCATGAATCGTTGATTGTGGCTTTTATAATTGTTCGATTACAATGGCGCTTATAATGTATGTGTGGATGTGGACACTTGGCATAGCGCCTTTTGGGTAGGTAAAATAATCGCGATACTAGTGGTAAAATATAACAGAAGTGATGACAACGACCCCAGCACCCAATTGCTCCGCTGAAGTTGACCAGGAAGTTGAACATGAAGGAGACCACGAAGGTGACCAGGAAGTTGACCAGGAAGGTGACCAGGAAGGTGACAAGGAGGTTGACCAGAAAGTTGATCAGAAAGGTGACCAAATAGGTGACCAGGAGAGGCGGTTGACGATGCTGACAACGGAAGCCGATTCTTCACTGGCTCTCTTCCTCGTAAGGCAACGAATGAACTTTACTAGGCTTCATCGAGACTATTTTTATACTAGTTTCATCGAAGTTAAAATTCGATCACGAGTGAAAAACAATTTATATTTCTGTCTTTATTCTGAAAATGTCGGCAAATCTCCGTCAATAACAGCTCCGATAAAGTTTGAGGCGCACTGATCGTGATCGATTTAATTTGGCTTAGGTAAAACTACACAAACGCCCAGTTCTTTCTGAAGAGTCGGTTGCCTGTTGGTATACGTGAAGGACAATACGTCGAACAGATGTGGGTCCTTCTTCGCCAGCCAATCCCTCGCCTCCATCTCAGTAGCACACAGCTCGTGCAGATTACCACAACTAAAAGAAAACGGCAGATATCAAACAACAATTATAGTCAATTACGTTACTTACAATAAATTCTAATAAACTCAGATTTTGTTTGACTTGCATTCGCAAATACCAGACATACATGTATCAATGGAACGAGAAAACACAGCGCATCATCATCAATCACGCAACGTACATAGCTTACGCAACGTATCTCTGCCACTGTCTTCGTAGTCTTCAATGTGTATTGCTACGAAGCTGATGTAGTTTTCTGTGTCCCGTACTCTTGTGTGCTGCTTTCGTCTTTCTTGGTGTCAGCGTGCGTGCTCGTCTTTCTTTGTGCATGCGCGTGTATGTTTCTCTTTCTTAGTTTGTGTGTGTGTCAGTGTGTGTGTGTGTGTGTGTGTGTGTGTGTGTGTGTGTGTGTGTGCCAGTGTGTGTGTTTGTGCGCAAACCTGTTCATTCCTCCAGTGCTGGTTTTAAGTCTTTCAGCGTTGAAGAATACTCCGCTTGCCTCTGCGAAGTATTCTAGTTCATTGGACATGGCGTGGGATTCCAAGTCTCAGATCTTCATCGTACGAGCGTTCTTATAGGCATCGAGGACCTGTAGAGAATAATTAACAGAAAGTCAGTGTAGATCCAATTAACAGATGTCTAGTGATGTATGCTAATTGGATTACTTTCTATTCAATGATTTTTTTAATTTAAGGTCCATATATTAGGTAACCGTCTGAGGAAATCTCTAACCAGAACTCACGGTTTAAATGTATAGCTCTCTGACCAATCGGTTACCGCCGCGTCCCTCCTCTAAGTTAATGATTCTAATGCTTTTGCTTTCAGGTGAAATTATAGCAATGTAAGGTTAGTTTCCAAAATCGTCTCTTTGATGTGCGTTTGTGCACTAATTGATATGCAGCAACCAAACGCCAAGAGTAAATAGAGGCGTATGTCACTAGTTCTGCAAACTGCAACATTTACCAGAGTCACGCAGGAGCCGCGTCAGATACAATGTAGTATCAATCTAGTTATCACCGGCGTTATATCAACTGAAACCTCAAGAACCAGATTGTTAGGACTGTTGCGTTGCCATAATAAGATTCAGGGTGATATCTTGGAGATTGCATAGTGCGACGGTGGATTAAGTATGAGTCTTCGAGGAAAACACCAGACTGAAAAAACACCTAAAGCGTGGTTTGCAATCTTGAATGTAAGGCTGCAAAGTATGGATCAAGCGGTCAGTTCTGATATTGGCATACAAGAAAGAGAGTAGGCCGAATACATGCAAGGCAACCTTCGGACATCTTTCGGTGTTCGGCATGTCATGATACTGCAAGAAGCTTAGCAAGCATATTGCGTCTTACTATGTTCTGAAATTCTGGTGCTGCTGGTAGCAATCCATGCTGATAAATTGTATGACTGAACTCATGAACCAAGATATTCGATTGGTTTAGGTATGGATCCGCTTTAGTGCACATGAAACTGTTGTTAAGACATGTGGCGCGGATTCCGCCAACACCCGCCAGACTTTCGTACTTGCGACCATCAGAAGAACACGTGTCCTTACACGCGCCATTGCACATTCCTGCAAAAGAAAAACATGAATAATGTTATGGTCGACACATTAGTATCTACGTTTATTAAACAGGCTAACAATCTGCAGCAAATAGCATTCATTTACAAAACACAGAAGCAAAAATGAAAGCTATTCAATAAAAGTAAATGATGTAGGCCTACTTTGATTATTACATAAATAAAACTCTGGATTTAAAATATCTGTTGTCTTTAGGAGTGATTTGGAAGGTATGAGTCACGCAGGAGGTCGGAGGTTGTAGGAGCACCGTGCAATTGGAGGAAATAGTGGCCTCAAGACGTGGGTATCATAAGTCATTACGGCACGTTTGAGTCGTACGTCAGCCTCCCTAGCAAGTTCCTGAACAGAGCCGATACAGAGAGAGAGGAACTGGAGGCGCATCATTCTCCGTACAAATGCCTCAAGGCGGTCTCGTTCCTCGGCCGATGTCAGGTCCCACCATGCCAGCGAAGCGTAGAGAAGCCAATTATTGCAACTTATAGGCCTACCACTCTGCAGATCACTTTTGGTTCAATTGCACTCTCAACTGTTTGTAGACATCCAGACGGCTGTTCAAACAACCTGGGTTTTTTTATATAGCGCCGGTGTGCAAACGCTCGACTCTGTGATTAAACTTCTGTGCATCAGTTCTAAGACGACTGCGATCTAAGTTAGCTTAATCCATCCGGCAAATGATGTGACTTTGGGTCCTATTGACCCCGGCACCAGATATGCATCATGTATACGACGTGACCCGAAATTTCGAACGACCTGATGACCTACTGACCTTTGCACTCTGGGCGATCTTTGAGGTAATCATACTCTGGAAAAGCGGTCAATTTGTCTTCCTTGGTAAAGAGACCAACGGAAGCCTTGCTCGCCAGTTCAGCAAAGACTTTGGAAGGCATGTTCTTCGTCATCATCTTCACAATGTACGTTCCCTACACAAAAGACAACCCAGCAAAGATCAATGACCAGAAGGCACGCTGCAGGCTTAGCTCAACAACAAATTGATCACTTAGTTGGACTGATAGATTCTTTCATCAATCGCCACACCAGATTTTTACCCACTCCCAATTAAAGTATCGCCTCTTAGCAAATCAAACCTGGCACCGGGATTGATAAAGCATCCTGACTTTTGCTGGCTTTTGTGATATGGTGTCTCCCCAACGCGGCTTTCATGCGGTGCTAACAATTTCGAAGATTTATATTGAATTATATTACATTACAAACCCTGATTCATTCCAACGCCTTACAGTCTCTCTCGTCGTAAACGAAACCAACCATAACACAACCTTTACCTCTTACTCTCCAACTTCTTCCAGTATCCGGACTAGGTTATATCTCTGGACGGGACCCACAGCGCTCATGATTAAGATTGCGCCCTGCTCTCAGCTATTAGATAAGGGCCTACGTACGCTAAGTTTAGACAATTGGCTTAATATTATTTTCTATTGCGAGTGTGCAACTCAAACATTGGAAACCGATGACACGTCACAATGTTTCAGATGGAAGCGTTTCAAGTTTTCGGCGATAGAATATTTGGACAGTTATGAATTTAGATGACTTCTATTCAGTGCTTAAAGTGCAAAAAAAGAAGTGCCTGGACGCTGTGGAAGCCGTTCATAAATGACGTCATGCAATTATGGACGATTTTTGACCCCTCCCCTTCGTCACAAGTCGTCACAAATGCCATGACCCCTTCTAATATGACGTCACGTCACAAGGCCCTGACCCCCACAAAAAATCAGATCAGATGTCCACTGGCCAGAATGTGATGCAAATGCATTTTCTTATAATTATCCAACATTTTTATTATAGGCCTAACAACAAAATATTTCAAATTATAATAATAAAACGAAGAAAAATGGAGAGGAGAGGAGAAATTAGCCTAAGTAGCCTATAACAATCTTATGCATTCCTCAGGATGAAGGACTATCATAATCATAATTAGTGTTGTTTAATTGTGGTAACAACTACTGCTGATTTAGTGGAACTTGTTTTAATGAGTGTAAGTTTATAATAAAATTACGTATTTTGATGTGATGATGCGACGTTATATTTCGTCGACTCCTCTCTCCCTTGTCACACATCGTCACAAATTTATGACTCCTCCATATAGGCGCGTGACGTCATTTATGGACGGCCCCTAGTGTCAAAAAGTTAAGAACTAAAGATTGCAAAGGCAGAGCACCAACATATTAAGTCGACGACAAATGATTCGTGCACTGTGGTCCACTGTGTTAGTCAAAATAGAAGTTGGATTGGTGATATTAATGATACTGGAATAGAAGTTGGATGGGTGAACGAAATTCTTCCAAAACAAATGCTAATTAGATGTGAACATGCTGCCTACATAAATAAAAGTTGGATCATTGATAAGAATATTTGCCTAAATATAAGTTGAATTGAAAAAAATGGTTCTTGCTGAACCAGAAGCTGGATTTGCAGACATTATTATTATCAATCCAACCTCTATTTAACCAAATACAATGGACGAAAAATAAAATTTGTTATCATTCGTTAGGCTTTTTGTCCATCAACCATTATTTAGTCGTCAATTATTTGTTGGTGAAATATTTGTTGTAATTTAAAGCGTATGTCTACTGAGAATTGCTTTCCCTTGTGAAATTGTCGACAAGGAGCCAGTGGCGCTTGCATCGTTTTGAAAGTTTTTAAAACTAAAGTTTGTAAACGCACGAAGCGCGAAAACTTTCTCTTCCTCTTTTTAGGTTGATAATAACGTACGCATATAGAGGAATTGCACTGTTGCATGGACGATTGTATTGCTCATTTGGGAATGGTCCATATAGCAGCTGCAAAATCTCGGCCACCATTTATCTCACAGTAGTTGAAAGAGGAGGAACTCAATAACTGCCTCTCTTGTATACCGAAGAAAGTCTGCGTTGAAGCTGGCTATTGGTTGGGCATATTAGCTGCTTAGATTTCTATCTGTGTATTGTGGTACGAAGCATATAGCCTGCAATACTAAATTGGATCAGATGGAATATGTTTTACCGTTTGAAGTTCGTTTTCGCTGATGGATGGAGTCGCTGCAACTTCCAGCCTCCCAGGATCCGAGTCGTTGTAAACGCTGCCATCAGATGCCAACCACAGGTATTTGAAGCCCTCTCGCGCACTAGCAGCGACAGCGGACACAGGCCAAGGTGGAAAACTAGGCAAATACAATATGCTTATGGAAAGAAAGACCACCTACGACGTCTCCTTCTTTGGTTCAACAGTTGCCCTAATTTAGAAGAAAGTTGATCGCTGTTATAACGCTGCTGCTGCCTACCAGTAGCGCAGGCTAATAACGATATATCGTCTCCGCATACCCTACCGTTTCAAAATCTCAGAGGGCAGTTTATGTGATATAGCAGCGTCCAAAGTATTATACATTACAGCTGCTGTACAGGAAATCTGTTGATATACTTACATGGCATCTTGCGGCAGTTCGTGTGAGGCTGGTGCAAGGGCAATGCTTTCAGTCCTGCAACCAAAAGGAAATCACATTTACTCATTATAATATGATAGAACGAATTATTAGCACATATAGTAACATGCGAACTTTAAGGTATCGGATGTATAAAGGGACTAAATGATTTAGCAATTCATCGCTGGGTAAGAAACACACACACACACACACACACACACACACACACACACACACACACTGCATGACCATTGGTCAACTCCTCAATAACACGTACAATGTCTCTGTAGAAACAATGTGTGTTTGCATCATATTATAGTCAGAAGTACTCGTAGAGTAAAAATTAATGGTCACCTGTCATTATGCTTCCTATGAAAACAGTCAGCAATATCGTACAGAAAACCATCTTCATCTGCAGTTCTCAGTTTTATCACCTTCAGTCTTAAAATCTGCTCCTGCTTCATATTTATCCGTAGATTTAATTTAAAATAGGCCTGTTGGTTCTGGGCCACTGACGAAGTCAGTGCTTTTGACCCACCGACCCATGCATTCGAGCATATTTGATTAAATATATAACTATATACATATACATATTTATATATGCTTGTGTGTAGGTGTGTGTATATGACTTTCAGGTGTTTGCTTATGTGTATGTGTGTGCGTGTGTGTGTGTGCGTGTGTGTGTGTGTGTGTGTATGAATGAATGAAACATCTTGTAAAACGAGTTTATTGTAGGCTACATCTCAGCGCTCCGGCGACTACTAAGTCAAGCAAGATCGATGGATGTGTCTAAAATGCACGCCAAACTGTAGCAGTTGACAGCAGCCCAATGCATTTCGTCCGATTAATTTGTGGTAAATACCTATAAGGCTTACTCCTGGAAAGTAGATTGCTAGTGATATGGAATATACGACCATTGCAAATGGTTACATGATATAATGATATCACTTGCTAGTACAATTTTAATTTAATTTTTTTATATAATAGCCAGGCTTGGACTGGGCCGCCAGGATACCGGGAGATTCCCGGTGGGCGTCGGCCGCGGACTGCCAGAAAAAAGTCATTATATTTTTAATTACATTTTAATTTACCGTTGATTATAGGCTAGCGTATCTGACGGCAGCCGCACAGAAACCGTTTAATAAACTTGATTTCGCGCCGCCCTCATTGAGCGGCGCATTAGTACTCAAAAAACGCAGGCACACGTTCAATCCACTGAACTATAAATAGCCTGAAACTTGGTGAGCCTATCGGCCTTCCGTCTATTTATAGTTCAGTTGTTCAATTGTAATGGGATTGTTTTCAATTGCCGTCGGAGGGCGGAAGTTTTTATCTAATTGTTAAAGGAAAGGGCGCTCCGAAAGTGCCCAGATGGCAATTGAAAACAAGCTCATTGTATATTTTACTTTTGGTCGGTTATTCACTCTTTTAAATTCTGTTTCCGTTTTGACTTTTGAGGAGTTGGCGGCAGCGTATCAACGTTTAGTCTACTTTTAAGTAATAATAGAATGATTTTGACGTGTTTAAACAAATTTGGTTTTAATTTTTAAATTTTTAAATTTTATTTCTGGTATACGTACTCTACCCCAAAGAAAAATGAATAAACGAAAAGGAGGTGCTGAGAAAGAACGAATAAAAAATCAAACAAGTTTAAAGAACCATGCCCATAAATATCAAAAGTTAACGAACATGTTTGCAACATCTTCCAGTACCAACTCAACTGTTAATATCAGTACGACTGATATGGCAATAGCAGAAATAATTACGGATCCTCATTCAATTTGGGATGTCGCTGATGCGGTATTATTATTACCACCCAATGAGGCACATGATTCTAAAACTAAAGCGGCAGATAGTTATGAATCTTTCGATGCCAATGGTGTCAATGCAAGCCCAACCGCTTACCCCAACTCTGACGTTCAATATAATTTGAACATTAGTCAGTGTGAGCCAAGTGAAGAAACTCAAAACAATTATAATTATTTTTGAAACCAGCAGCAGATTGTTTGAGAACTTTTTTTAAATTTCATCCGAAACAAAAAATTTTGATCTCAACGTTAAACTCAATTACCAGAACGTTTATTTAAAAAAAATAAGCCTCGTCAATGGCTGACCTACGACAACAACACACAAAAATTGTTTTGTTCATTTTGTCTGGCATTTAGCAAAACCCTCAGATCAATCAACATTCATTAGTGGATATAACATTACAAATTCCAAGCATATCTATCAAAGAATATTAGAACATGAAAGCAGTGCACTACATTCAGCCTGCACAGAGTAATATGTTTTAAAAATCAATTCCAAAGATATTGTAAGCATTTATACGCGTCGAAATGCTGAAGAGATTAAAAAGAATCGTTTAATTTGAGAAAGAATCATAGAAACTTTAAAAGTTATTGGTAAGCGTGGACTAAGCTACAGGGGTGCAGAAGAGTCTGGGTACACATTGCTCGATGACAGTATGGATCATGAGAATTTTTTGGAGATTCTTTTGCTTGTTAGCAAATTTGATCCGTTGTTGGAAGCACATATCGAGGAAGGGGCTCGAAAAAGCAAATCCCGGCATGATTCAGCTGGCAACAGCAGAGGTCGCGGCGACCTGGTAACATTTCTGTCAAAAACGACTGTTAATAAAGTCATTGATGCAATAACAACAACTTTAAAAAACATGATTGTGGAAGAGATTAGAGAAGCCGGTATGTTTAGTGTTCAATTTGATACCACACAAGATATTAACGTACAGGATCAGTGTTCCATTGTGATCCGATATGTAACAGTCACTGTACATGAACGTGTAATATCTATAGTCAATTGCACATCAACGACTGGAAAAGGAATGTGTGATTTAGTTTGTGGCGTTTTCGAAAAGGTAGGCATTGATGTAAGTAAATGTATCGACAATGCCACCGATGGTGCATCTAATATGCAAGGTCAATACAATGGATTCAATGCCTGGTTAAATACAGTTTCCCCGGGTCAGATTCATGTATGGTGTTATGCACATGTCTTAAATTTGGTAATGGGTGACGTCACTAAAAAAGCGGTTGAAGTTGTTACCTTATTTGGCGTTTTGAACACATGTGCAGTCTTTCTTCGGGAATCACATTTACGATTAAACGTTTGGCGTGAATTTAGAAAATTGAAATACATATCCGTAATCGGTGAAACCCGTTGGTGGGCGAAAGACAGAGCTCTTTCTAAGATATTCGGAAATTTATTCATCAAAACCTCCGATCAAGAAACACAAGTTATTGATTTTTTGTACATTGACATGTTGCAAACATTTCATGATATTTCTACATCAAACAAATTCAATAATGATGTCCGATACAGAGCGAAAGCTCTTTTGGATTCCTTGACAAGTTTTGAATTTAAATCTGACGAGGAAAGGAACGGTCAACAATATTTTATTGTTTTTAAAGCAGAGGATGTCGAACATAATTTGGGATTCGGGTGTAAATCTGACCACACGATCTACGCAGCCTAAGTCAGAAAACAGGACAGTTTTGAAACTTTGCTTGGATTTGAAACGTTTTTCAATAGGCCTATGCATGCATATGTCGAAAACCGGATTTTTCTGCCAGACCACTTTGCGACGAGTTATAGCCTACTCTGCGTGAGTAACAGGGCTAATGGTTTTGAACCGAAGGCACGTGGAAGTAGGGGCCTACATGCATGTTGTGGGGGACTTAGGCATACGACACATCACTGTCCACTGTCCAGCGTTCCACTATTTAAGGATTGCACTTCTAATGTAGACCTACTTAACATCAGCTGTTTCTGATGCGTATGTTAATCGCAGTTTATCCAGAATTAAGTTAATTAAAGTCACCAGACATGGTTAAACTTAGGTTATTTATCAACACAGACTAAGTGGCCTTGCGAGAGCTTTCGTTAACAAAGATTATGAGCTTATATCTGAAGGAGATTGTTCACGTGTTTACGACCAGAAAAGGGCTTCATAAAGTAATGTTAATAAATTGCTTACAGATGTGTGTTCCAATTAGGTCATTATTATACAAACAAAGCATTTTGAACTTACCCTATGGCCAGGTGTGTAACAAGCGGGAGGGCAGGGGGCACCGGTCCCCATTTTCAAAATTAGAGGGGGGCAAAGCCCCCAAGTTTTAGTGCTCAGTACCCTCATGTTCCCCAAACTTGGTTCTTTTTAAGTTTCTCCAATGGTTTTTAAAAGAAATCTTATGTTACGATAATTTGTGCTCCCCATTTTTAAGATTTCTGGGGGGCAAAATTAAAAATGTGGAGGGAGGGGGCCAAAACGAAATTTGTTCGCTTAGCGCAATATTTTTTAAATTATGCCCCCCAACTTTTCAAAACCTTGTTACACCTCTGCCTATGGCTTTCAGTTATTACATGTAAACCTACAATATCAGTTTAGAGTGTTTACGCAGGCGTCTTCCCATAGGGTAGGCCTATTGACTTTGAACTTTGAACTTGAAAATTCATAATCTGTTCTGCCATTGGTTTACATACATACTTATAGACTGATTTTGTCACAATAATGAACCATATGATTCTTGTTTCATACGTTGTATAGTACAGGCCTAATGTGTTTTCTATTCTATTTTATTCGATCTATTCTATTCACGGATTTAAAAAGCGCCTCTCACAGTACAACATAATCAGAGGCGCTCCCAGTGCGAAAGCCCCTAGAGAAAAGAAAAGTCTTAAGAGAACGAGCAGAAACAGTTGTGCTACTAGATAACATTGCAGCACGAGTTAAAGCAGGAAGACTGTATCATAGCGAAGAGGCATAGACACGATCCTGAGCTGTGGCAGTTCTAGACCGAGGTCCTACTAGAAGGTCCTGACGGTGTAAAGAGCGGAGAGGACGTCTCGAGGTAGTCGAGATACGTTGCCTGATAAGATCACATAGATAGCGTGGAGCTTGACCCAGAAACGCTCTGCATGTAAGAAAGACGATTTTTAACTGAATCCTATCAGTTAGGAGAAACCAATGAAGATATGCTGAGTCATGAAAGTAGAGATATGTGAGAAACGAGGAAGACAGGCAATCAAACGTGCAGCTGCATTCAGGGCCATGCCAAGCTGTAATTGCGCCCTTTGCCTAGCATTAGGCCTAGGGCCTAATCTGGCGCTCTCACAGTTTTCAAGAAAGAATGAATTTATGGAATAATTAAAGTTATTCCATCCTCAAATATGCGCTCCTTCTATGTTTGCGCCCAGTGCCACGACACCGCTGGCACCGCCCTCGTTACGGCCCTGCCTGCGTTGAGTACAGACTGGAGTGGAGTTTTGGCACTAAAGATGTGTTGGATTGGATTAGGTCTGGTCAGATTTGGGGGTCCATTTTCAATGGGTCGGGTTGGGCCTTGAAAATTGGATCCATGGGATACTACACTTAAACACCGAAGGAAACTGAAGATAAACCTGGTTGGCCTATACTGGTCAATATGTGCTCAATAGTTTTAGGAAATATTGTGCAGCTTGCTGAATTGTAGACCTTTTGGTAGGCTAATGGTATCTCGAGATCACGAGATTTGTGTTGCGCCCAAAAAGGCAAAGACGCAGGAACCAGATCATTCAAAGCGCTCAGTCAAAACATAATCGACAGACGAGAAGAAATTCCAGTTTATGTTCCAACGTGGTTCCAACGGACAGACAGTCATTAGGCAGATAGTGTTTGTATGGTTCTGCAGGCACACTTTAAGCACTGATCAGATGGTAGGAATTATACTTTCTTCATTTTTCTTCGTTCTAGTATTTTAAAGTATTTCTATAGCTACGATTACTTTTATGCTAATTATAAGAAAATTTGCATTACATTCTGGACATCTGGTTTTTCGGTAGGGGTCGTCAGAGCTTTGTGACGTCATATTTCAGGGGTCATGATATTTGTGACGACTTGTGACGAAGCGGGCGAATGGTCCAAAATCGTCCAAAATTCCGCGACGTCATTTATGGAGGGCCCCTAAACTTAAGAGATGGTCGAGGAGGAATCAAAATTATCGGGGTAATGTTTGTGGTTTAAGAGCGGGTTAAGCTTTGTGTGAAAGACTGTAAGAAAAATAGCATGAGTCTACCAGTGACTTTTGAATCTTATATAATTCATTCCGTGAACAACCATATTCATTTAACCCGTAAGTAAGCTAATTCGCGCCTGCAACTGGTGGAAGATAGGCCTAGTGGCCGCAATGAGACCAATGTCAATGAACTTGCCTTGGCAATGGGTGACTCTGAGAAATAGATGGCGCCAGTATCAAATGTGGGTAAGCTACCTGAGGTAAAATTGTGTGCTTGATGTTGATTGGTTGTTGTGCTGTATGTTCTTCATGCAAAAGTAATGTAAAAGTTAGCCAGATTAAAACATTTATGTATTTATGCATAATTATAATTCTTATGCCAGCCATCGATCGGAACAACATACATAAATAACGCATGGCCAATATAAAAGAAAATTTGTTAGACCTAAGTGCATACTTGTGCCACCTGTTTCGACTTCAGGAACTGCCCACAGAGTCCCCTCTGGTTACAATCAGAGCCCTCTATTACTGTTACGGAGAGTCTTCTATTACTGTAACGGAGAGCCCTCTGTTACTGTAACGGAGAGCCCTCTGTTACTGTAACGGAGAGCCCTCTATTACTATAACGGAGAGCCTTCTATTACTGTAACGGAGAGCCCTCTGTTACTGTAACGGAGAGCCCTCTGTTACTGTAACGGAGAGCCCTCTATTACTGTAACGGAGAGCCCTCTGTTACTGTAACGGAGAGCCCTCTGTTACTGTAACGGAGAGCCCTCTGTTACTATAACGGAGAGCCTTCTATTACTGTAACGGAGAGCCCTCTATTACTGTAACGGAGAGCCCTCTATTACTGTAACGGAGAGCCCTCTATTACTGTAACGGAGAGCCCTCTGTTACTGTAACGGAGAGCCCTCTATTACTGTAACGGACGTACGGCTCTGGTTACAGTCACCTCGATGCTCTCAAAGTCAACGACCTCATTTATATGATAAGATCAAAGTCAAGGATTCTACATTGTATATTGGTCCTTGGGTCAAGGTAGGCCTACATAAACGCTATATTCCCATAGATACATAGCCTATGACGTCATTCATTCATTGACGGCAGTCGGCAGGTGTCATTGCTTCTAGGCCGTATATATTAAGATCAGTGTGCCGTGTTTACAGAGATGTTAGAACCGCAAAATGAGGCTAACGTTGTTGCTGCTAAACAGAGCTAAACTGCTCGACTATTACGGACGATTTCACCCGAGCGTTCTTACGATTCAACAGTTTATCGAATTCGGTGCGTTGATGTTGCCTTGGATTTACTTTGGTGTTGTTGTTAATGTGCAACTTCGATGTTTCGAAGTAGTATTGTATGCCCTACGCCGCGCAGCCGCTGGATGAAAGATGGGAGCCAGAGGCTAAGTGCGATATCGAAAGTGAAGGTCCGAAGTGGCCACTTTTTCGGTGTCAATGTAAATACATTGCGTGAATCGTCATGTAGATGACGTTTAATCGATTTCAAGTCTTTGCCTTTAAAATTCAAGTGGTTTTGATTGAGTTGAGAGTCCTTTTTTCGTTTCTTGCTGGGCGTGTCAAAAGTTTTTTTCAGAGTTTAGAAAAAAATTCAACGCAGCGCAATCAAGAGCATTAGATCGAAGTTATGATTAATTGATACACTAATGCTTGTCATTTAGGGTTTATGTGGAAGTAATAGGTTTATGAAGTTGAAAGTCAGTTCAGCTTAGGATATCCAAACAGTCAATCATTCAATGAAACTTATATAGCGCCCTTTACAGATATCTACCCAGAGGGCTCCTGGTCTGACTGTGGCTTAAGACAACAATTTTTTAGTAATGAGTAGAAGGCAGAGCTATGAGAATTTTTGGGCAGAAGACAGCTCTTACTTAGAGTGACCCATTCCATGTGGTTGGACCCACCACTGCAAAGTAAGAACGAAAGAGGAACCTTTGTTATAAATGGTTTTTTTGTAACATTTGCCACTGGTGATAAATAGTGGCCAGGGCATACAAATACTTGGATGATTTATAAAGTGGGTAAGTAGGAAAATTTGACCAACCATAGAAGTTGGCATTTTGTTGAAGTTGAAGGTGGACAAAGACACGTATGAGCAAAGTGAGGAAGAGTATGAGAAGGTAAATGAGGGAAGAGATGGAGGCAAAGAAGGAGGAAGAAGAGGGGCAGGAGGAGGAGTTGAATCATAATTTGAATATATTTCATAAAATTCTACTTGTAATCTCCAATTTGACCAAAAATTCTACTTGTAATCTCCAATTTGACCAAAAATTCTACTTGTAATCTCCAATTTGACCAACGCCGCCCCTTGCGAAAGAAAGACTAGTCTACCTGATGGGGATATTCTACCTTATGGGGGTTATCGAACTCGGTTCCTCAGCTCTGTGCCCCAGTGTGTTATCTATTACTCTAAAACAGAAGTTTGGGTATGGAAAGCAAGGCAGGGTAGGTGGAATAGTTTTTCATCTGAATCCTGAATTTACATTTGAAGGCAGGAAGAATGTTACAGCCAAGAACTCGTTCGTGTTCTTGTGTAAGGAGCTTCCTGTTCGAATGGCAAACATCATGAAGGAGATTCAGCTATTGCCAGAGCCGCTCTTCAACATGCCTTCTGTCCAGCTGGTTGAAGGATGGTAAACAATGTTCTGTGTAAATTTTTTTACATAGTACACACATGAATTTTTTTGCAACATTTTAGAAATGGTTCACACTTTTGTGCACAGGTCTGAGCTGAATGCAATGATTGTTAAATTAAGACCATATTTAAAAGTCTGTGTGGTGATAAGGTGTTAAAATTTAATCATATTATTTATGATTTAATTTAAATACCCTCTTGAGAGAGTATAATTTTTTAACGACTTGATCTGATCGTTAAAGGATTCTAAATCTCAGGAATTCACATGCTACACGCTCACTATGGAGAGGTCTTATGCATACTCGACTATGTCGACTACAGGCTTTTTTGGCAGAAAACACTCTGTTTTCAGCCCGGAAAGCTAACACACTATTGTTGGCTCGGATAGGAGTGGCTAACACTATTTTAGGCCCTGATAGGGGTGGCTAACACTATTTTAGGCCCAGATAGGGGTGGCTAACACTATTTTAGGCCCAGATAGGGGTGGCTAACACTATTTTAGGCCAAGATAGGGGTGGCTAACACACTATTGTAGGCCCGGATAGGGGTGGCTAACACTATTTTAGGCCCAGATAGGGGTGGCTAACACACTATTGTTGGCTCGGATAGGGATGGCTAACACTATTTTAGGCCCAGATAGGGGTGGCTAACACTGTTGTGGGCCCGGATAGTGGTGGCTAACACACTATTGTAGGCCCATAGTGGCTAACACACTATTGTAGGCCCAGATAGGGGATGGGTAACACACTATTTTAGGCCCAGATAAGAGTGGCTAATACACTATTTTAGGGCCGTATTGGGGTGGCGCAGAAGGGTACCCACTGTTGCAGATATATTTGGAACACTTGAATGCAAGTTTAAAAGAAAAGGTACCTAACATTTTTCAGTAACGGTTGTATGAACTGTTGATGACGCCAGATTAGTTACCTTTAGCTACACAAAGAACGCCGCAACTCGGGTCGCAGTTCCTAGATAGGGGAGAACGAAGATCCAATGGAAGATCATTCCTAGCAGTCTGTTTTGAAGGACTCACTCTAAGACGTGTCTGCTTTATCTACATTTATTGATAATGTTGTGCTTTATAATAACATTTAACTTTGTCGTAAGGTATGCAAGAAGTTTCGATGAAATCCTTCAGTTTGCAAAAGCCGACGCAAGCAATGAAAAAACGCTGAAAAGGTTTGTCGAAAATAATCAGCATTTCAATCACAGTCACACAATTTATTTATGCACTGGTTATTATAATTAATATAGCAATTGGCGCTGCCATCGTAATTGCACAAGATCAAGTTCTGAATCAGTTATAATTATTATTTTATTCATTATCAGAGGCAATCTACTTTTTTGGCTGTAGCATGTGATTATGAATCAGTAGTCCTCTCCCTAATGGCCTAGTCCTCCCACTGACAGTGCACCGTCAGTGTACGCTTCAAAGCTGAGTTGCTTAGCATTGCAGTTGATGCCAACCATATTTGTGCCATTTGGGGATCTCAACCCACATTCCCTCAATTTCTACAATATCATTACTATGCTCATTAAATTAGCAAATTATTATGACAATAATTATAATATAGTAAATTGCCAAAATGAATTATGTAAAACCTGACTACTTTATTTAACAGTTAATAGAATGGTTTCTATACAATTAGGAATAATAATTACAGTAATTATTAATGTCTTACAATAGGTAATATAGAAATATTATCATCAATTGAAGAGAAAGACAAGTCCTTTAAGATTCAGCTATGGGTATGAAGTGTTTACAACTTCATTTTTGTAGCGTTGGCAAAATGACGGCGGGTGACCAGTCCGTTGCTAAACTTATTATTATTATTATCATCATCTGCCATGATGGGATTTGAACCCAGAACCTATCGGCTGACAATCCAGCCACCTAATCACTCCGCCGTCAAGCACCCAGAAGTACAACGATGTACTGTAGGTGCATGTGTTCTATATTTGTTCGCGAAGGTTCAATGAAACGCTGGACTGCATCCAGGATCGTCATAAGACCGTCGTGGAAACGATGGCCCAGGGAGTGCAGGAAATGAAACAGGAAGCGGCTGACGAGATTCCGAATCTCGAGGGAAGGATTCACTACTTCCTTGATCGATTCTACCTCAGTCGAATCGGAATGCGAATACTCATCAGCCAACATAGTTAGTTCACAACTTACGTTTGGTTTTGATTCGTGAATGATGCAGGTGAATCAGTGATGCATGGTGACTCAGTGATGCATTGTGATTCAGTGATGCATGGTGATTTAGTGATTGTTTAAGAACCTTCTTTTTCATGGATCTGTCATGCAGGGACCGCCTCTGAATAGTCCGCTGCTAGAAATTTTCATGTAAATAAATGATGGTGTTACATTTCACTGTGTTAATAGTTATTAATTAATTAATCATGGCTTTTGACTTTGTCTTATGTACACTGATTGTATTTCAGTGTTGTTGTATGGCGATATGGATAATCCATCTCGACACATTGGTTGTTTCGACCCGAGTTGTGACGTTCTTTCCGTGGCTAAGGGCAAGTCATCTGGTCATCATCAGCTAATACATCTGTAATCATGAAATGTTAATGTTGCATAATTATTAATGTTATAATAAATTATGAAATTACTTTAATTTATAATTCTTTCTAGAATAGCATTGTTTTAAAATCTATAACACAAACTCCTTTGTCTTTTGTTTTGTCGGTTTCATAAGCATTCTTTAAAAATCATTCTGTTCAGTAGCGGTTTTTGTATTTTTTTAGGCCGAAACTGTTTCCAGTAAGTTTCTCTTGGGCTTGCACTTTTTAAGTCAATTACCGCAAATTCATCCTGGAGAGATTTATTGTTGACATTGATTTTCGTAGATGCCTATGAAAATGCCCGGTTCCTTTGTGAGCAGTACTACAATGCAGCACCTGATTGCGACTTCCGGTGTCACTCGCGTAAGTTCTCGTGAAAAACTTTCCCACTTGAGTTTTTTTAGCATTCTGATTGTTATCCTCAACAGCTTTGATCTATTCATCTTGAATCGATGTTAAGATTAATCAATTATGTTCCTGCTTTGCTCCTTAAGTTGGTAACATTATTAGTAATTTTGTCTGTAGTTTTTGCTCAACCAAGGGCTCAATTAAGGGCTCCAAAGTAAGGTTAATGATTGATGATTTTACTTAAATGTTTATGCAATTTAACATATTTCATTTTGGTGATATTTTATGATTGAAATGACAAAATCTTTTGCAATTGTTGCGATCTATTACTAATTGTTGCTCTGTAATGTAGCATTAAAAGACATCTTGAGGGTGAACTACATTCAGCTAACATCTGTAAAAAATTTATATTAAATTGGGAATATGGGAATATTTCGGTGTTGACTTCTCACCATTTCATCGTGTGCCGAGGCTAAGAAAATTGTGGTGACTGACACTTCATACCCATGGTTAGATGAAGGTATCTGGAGCTCTTTTTCAATTCTGCATTGAATCTGATTTTGCCTGTTCCTGTTATTCATTCCTTCAGCTTATGATCGAGATAAAGGGACGAAAACCGGTCATGACGACCGCATTCTGATGACCTACGTGCCAGCCCACCTGTACTACATGCTCTTTGAACTCTACAAGGTGTATATCGTCTACCTGATCATTGACTGGTCTGTGCTGTAGCTTTGCTGTTGTTGGTTGTGGTTGTTGCTGTCATCATCATCATTGTCATCATCATCATCGTCATCATCATCATCATCATTATCATCATCAGGGCCACTGCCAACACTGCAATTACGATCACTGCTACTTATCTTTTTGTTGTCAAGACCAAGACTGCCTTGGCCCAGCATTGGGCATTTGCTGTTGTGGGTCCATCTACCTAGAATGACCTTCCTCCATCACTAAGAGCTAAACTAAGGACTGGCTTCTCTCCATCAGCTTCTCACTTTTTACATCATTTTTTGCTGGAGTTTCATGCTGAGAGTGTCTCTGAATAGTGATTCTGTGAGAGGTGCAATATAAATCTAAAGACACGACGCGATACCGCGACTACCACTGTCATCATCCCCATCATCCCTTCGCTTAACCCTCTTTTCATCATCGTCGTCATCATTCTGTCATCTGCACTATATCGTTATCATCACTACTATCATCATTAGGCCCTATTGTGGTGTCATCACCTAATGCTTTATTTCCTCTCATCATTTTCATATTCATCTTCCTCAGCCATGCTACTTATCTTTTCCTCCTCATCATTATCATCATCATTATAATGATCATCATTTTAATAGTCTTCCGATTTCATTATGCATGTTTTCTTGTTGTTAAACAGTTTTGCTCCAAGAACATCCAGCATTCCAAATAAGTGAATTGTGATCTGATTCTAGAATGCCTTGCGTGCGGTCGTCGAATGTCACCACGACGATCCATCGCTACCGATTGTGCAGACTCTCATCTGCAAAGGCCGCGAGGATGTCACGATAAAGGTGAGGCTCCCACAACAATCCCAGACACAAACCTCATTTTCCATGGTAAACAGTGTGGGCAATCCTGGAATTTTATGATCTTGAGAATTCTTTTTCATAATATTTCAAATGCGATAGCCTGCAAGTTGATATCTTTTTTCTAAAACAAATTGTGAACATAAAAGGCCAAACATTTTAGCCTGACTTCTTTAGGTATGTAAGAAATTGTTAATCCAATTGTATTACATTTTGAGTCAGTTCTTGACATAGTCTCTGATTGCTCCATTGAGGCCACTTTTTTCAGTTCTTATAATTCTGATTCTTAGACTTACATTTTTGATTAAATATTGTTGATTGACACTTGTGTTTGATTGACACATGTCTGTTACGTTGAATGTTGACAGACATCTGGTGTTGTTTGACATACAATTCAATTTAATTAACAAATGTCATGATAATTGACATATTTAATGTAGTGACTGATGTCATTTTGTGAATGACTTTTGTATTGATGTATTTAATGGGGGTAATTGCAATATTTCTTGTTGATTGACATATTGTTTGATTGACAGATTTGTGTTTGATTGGCAGATTTGTGTTTGATTGACAGATTTCTGTTTGATGTATATAGATTTCTGTTTGACTGACAGATTTCTGTTTGATTGACAGATTTCTGTTTGATTGACAGATTTCAGATCAAGGAGGTGGAGTTTCTAGGAACGATGCAGACAAGCTCTTCCACTACATGTACTCAACGGCTCCAAAGCCTCCATCACCGGACGCCATCCTAACAACTCCTCTGGTCTGTAACTGGAATCAATGGACTTGAAATCAATCACCATAACAATTGTTGTAACATTGAAATGAAACATTTGTAAAGCGTAAAATAGTAATGGTTGCGGTCGTATTATTGTGCATGCAAGATCTGTAGCATATTGTTGAGCTGTTAACTAAAGTATGGTAAGTGGCAGTTGTACTTTGCTATCAAGGGATTTGTTTCATTGAAAAGCCTTGATATGTGCTGAATTCTTGTCTGTTGGTGCTATTTTCCCTCTGTAGTTCAATTATTTTCTGGTTTCTTAGACTTTTTAACTATGAAGGACATTTACATAGAAAGAAGTGACGAGTCGTAGAGTAATTAGTAACACAATGGCGTGCACAGCTGAGGAAGTAAGTTCAATTCCCCCTAAGTTGTAAGGTGCCTTTTTCAAAAACTCGCAACTTAGCACTGAACATAATCTTGCAAAGCTAAAGAGATACAACTTAAGATGACTCGAAAGTGTATCGTAAGCCATTGAAGAAATTATACCTACGTAATGTGTGGGCAGTAAATGTAATGTACTTATCTTCTTCTTTTCTCTCTTCCGTCAGGCATAAACTAACGATGAGGTTTTCACACAATTTCTCCACTTTCCTCTGTCTTTGATTGTGTCCCTTGTTGTTCTCATATCCATATCTCTCCCTCTGAGGTCCTGTTTCACATTGTCCATCCATGTATGTGAATGACTGTAAATTTAAATATAATGTAAATCTTAGAAAATTTCTCAGTGCCCACAGCTTATTTGGCAGCGCTATACCAAATTGCTAAGCCAGTGGGTGTTGCTGTCTTTATAGGCTGGCTATGGCTATGGTTTGCCGATATCAAGACTCTACGCCAAGTATTTCAACGGGGATCTGTGGTTGAACACGGTCGATGGCCATGGAACAGATGCAATGGTTTCTCTCAAGGTACGCATCTCATCTCTCAATATTATCGAGCCATAGCTATATGTCTTTTTGGTCTTCCACCACATGTGATGGTGCTTTGTGAATGAGTGTGGATTTATCTTCTGCAGATCAAGATTATGCGCTAACTTACTTAATGATAGTCCTGGACCAATGTAATGTGGAAGGTAGGTCATAAAATTGTACACAAGTCTCTTCTTATTGCGACTGCCCTTTAGCAGGAATTCTGATATAGTGCATTAGGCTGATCAATCAGACATTTAATTGATTAATTAATCTATTGAGTGAAAACTAAGCCTCCACATGTCTTTGGTTGTGGGTATGAGAATCTGGGATCAGTGGTCCACCCACTCTATGTGTTATGTTAGTGCTCTGTTGACTTCACCCACCTTTGCCTGAATTCCTTAATTTTCGCCCACGCTTCTCCGGCCCATTGTAATTCTCGATTTCTTTTTTGATGTTGTCCACACGTGTTGATTTAGTGCTGGCCTTAGCCTCCTTGGCGCCCTCTGGCGAAGTTTTTCCGGGCACCCCTTTAAAAATGAGAAAATGGTTACAACATGTCAATTCTATATAACTAACTCAGAGGGCATTACAGTTCTCACTATCTCTAAAACCCCAAAGCCGGCACTGTGCATTGGGGTTCAACTGTTCATAGATTCGATTAGATTGTACGTGGTTGTTTCAGGTGCTACCAAAGGATGCGAGTGAGCTTCTGCCTGTCTACAACAAGACATCATCACAGAGATACTCGGCCAAGATCCAGGCCAAGGATTGGAGCGAACCGGTCGATGGGTCAGGCCATCATCGCAACCCGGTCGATAGCTTCAAGCCCACCACAACCCACTAAGCGCCTTAGGAAACAGGAGATTGGTTGGATTCGTATTGGGGATCAGTTGAGGATTATTTCACTGGCTTGGGGCATTGCAACATGTTCAGGGCATGCATACGTTGCTGTGATGCATGATTGGGGCTTTTACAATTTAGGAACAGTTTCGGCATTCGTAAATTATGCCACGCGTTAAGTCTGTGCACAGATTTGAGGCATTAAAGCATGGAACTAGTGTTGGATAGTTCTTAAATTCTGCAAAGGTTTGGGGCTTTCATAAATTAAGTAATGCACTGGTTTGAGGTGCATATTTACTAATTATGTCTCAGTTTCGGATATTCATAAATTTGGCGTGCTTGATGGACAACATTGAGAACTTAACATAATCATTGAAACATCTATTACATGAACCGTGCAGGATCCTTTGACTTTGGTGTACACAGGCTGGCAATTTTTATACTCTGTGTATACCCCCATCGTGCATCCACTAAGTTAATACTGCTGTATTTTATCGTTTTAGTTTGACTGAGTGCTTCCACAATAGAAGTTTTAGTACAGTTGAACTTTTCATTCATTGTTTTGTTGAATCACTGTTATGTAGGCATCTGCCACCATGCAGAATGTGGTAGCAGCCTAATAAGGTAAAGGGTAAGTCCTGTTGATGTACTGGATCAAAAACAAAGGGATTCGACCATTCAAAGGAAGAAAATAAGTTCCTAACTGTCTGTGATGCTTTGTTCCAGGAGACATGAAATGACTGTGTTCCCTATGTTCCACTATGGAACATGAAAGTGCTATGCTTAAGAAATTTACTTGGAAGTCCTCCTACATTGCACCAAAACCAATGAGCCTGATTGTACGAGAGTAGGGGCCTATGACTTTCCTTAGGGTCTGGAATTTGGAACAAAGTGTGCATTGTAAGATCAGTTGTATGTAATCGAGCCATGTAACCTGTAAGGAACGATTTCCAGTTCTCTGGTTGCCATTGTCGAGTTTTATATTCAGATGAAAAACCTTTCAAGACCTACCCTTCTCTTGCCACCAGAGATTATTACAAGAGGGTGCTATAAGTTTTATCCATTACATTACCTTATTGTATCTTCATTAAGATGAATTTCTTGAAATTAAGATTAAATGTTATGGAATCACATCCATGATTATATGTGTAGAACTGTTCAACAGGCTGCAGTACATAAAATTTGATTTAGGAGTAAATTCAAGAAAGATGAGCAAAAACCACTCACTGGATCCTGCCAATCACATAATGCAAATGAGCACACCCCATGAATAAAGATAGCAGTGTGCTACATATTATGACACTGTCATGACATCATTCTGCTGCTTGGCTTTTTGATCAGATATCAAAAATAAATCTATATCAGCGGATCTCAACCTGTGGGTTGCCATCCCTTAGAGGGTCGCCTTATGATTTGCAACGGGTCGGCTTGAACCTTCAGGAATTTGTTTTTAAAAAAAACAATTTTCAGCGTAGTTTCTTATATTTAAAGTTTATGTACTCATGATTACTACACTATAGCAACTGAACGTAATATTTAATTATTTCTTGTACTATGATTTGTGAAGGCAGAACCTCAATCAATAGTTAAGGCTGCAATAACTTTGAAACTATTATCAGGGTCACAGGAATAAAAAGGTTGAGAACCACTGTCCCATATGAAAGCAGCATTTGTCTGGTAACGTCTCAATGGTAGTGCTTCATCCTCCATGTCCGATCTCTGTTGCTCAGTCTCCCATCGAGCTCTGCACTCTTCGGCTAAGCAGAACTCTAGGGCCCGATCCTCGGTGATACAGCGTTGAGCACTCCACTTGGAAAGGGCTTCCGCTCACATTGTGCTCACTGTTCCGGAGCAACCTGCCTGTTTCCATACCAACTCATCAAGTCCTTTCTTGAAGGGGCATTATAAAAGATTTTTAGAATGATTGTTCACTTTTTAAAAAGTTATATCAGAGGCTTGTTCAGAAATACCAAGTTCAAGTTCAATTATTTGGATAGTTTAACAAATGGCACTGCATCCATACTTAACAAAGAGTGAAAATCACACATTATGCAAGCAAATACACCTCGTAAATAACAAATCCAATGAATACATGTACATAAAAAGATAGCCAATCAGAAACGCAAATGAATACTACATCTTATGAATTCAATACATATAGGAAAGAAAACCACACTGTAGGGGCCTAGCTGGTACATATAATGCCACTGGTAACCAGCTGTTGACCTAGTAGAAACCCAATGAAAACGACTTTCAGAGCAAAAATATAATCGGTAGAAAGCAACAACACAGTGTGTACGTGCTTTACTGATAATTATCACAAACGTACAACATGCTGAACCTTACTAGTGTTCAGAACTCCGGCTAGAATCACAACTAAAATATCAAGATATGAGCATAAAATCCCTGCATTTGAGGCATTGCATGGATGTCTAGCTAATCAAAAAGTCTTAAATTGGAGTTCATGGTTTATAAAACATTAAACTCTAGTTAGCCACAGTATTTAAAATTTTGATGATAAGCTGCATTTGTTTCCCAATCACTTTCAGTAAACGCTCATTTTTGAAGAGTTAAAATCCTTCCTTATTTAAAATTTCTTGCTATGACTTTTCACTTACAAGTTATCTTAATCAATACCATTCTCTTTTCAGGATACCTAAAACTAGAACTATACTGGTAAACAAGCTCTTTGGGCTGTTGGACCTAGATTATGGAGCTCCCAATTGTTCATATCATTTACCTTTCAAACCACTTATCAATCATAACAAGCTGAGCACTTACCTAGATGCTAACCTATGTAGTGCCTATGCTTTAGTTTGGTTGCGCTAATTAGATACCGGAGCTACAGAAGTTATTAATTACTATCAGTAACAACAATAACAACATATAAAACAAAATCTCAAAGTATTTCATGTTATTAAAATTCTGTTGGGTCCATCCACTAAGAACACATGCAGACATTGCAGTGTATAATCATCTATAATTATTATATTAAGTTCTTTCCTGCCAGTATGCCCATGTGGGACCCATACGGTCACATATGGGTTCGTGTTGGCATAAAATGTTCTTGGGAATACTGGCAACATCCATATTTATAGCTTCAGCCTGCAACACAGGTTCAGTTCCAGCTTCGACAACTCCATTCACTTCATTATTCTTTGATTGTTCGTATTATGATGTTCCCACAACGCATTTGCAGGCGGTTCAATATTTACTTACTTATTAACTACAACTGTGTTACAGCAATTAATTCACACTTCCATTACAACTACTTTGTATTAATTAAATTACATAATATTAATTGCATCATATTTTCAGATGTTTAAGTCATGACATGGCTTTCAAAAAAGCTAGCATCAATGGCTTCAACATTAACGAAAAAAGTCAGACATTTAAATTATTAGTTTTAATTTACAAACAAATTAATTGTCTAAAAAAAATAAAATGCAATAACAGTAATGGCAGAACTCAAAACAACATCTGCATAGCCAGAATGACTCAATTGGAAAAATAAAAAACAAATTTTGCACTGCTGCCGAAAATTGATCAACGGAACATCATGAACGCCACCTGCTAACAAAATACAAACCACGTCAATTGTTAACCCAGCATACATACCACTTTCACACCACCCCACAAACTACTTTATACCTAATATGAAAATACATAGCTTACAGCAAAAATTAGAAATGCGTTTAAAAAAAACTGTCCTCTTTCGTCAATGCTATTGCAACTATTACTTGCAAATAAAATAAGCTGGTTTCAGTGACTTAGCGCTCTTTTGATCTGTAGAAATGTTGAGTTTACGATAGCTATGCCGGGAGTGCCTCCAAATACATATCTTTAATGTGCCTTTTTAAATGCTATCAATAAATGAATTAATGTTCAGCTTGTTTAACTTTAAAAATCCTATGTATGAATGTCTCTGAAAAGTTCATAAGGAGTAGTCTGCTGTGGTTCGTCTAGAGTACAGTTACAAGCAGGGGCGGCGATCCCAGGGGTTTCGGGAGGACAAGTCCCCACTTTTTACAGAGAGAGGACAATTTATACGTGTCCCCCCCACATTTCATACTCCTCTCATTGGGTGTCCCCCCACCTGACAAGCAAGATCACAGCCTCTGGTTACAAGTCTTCCCTGAAATGGGAACTGCATAGGGACCACGAGCAAGTCCTTTGCTCGCAATTGTTCAGCACCATCAATTGATGCTTGGTCATCAGACAATACTAATAATAGAACATAAACGATCAAATTCTCTTTGTCAACGCTGTAACAACCGTCATCAGTATCATTCATCCCTATTACATTGAGTCATTCATTCCAGCTCAAGTCAATCAGTCAAGATCCTGTCAGAATTGGTAACAATTTTAATGATATGCTCCTTAAATTAAAAATTACTAGTCGGCAATATCATTGGTGCACCTCAAATTTTCACAGAGAGTAGGTTCTAGAAATTCATAATATATCTCAGAAAGTATTTTCAATATTGCACATCATCTCATCTGGACATCATCATCTCAGCCAATGCATCTTGCACCGTGTGATCCAAGTTTCAACCTTTTCTGAGATTATCAGGTGGAGATGTTTCTCAGAATTGTTGGAGTTCAGTTGGAATGACCTCATCTGTTATTGTTGTCAATATTAATCATATGTATTGCAATCGTATATACTGAACAGTGTCATTTGTAAAGATTTAAATTTAAATGGAAACAGTTGTCTTACTACATCTGCTGCTTAGTGACGTTTTCTTGTCATGTATCGCACCATCAGATGAATGACAAACGGCCATGTAATCACAAAAGCAATCGTCGGATAGTTCATGCTGGCAAACAGTCTCCACTTCTAGCAAACAAGAACATTTCTTCAACCCATAGTTTATTAATAATATTTAATAATAATAATAATACCACATAACAATAAATTAAAATAATAATAATAACAATAAAATAATGATACTAGTTAATAATAAATAATTTAAAGTAATAATAATAATAACAAAATAATGATATTAGGTAACAATAAATAATAATTTAAACAAAATTAATAATAATAATAACAACAGAATAATGATACCAGGTAGCAATAAACAATAACTAAAACAAAAATAACAGCAACAAAATAATAATACAAAGTAACAATAAACAATAATTAAAATAATAATAAAAAAAACAAAATCATGATGAGGGATGTTAAACAGTAACCGAACAACCGGTTACCGGTTCTTAAAACGGCAACCCGTTTCTGACATTTGCAAAACGGTATTCAAATTTATTTATTTTTCTTTCATTTTCAGGAATTTGATACCGCCCTTCTTCCAACATCTTTTTGCTCAGAAGTGCATACACATGTCTCGACGGCGCAATTGCAGTTGTACTGCAGAGCAAAGGTGCGCGAAGGACTTGCTCATTGCTCAAGGTCCCTACACAGTGACGTCCCGGACGAGGCTCGAACCCGCGCACTCAGCACACACTGAACGTTACGGGCTGACCGCTCTCACCGATCGGCCACTGTGCCACACCATCTCTCCCAGAGATGGCTGGACCATTATGTGTAAACAAAGGTTGTGTGTGTCAAGCCGGTCAACTTTAAATGTGTTCATGAATAGCTGTTGTTCAAAAGCTGGGATTTTAATTTTTCCAGAAAAGGCACATCAGAGGGACAAATCAAAAACAAAAAGCACATTTCAGAAAATTTTAAACGATAAATGCTAATATGAATTTTTTTTAAAGTGAAGTTCAGGTACTTTATGTTGAAATATTTTTATGAGCTTTTCCTCCTCCTCTAATAGCTGCTCCAATCATCCCTTTTATTTTAGTCTCATGTTACACAGTTTATTAAATTTATTTATTTCATATTTTGTCACAAGACATTTGTAAAACTCTTGCAACATATTACCTATCAACACCATAGCCCACACACACATAATAGCAATTCAATGTCAGGTCAAAACACTAAACGGTCTTTTCCATCGATCAAAGACTTATGCCTTGCGATAATAACACGTCATTTATTTATTTATTTGGAGGATTTACATGTTGCCTCTTCAACATATACCCTCAGAAATGCTACTGACCCAACCCCGGCTAAATAGGGCAGTCTTAAGGTTGACATAGAACATGGAGTGTCCATTGGGCACAAGGCAGAGAGTGACAGATTCTAGGTTGCAGGGCCATCAACTGAGAAGGCAGCCTTCTCAGTTAAAGTGGAAAAGTGGAAGTCCAAGAGAGAGAGACAAGAAGCTCGGTCTGTAAAGAGGAAGCCAAATTTTAGAAGACAATAGATCAGGAATGAAAAGAAAAATGGAAGCAGGAAGAAAAGACACTCTTACACTCTGGATAGATCAAACTTACATTTGGCTTGCGTTGACTTAACCTTGTCCTCTCCAGAGTCTGAAACGTTAATACACAAGTACTTTTACAAACCAAAGCTAAGAAACAGTTTAACAGAACATTCAAAAAACTACATCTTACTCATTTTGAATGCTTCCAGTTAAAGTGCCAATCTGATTAGCGTTAAATGGTTAATGTCCTTCAATGAACTGAATGCTGCACAAGAGTTGCATTGTAGCACTATATATTGAAGTTTCTGCATTGTCCATCTTATGCATACCAACTTAGTCCGAGTATGCGTCAAGTCAGAAATTATCTTGAAAACTATATGGAAAAATATTTTGACACTATTCAAAAACTACTTAGAAAATTGTCTGGCAGATTAATTGGAGAATTAATTAGAAAATTGCTCTAAATATAATTTTGAACACAATTTTGGAAATCTCTGGACAATTATTTTAAAAATAATATGAAAAATTCATTGGAGAATTATTTGGGAAACTGGTTTCAAGTCGTGCCTCTTTTTGCGCCATGAAGAGTGTTTCCATTGCCTGAAGTCGTGCAAGTGCTGAGTTCATATCCTGCTGGAGTCGGCCAAGAGCCAGCACCAAGCGATCGGACGAGTCGTCCGTAGCCTCAGTCGTCCGCTGGTGGCCCTCCGTTCCATAAGGCACAAGGTCAACAGGTCGCAGATGACTGACAGTGGCACGATTACTCGAATGAGGCTTTCCTGCAGCACCAGCAACAACAGTGAGGCTTCCCTAAAGCACCAGCAAAAACAGTAACAACCATGACAAAACACTAGTCTAACCTAATGACCTCTGTAGAGCCAATGTCATGTAGAGCCAATGTCATGCACGCAACATCAAGCAGTAAGTGGTGCTTCAGTGTGAAAACGCAGCGAGAAAAAGCGATATGAAAAATCACAATCTGAAGATAAGCAATCAGAAAAGTTGATATTAGTTCAGACATGAACAGCATCAGAGTAGACTTTGTGCTGCTAGTCTCAGTATTGGTCCTATTGGATAAACGCTACAAAGCTCTGTTATTCAGAGCAGACGGAAAGAAGTGTCAAATCCCAAAGCCTTAAGACTGCAGCTAAAGGGTACATGTACCCCACAAAATCCCCATCACCACCTCCTACCCTCTCACTCCCCGATATACAAATTTCGTATTGTTTGTCCACCACTTTAGTTCCAGTATGAGGCAGCAGTAGAAGAAGCAGTAGCAGGCACTTTATTTGATCGCTAAAAGCTTACAATCAATAGATGTGAAGAGGAGAGCTCAATTCTTATTGCATAGAGTGGCTCAAATAAGGAGCAATGTTGTACAGGTGGTAGCATCAATGGCTAAACTCTAAACTACAAAGTAGCCCTATGATGCCAATGTGTTGTTTGTATTCAGGTTTATTGTTTCAGAGACAATCCTTATTCTCCTTAATATCATTAAGTGTTGTTCTAAATGTGCATAACACTAGTGTAAAGTGGGTAATTTGAGTAAGTACATGATGAGGCAGTCAGTTCAAAATAGGATATTTCTTTACTCTAACACTTAATGATGAAGATGATAGTCTACTTAAGGTGATTGAGAGAATCAGGAACCAGTGGAGTGCACAGTGAAAGTGCTTACAGAAAAAAAGTTTACATTTGAATCGGTGTGTTGGCAAAGTGCAGAGAAATGGATGTTTATATTCTGTTTCATAACTGTCAATATTTATTTATTACCGAAATTTGATGCCACCTCTTTCAACATTTTTTGCTCAGAAGTGCATACACATGCCTCGACAGCACAATTGCAGTTGTACTACAGTGCAATTGTGCGAGAAGGACTTGTTCAAGGTCCCTACACAGTGACTCCCCAGACGAGGGTTGAACTCGCTGGGTCAGCGCACACTGCACGTAATGGGCTGACCGCTCTAACCGATCGGCCACTGTGCCACACAATCACAATATGTCGAAGACACAAAGACAAAGCCAAACAAAGTTACTAGTGAGAGGTCGTTGGTTCAACAACCCGTTTAAAAGTGGTTGTGACCGGACACAAATCTAAATCTATGACCAATGTTGCCCGTAATTTTTGTGAGCTTGCGTGCACAAGAAATTTTGTGTGTGCAACATTTGATAAATGGTCCGCACTTTTGTGCGCATGTCCGAGCTAAATGCGATGATGTTTAATTGAGATCATATCTACAAGTCTATGATGACAAGTCCTGATAATAATAGTAACTTAGGAATAGTCCCTTGTCTAAGGATATATAAGGGGATGCATCAGCAAAGAAAAAAGTTCCTTGACTAGGGTAGGCCGCAGCCAGCTAGGAGACTCGAATTATGTACTCGATTTATGTACACTGTGTCCAGATGAAAAGTGGACCCTAAGAAGAAGTGTCATAACTCGGTCAAAACTTGTAGCATTTGACTGAAATTTTGACAAAAGAAATAGTGGGCATATCACCACGAAATGCAAATTCAGTTTTCAAACGTTGGTGATTTTGTCAAGTTTATGAACGTTTGAAATGCAGCTCCGAAAAGGAGAAGTTTCCAAAATAGGGGCCCAGCCTGTGCCCTACAAGAGCCATACGGAAGTGAAGTTTAGTCACAGCTGGTGTTCAAATGTCCTCCTTGTCCAAGTATACACGACTGCAGACGTGGACGCCACTGTTTGATGGTCTGGTCAGTGATCATGCGGTCAAACAGCTGCCACTCCTCAATGAGACGTTCCTCAAATGATCAGCGCTATGAATACGAGAACAATAAACGCGTTCCTCCAGCACACTGCTGATTTGATAAGTAACTGGATCGAGGTCTAGACTATTGGGTGGCCAGAGCTGCAGGGATATAAAGTCAAGTGTCTTTCAGGACAGCAGAGAAATGGTCTCACGTGTTCGGTGTGCAGGGTCACTACTTGTCTCGTGTGTTTTTTGCCTCTGCCGGGTTTTCGGTCCCCTGTGCTGGTTTCATCGATCTTTTTCAACAGTTTATTCAAAGACGACACACACCAGCTTCTGTTCAGAAGTTCATTCACAAACCTTTTTGCTCCATAACCTTTTTCTTGCCACAATAATTAACCAATATTTATCTTCTTTCGTAAATGTCATGTTTCTTTATCTTTTACACCAAAACAACTGATGTTCCATCGATAACAACGTCGAAAGAAAGGTCCTGTGTTGGAAACTTTCAATTTTACCAGCTATGTTTAATCATTTAATTTCTTTGCTTATGCTGCATCAATTAAAGTCAATTTTTGCAGATTTATTCTAAAATGATGCGGGGTACTGCACATGTAATTTTATTGATATAAGCTTAATCTTCAAGCAGTTTCTGATAAACGTTTAGGGGTCTACTTTTCATCGAGTTTTTAAATATTTTTGCCAAATATATTTGTGCACGCACACTAAATCGCTGTGTGCACTGGCTGACCCGGCTCCACAGGTCATGTGTGCATAGCCTGGCTCCACGGGTCATGCGTGCATAGCCTGGCTCCATGGGTCATGCGTGCATGCACGCGCACACAGCTTATAGGGAACATTGCCTATGACTGCAACCATGAATGACAGACATTTCAGTACATTCTATTGATTCCATAGCATATTTAACTCTTACAAGTTGGAAACATTGAACCTCTTAAAAAACTCTCGATATAAAGTTCAATTCAAGTTAATCAACTTAAAAACAAATAAAAAGTGCTTCAAACAAATATACCAGTTACAATAAAAAAAACAGAAACAAGGAAATAAAAAAGCCAAAGAACAATAAATTGAAATTTAAAACAATGTAGATGTTATTGAAAAGATATTGGCTGTTTTCTTGATGGTCTGTCCATGTCAATCCATGGCCGCATTGTTCCACCTCACGCGCAATCGCCCTGCAAGTACGAATTCCGACCTGATTTACCTGCGGCGGGGATACTTGATGCAGAATCAGGATTCGAAAGTCGATCTTCTGGATTGGAGGAGCTTAGCACGGAGGAACTCTGAAGAATCACATGGTCATCCTAAAGAAAAACAACAACAACCAGAATTTCCATGGCTAATCATCGACAATTTCATTGCTAAAACTTTCTACTTCATAACTCCTTGCCGTTTATTTGTTTCATGGCTAATAACCTTCTATTTCATGGCTAATCGCCTTTGTAGAGTGAACATAATTGTAATCGAGTATTCCTATGGTTCCATTATGACCGTATCAACACGTAATCCGTTGACATAGATCCACCTTTAAGTGTGAGTTGTCCAAAGTGTCCAAGAACTCATCAGCATCGCTTCCACTCTCACTCGTTGGCTCACCAGGTCCATTCGCTCGTTGACCTGCTGCTGATGTCGCATGGGATGAATGCCCAGCATCTGACAGAAAGCATCAAACAATATAAAGCAAGTAAATAAGCATGAACTTTATTGAACTGCTTGCAAACACACTGCGGGTACATCATAATATGAACGTTCAAAACAATGTCCACTCTCAAAATAAACATATCAAGCAATTACACAGCAATTAGACATCCTCAAAGTAGTTAGATTAAAATAATGTACACTCATAAAATAATCATAACTAGCAATTACACAACAGACACCCTATGAGTAGCTAAAGTAAATAGAAATCAAGCAATACTAGGCCTAGCTACACTCACAATAGGAATAGATTCAATTGTATAACATTCAGGTGATAAAACCACATTGAGTTAGTGCGTTAGCGCGCGGGATCTCACGATTTTGCGATCGAGGACAGAGTGAATAGGTAACAATCTTTAAAGGTGTCTATCAATGAATCAATCAATCAATCAAACTTGATGTAGTGCCTCTGTAAGAAATCTATCAATCAATCAGTCAATCAATTACACTTGACATAGCACCTTTTCAAAAAATCTATTCAGAGGCACTCCCAGTCTAACCTTGTCCAAATAACACACATTTCAGAATAAAATAGAAATGGAATAGAGAGTTCTTAGGCACATTCCAAGCAGTCGAGCCCACAACCGAAACAAACACTCAACGTGGAGCCATACTGATATATCCACTTGTGATCGGGCCAATTGATAATTAGACATTGCTTCCACATGTTCGGAGACATTGAAGTAGAGCTCTACAGATATCGCCTTTTGCTCATTACGCCAATACCACGTACAACGTAATATAAGATTATTGCACATTATTGGTGAAGTCCCAGATACACAGAAATTCGTGTATGTCTCTGTGTTGAACAGTTACTAAGTGTGACTGAGAACAGTACAACTAAGCCACAATTACAGAATGCTAATCAATCAACCATCATATCACCCAAAATACTCAACAATTACCAAGGTTGGCAGCTGGTGAAGAATGTCGTGGCGAGCTCTTGGAAGAATCAGACGACGAATAACTGGACAAGTCGTGTCCACCGTGCGGTCCAAATCCGTTTCGTTTCGAGGCAGCTCCCTCTAATTCGGTTGGTTCAGGAGGGAAACGAGGCAAGGGACTTCCGGTCCTCAATTGACTTGGACTTGCGTTTCGAACCATCTGAGCGATTGCAGAATTATCGTCGACCACTTCGTAAAAGTCGCCGAGTCTCTCGACAAACTCCTGGACGTTATTCGTGTGTGGCATCGTCTCAATGATCTAAAAGAATTTCAACAATGTACATCACTGCTTCAATGAGTATAATTTCTCACCTAACGCACAGGAGCAGGACATTACCCTCTCAGTATTACCCCCTCTGCAATGCACCCCATAAGATAGTATCCACGGACATAAACCCGAGAACATTACCCCGCCATAGCTTGAACTGTGCTTTAAGACAAATGTTAAATGAAAGATTTATTAACGAATTAAGATGAATTAACAAATTAATTAAAACATGATTTATGTAATGCAATGTGATGGAGAACTTATATAGCACCACTCGATAACAGAGGCACTAATGCTAATAGCTGCCATTGAATAGCTGTCACTGGTCCAGAGACTCCATACATCCAAGCCATCTGTCAGCTGTCGACGGGAATCCGTTGGTCAATGGTTCCATGCTTGTGTGTGGGCCCACCACTGATGACTCTTTTCAGCCTACTGTGCATAGTTTTGCTCATAGATACATCTACACTTGCTAACTGTTACATTTAATATCATTAAGGCCAGTGCAGAGTGCGCCTCTTAGTAGATATGTTGAATGGGTGCTATATAAATGTTTTAATTGATTGACTGATTGAACTGTGCTTTAAAACGAATTTGAGGTGAAGGCTTAATCACCAAACTAAATGTAAATCCTCAAAAATTTCTCAGCGCCCAAAAAAGCCACGTCAGGGAGACCAGCTTATTCACTGTGCAAAATTTCATGCTTGTATCACAAAGTGAACAACCACTGGCTTGTTCGGATCTATGATGCTACACTATTGCATCATTTAGTGATTGAGGGGAGAAAGATAAGAACAGTTGTGTATCATCAGCATAGAGGTGCTGATGAACAGAAGACGAGGAAATGATTTTGCTGAGTGGGGAAGTGTACAGAATGAATAAAAGAGGACCAAGAACAGAACCTTGAGGAACACCGCATGTGAGGCTGTGAGGACTAGATGAGTGACCAGAGACATTGACAGTGAAATAGCGTGAAGAAAGATATGACTTGATCCTGGATAGGGCAGTACCAGAGATTCCAAATGTAGAGGAATGGCGTTTGATAAAAAGAGCATGATCTATGGTGTCGAAGGCGGCAGAAATGTCTAAGAGACATAGGCAAGACACTTGTTAATAACCTATTGCCACAAGTTTGTTGTAAAGTGATATGAGGAATGTTTCCATAGAGTGATGTTTGGTGTATGCAGATTGATTTGGGTTGAGGAGATTGTTTGAGGTTAGGAAGCCGTCGAGATGAGAGAAGACAACCCGTTTCGAGAGTGTGGATAAGAAAGAGAGATTTTACATTGGCCGGTGGGTTGGACAGAAGTTCGTTGTATAGGGATGGTTTTTTGAGGGGTGGTTAAACAATCGAATCCTTGAAAAGCACAGAAAAAGTGCCGGTTGATAGAGACAGGTTGATGATCTTCGTAATTGTAGGAACGAGAAGAGTTGCACAGTATTTTAGTAAGGAGGCTGGAATTGGGTCGAGGTCACATTGTTTGTTTTGAGAGGCTTGGATGAGGGTCATGATTTCTATGTAAGTAGCAGACTCGAATTTGTCAAAAGATGTACCAGGTGGCAAAATTGTGTCGCCATGATCATCTGAGGGGGATGATGATGATTGTGATAGGAGAGTCTGTAACGAGAGATGGAGAGGATACTTTGTCGGTGAAGAAAGATGCAAAAGAGTCGGCAATGGATGCATGTGGAATAGAGTTTGGAAGAGAATGTGAGGAGCCGCGGTGGAGAAGATTGTTAACAGTTTCCCAAGGATTTCGACGGTTGGATGAATTTGAGTGAACGAGAGATGATAGGTAGTGTCTCTTGGCAGAGACAAGTTGGCTGTGGTATCTGTTTGTTATGGTCATTAAGAGTAATTAAGATTACTTAACAAATTAATTAACAAGCAAGATTTAATGCAAATAGCTGTTATTGAACTGTGATTTAAAACCAATTTGAGGTGAAAGATCAATTAAAAATTCAGAGTAATTAAAATTAATTAACAACTTAATTAAAATCAACAAGCATGAATTAAAGTAAATAGCGGTCATTGAACTGTTCTTGAAAACAAATTTGAGGTGAAAGATTAATTAACCCGATTCACACGGTTGTGATCTCTCGTGCACTCAATAAAAGTCTGTAATATTAATAATAAAAAACTAAGCAATAGAAGAGAAGGGCATTCCATTAAGAAATTCACTGCAAGGGACGAGTTAACTAATTGATTCTACGTATCAGCATTAATGCTCTGTGTTTAACAATATCGCTATGTATGCTTGTCAGGGATGTTGCTGTCGCGATGATGATTTTAGAAAAATTTTAAATCACAACCCGGGTATCCGTCGACCCGTATTTTTACGGAATGTCGAGCACCAGAGTAATTGCCCAGGCAGTCAGCCAATATGACCAACGGAATATTTCTGGCATATTTTCACTGTTCAGGTAAAATAGCGCATTTCTTTAACGGAATTTCGGGTACCCAAAAACCGATTTCATTACCCGGGTAGTCAGCCTCGGGCGGGTACCCGTTGACAGCCTTAGTGATGACACGACAGACAGGATAACTCATCCCTTAGTATGGAAAGTGCATATATACACAGTGATTATAATGGCACAATCAGCGTTCTGGCAATCAATGCTGCCACATCTTAGATACCGTTACTTACAAACACACATTCATAATACAAACAAACAAATATTATACTACGTAGGATTGTAGGTTCATCGGCCTACATGATCAACGTCGGTCAACATTTTGGAGTACCAATTTCCTGTGTGACAGCAAATCTACATAAGTTGCCTACAGAAGAGATATATATATATATATATATATATATATATATATATATATATATATATATATATATATTATGCAGAAAGATACAGGGATACACACAAGAAGCTATAAATATTCTTCGAAAATCATCGATGCAATGGTCAACGTTTATGGCATGCATAAGAAGAGATGTCATAAAACACAGAGAATATGATGATGAGGAGAATAATATTAATAATAATAATAATGAGAGCAAAAAAAACAACAAGAATTTCCATAGTATTATTACAGAAATAGCAATAATAAGAGTACTGGTAATAATCATTGAAAATAATAACAATAATAATTGTATTACAATAATAACAGTTAATGCAAAGATAAAAACCAAGATTATTTAATATTTATACAGCAGTCTGCCTTATTGTGACAAACTTTAATTGGAGCATCAATTCTAACATTAATAGGCCTACATAATTTCGCATATGACCCAAAAAAAATTAATGCACACATGAAAACCTAAACTTAATGTATTTCAAACTCATTATAATGCACATTAATTATATGGGCTCCAAAATCCAGAGTTATCGTGACTTTCTGGGATAGTCTTACATACTCCATCAAAATCTGGCATATTCATATAGCAGGTAGGTAGTATTTTTGCAATTACGTTGTCTCTGGGGTGTTGTAAATCATATTAATATCAAATATATCCACATTGTACTGATATTATTGAATGTAAGCATTAATAAACGATCTACCTTCTTCAATTCTTCAACGTATTGTACCATGGCAACTTCTTGAGGCATTGAGCCAAGTCGCTTCCATGCGTCCCTTGTGAACAAAAATCACAATTATGCCATTAATAAAATTATGCGAAACCGTCAATATGTATGCATGTAAACATGAATAACCTATATAACAATACCTTTTACAGTACGTTGTATCGCTAAGAAAATTCTAAAATAAAATGACTTTGAAGCCTATTTCATAAAATTTAATTCAGACTTAGATCCTGATCCCACTATCAAAAATTACGCTATTTTGCTCGATAATTACTCACAGAAATTTTAAGAAAATGTAGTCTCTTGTCGCTTTAAAATTGCCCAGCAATGTGACTTCATTTTTTAAATTGACTCCATTGGCTTTAAATATCATTACCTCTACCTATGGATATTGGTCATGTTCCTTGAAAATTACTTAGCAGTTCGATCTATATTTAAGAAATAGTCATGTTGCTTGAAAATAATCCAACAATGTGAACTCATTGGTCAAAATAATCATATCATCAACTCATTTTATAAAATACGTCTTTTACTCTAAAGTTACAGGTCTAGCAACACGACCCATATTTAAGAAAGTAAAGTCGTGGTATGACTTCTCCCATCGCCATCTTATCCACCATCAAGTACATGCTTATGTCCTTGCTTCCTACTGCAATCTCAGTTGGAACAGTTAACAAGTAAACCATGCAATGACAATTCTTGAGTGAAAATTTCTCATGAAAAACAAAACCTCTATTTCTAGCAATCATTTGAATAGGTTTCGATCTGGAATTGGATGCATTGGCATAGCAGAATGCACTGTGCCCTGTAACAGGCTGGTTTGAATCTACCTCAAATCACTGTGTAGCGACCCAGGACACATTGCTACCCATAATTGTCTGCGAGGAAGGCAACAAGAAAACAAGTCGCTCATCTCGATGGCATAAAAGCCAATGGACCAGCCTCAGAGCAGAGGAATCATCATCATCAAGATTCATACTATTCCTCCTTTAGTCAGTAGAAAAGCCTACTTACTTATCTGAAGGCACGCTCAGAGTGTGGCATGTGCATATGTATAGAGTAACTATTTGGGACATTGTGACAACAAAGATCAGTGACAACCCGTCCTTACTAGGGAGTGTAACCACCACATCTGCGATAGTTTTTCGTAACTTCACTCTAATAACATTTGTGTCACAGCATAGATGATTAACATCGACCTCCTCGTTTATCCAGGCTTACGACTGGCATCACCGGAAATGGAAGTCTTTGCTCAGAGAGAGGCAACCAAAATGAGACACGTACCATTTTGCCTTACCGATGACGTCCCAGAAACCTGGTTTACCGATGTTACACGGTCCAAGTGTGGCCTGCTTGTAGAGACCGTAGAATGTGAGCATCATGGCGTACGAAGGTTGATACGGGCCTACAAATCAAATGCTCCTCAGGTCACAATAATCATCAATTATTTATTAATTAATCTGCTGCCCTTGTGATTTGTGAGTTACCTAAAACACGTTCTATTGGGTGGGATGATATATGCATACAGACATAATTACGTAATTAATATCCTAGAGGTGCCAACATTTGGAAAAATCAAAGCCAAAACCTTCCTTACTTTGGCTAGGATAGAGTGAGCGGAAAGCCAACAACCACATCAGTTCATGAAGTGCTAGATAACAAACAAGGATCAAAAGCCAAACAGTCAGTCTGGTCAATTTCAAAGTCAGTTAAGACAGTCACATGAGGTGCTTGATAGTGTTTAGTGGTTAGCATGTCAGCCAGTTAATTGGAAGATAAAATCTTCTAGGGGTTAGAAGTCAGGTTCGACATTTAATCTCCGCTTGTGTTCCCTAGCCAACTCGGCCATCAGTACACTTGCCAGACACTGTCAGTCAGATGTTGAGATGGTGAGGGAGAGGTCTGGTCACCCGCACTCGTACGTTGAGGATAAGAAAACCAAGTACCTAACACTACATACCCATGGCTGCCTCAAGCAAAGCTTAAGCGACTGCTCTTCTGCTAAATATTCATACTATATTGCACCTATTATATTTATTCCTATATATAGTGCCGTCAAACGCAGTAGCCATTCAGTAGTGCTCCCAGCGTGAGGACCTCGAAAGTGCAGAAACGTTTTGAGGGAGAATGGTGTAGGAAGAGACTGAGAAACAATGGTAATAAATAGAGAAGAGGGAAGGGCATTCCATAGGGAGGAGGACCCAATGGTGGCAAAAGATCTAGTTTGGGCCATGATAGTAGTCCATACTCAAGGAACAAAAAGAACATGCCAGTTCAAGAAGCTGCAGAAAGAGACGAATGAACGAGAGCCATCATATATTTTGGAGCAATACACAGTTTCCATTTACAGCCAGAGTTCAAAGTGTAAAAAGGAAGTGCCTGGACAACCCCCAAGTTACCCTCCCACCTATCACCTTCCCCAACCCCTCTCCCTATCGTTCCCTCCTCCCACTCATCTCCCTTTACCTGTTCTTAGCCTTCCCTTCTCCTACCCATCCTCTTTCCCCAACTTTCTCTCCAATCCCTTCTCCAGTTCCTCTCCCTCAAACCACTCCCCAACCCTACCTTCCTTTGCACTGAATAATGCTTCTAGATGAGTTTTCCTGCACCTTCACAAACATAAACAGTTGATTTGTAAACAGTAGATTGTATAGCTAGCCAGAAGAAAGATTATGGTAATGTAATGTAATGCAACCTAAAGCCATGAACCCATGCACCATGTCAGGCAAGATCAAACTAATAAGCAGATGAACACCTATAACTTTGGAATAGTTATCTTGACATCAATTTAATTTTATATTCAATATTACTCAATAACCACCATGCTTCTTTGTCTTGATTCTGGGTACGTGTATTTATGACGAGGGTGCAAAAATGAATAGCACTGTGTTGGCTATCGAACCTGTCCAAAAGCGATCATTAGATGGATCATGCAACTGGACTCTCGACCGACCGAACAGGTCAAGAAATCAATGCAACTGATTAAGAGTTCAAGGGTCACAAACAAAGAACAAGCCTTCAGTGATAATACTTTCACTTTGATTGAGTGATAGCATTAATAATATGATTAACGTAAGCTTATCAAGCAAAATAAATCATGCAGGCTAAGATACAGTATACACACCTAATGTCTAAGATATCTAGGATGTCAGGCACTAAAAAACTGGAATCTTAACATATTATCTGTATAATTTCCTTGATATATCAAATGTTAAAAATGTATGCAAATTTTGGTAAAAGTGTATTTTAGCATATTTTATTATACTATGGTGCTTTTAGTGTATTTTATTATTTGACATGAATATATGCCCAACTGTAGCTTAAATGAGGATGGGATCGATGAAACAGTATAATGTACAAGTAGAAACTGGATTGGTGAAGAGAAACAATGCTTAATTGGAAGCTAGATTGATGAAAATGTCATGCTTGATTCATGCGAGAATGTCTCTACGATGGACGTGGAATCGATGCAAACAAGGCCATTTACGCGCGCAAAAACCCGATCGATGAAAAGAAATATATCTAAACGGAAGCTGGATTGATGAAAATAAATATACTTAAGTAGAAGCTGGACTGACGACAAGAAATATGCATGAATGGAAGCTAGAATGATGAAAATATCATGCATAATTAGAAGTTCGATTGATGACAAAATGGCATCGCGGTTAAATCAAGTGGAATTTCTGATCAACATTTTTTTAAACTACATACTCTACACACACTTTTAAAATTCCTTGCATCAATCCACCATCCATTTAAGCACAATTATTACCATCAATCCAGTTTCTACTTACAAAATACATGATATAATGAAGGAAATAATTACATACGCTAAAATACACCGCAAGCACACGAGGTAATAAAATATGCTAAAATACACTTTTACCCAAATTTTAATACCTTGACTATTCTACTACTTATCAATTTCGTAAGCACCCGGAAACTGCCTTCTTCGTCAGTGATGACACCGGCCCTGGTCAGAAGAGCCTCTGATATACAGAGGCGCAATACAAATACTTGATCGTGATTACAACTGTTCATCACTCTTATAAAAGTGCTTGAGAAATAATATATTTTAGCAATTCTTATTAAGAAAATCAGTCCTTTTAGTATTCACACAGAAGTTTCTGATTTTAAAATCCCTAAACAAAACAACAATGGTTGGCAATTCGTATTGAAAAAGTACAACTACTAAGGGAACGTTGTACGTTGCCGGATTGCCAAAGGCCAGACTCAAACGTATGCAGCATAGAATACGCATGACAAATTGACGCACATATAGAAATGTTAATGTAAATCTAAGAAATTTCTTCACGTCGCACAAGACTCGAGTTAGGGAGAGACAAACAGATTTTACATTTCCGAATACTGCTGATAATGGTGCAAATATATAACAAGGGTGTAAATCTTGACAGTTCACTGAATGCAATGACATTGCTTGGTCTGTCAGATGTTCGAACGTTAGCCCACGGTAACGTAACGTAAGATCAGCATTGCATTCTTTCAAGCTGCAAGCAGACGACCTAGCACTTTTACAAAAATTAGAGAAACAGACGTAATACTCATACTATTACATAAATGATTTTCTTCCAACTCACCATTTTTGGGCAAACTGTGGATAACATTAACAGCCGCATCAAACTTCTCCTTAGGAGTCGCAGCCATGATGTTACATCTGTACAACAATATCTACAACAATAAACCGTTGAACCACAGATTACATATTGCTATTTAGAGAGTCACGTACTCGCTTTCAGTCAACTATAATTATCTTCTCGCTTTTGCTGTCTAGCGCCATCTAGCAATAGACGATACAATACACGTGGTATTTTTTGGCTTTAGTTTATTTCAGTTCATTGTTTTGACTTCAGCAGTTCAGCTTATATTATTGCTGGACAATTTCTGTTAGCGTGTCTATTGAAGTTAAAACATGCTATTATGTTAATACTTACTCGTTTGTCGCTGTTAGAACCGCTGGCAGGACGCTGCATTCTGCCTCTCGACTCGGGGTCTTCTTCTTGTCCCTTTCTCTTGGACTTCCATGATGCAGCATCGTGCCTTTTCGGCTGAGGTAAAGACCAAGAGAGCCAGACGGCGATTTAGGCGTGTGGCGTTTGTAGTCGAAACAGCTACATGTAAGAGAGGTAAAGGAAAGAGGAGGAACAAGAGGAGCCCGATAACAGAACGTCGTGAAACACTGTATACAAGTGAGAGGTCGTAAAAATTATTATGATTGATGTTTTTGTTGAGAAAGAGCCGGAAGCCGAAAGATAGATAGATAGATAGATAGATGGATAGATAGATAGATAGATAGACAGATAGATAGATAGATAGATAGATAGATAGATAGATAGATAGATAGATAGATAGATAGATAGATAGATAGATAGATAGATAGATAGATAGATAGATAGATAGATAGATAGATAGATAGATAGATAGATAGATAGATAGATAGATAGATAGATAGATAGATAGACAGACACAGAGACAGAGAGACAGACAGAGACAGAAACAGAGACAGAGAGACAGAGAGAGAGAGAGAGAGAGAGAGAGAGAGGGGAAAAAAAACAGAGAGACAAAGATACAAGGATACAGAGAGACACAGACACAGACACAGAGAGAGCGACAGAGAGACAGACAGACAGAGACAAAGAGACAGACAAACAGAGAGGAACTGAATCAAGAGGAGTGCATTGTCTGAACTACTGCAGTATTGAAATAATAAAATTATGCTATTAAGGCAATCCGAGCATTGGGTGTGCTCATCAACTCTGACTTGGGAATGACGGCTCATTTGGATGAGATACTATCTTCCTGTGTTTCATCCATGTACGCAATGAGGGTCTTTCGCTCCCATGGTCTTCCTACCTCGTTCATCTACCAAGTGCCTAGGGCTACCACAGTATCACTGTTGCCTCTTGAATGTATGTCTCGCCAGCATGGTGGGGGTTTGCAAATGCTAGGTACTTTACCGACTGCAGAGAATCTGGCTATATAGAGAGGCAGGGCGATTGTTTATAAGGGCCATTTTAAATAACCCCGGTCATGTCCTGAGGAAACACTTGCCTGCATCTCGTTCTAGCAAGTAGAACCTGCGGCCTCGGGCCCATGAATTCACCTTACCATGCCAGGACCACCACAACTTCATGCCTCGCCTCCACCGTTTCGAACTAGGGGGAACTGTAGAAGAACTTTGTTTGTCTGACTGGATCTGGGGCACATATTGTACTAAATTTAACTAGGTCTATATGTGAATTAACTAAGTTGCGGTTTGACAGCTTGATTTTATAATTAAACGAATATTGAATTGAATTGAATTGTCATCGGCGGTGTCAAAGGCTGTATACCTATAGACCTAAATCTCAAAAAGGAAAAAAATAATCCTTTCACCGCTTGACTCTATATAAATCCACACTGCAGTTCGTCTAGTCAAAAATGTCAAAATTCTTGGCTGAGTGATAACCTTAAATTGCAATTAAAGTAGAAATTTGTATCTATCCATTCAGATTTGTTAAGACAGAGGAAAGATCGTAGTATAGAGGTCCACAGATTTCCAATTTCTCTTACCCTAAGCAGAGGTTCATCACAGTCTCATCTGTGTTGGACAACATACCCATTACCCACTATCATTAGCTACTATTGCACACGTACCAGACGCAAGTCGCGCAACCCTTGTGAATGCAATAAATTAAACCCATTTTAAAAGGAGCAAGATCGAGGATTTCGCCATACAGTCGCTCTATAGGCCTATAAACGTGAAGGTTCTACTCCTACATTTACGTCTAATTTACGTGTTAGAAAACAGAGTTTCGGGATCAGCGTCCGCCTAAAATAATTATGGATTTCTTGGACCTGCACACTCCGTTCGATTAGCTGCACGACAGGCTGCGGCATTGAGCCTTGGCACATTGAAGGCGATCTGGTGCACGGCGCAGGACTGCTGGCTGTAGCCTGTAGCAGACGCCAGACTATGTCATCCAGGGTAGCCAGCTGAAGTCACGACGAGGGACGCTGAGGGAGCGTCGAGTTGTTTGTCCACGTACGCAGTCGGTGCGTTGGTTTCGAGCCAGAGATGGCGTTTTAAATCTAATAATTGCTGAGTGATCGAGAACCTACAGACGCGTGAGTGAAGGAAGGTGAGTCTGAATAATAATAATGCTGATAACAATGATGATAATGATAATAATAACGACAATAATAATAATAATAATAATAATAATAATAATAATAATAATAATAATAATAATAATGACGATGATGATGATGCTGCTGCTGCTGATGATGATGATGATGATGGTGATGATGATAATGATGATGATGATGAGGAGGAGGAGGAGGAGGAGGAGGAGGAGGAGGAAAGGAAAAGGAGGAGGAAGAGGAGGAGGAGACAAGGGGAGAAGGGGGAGAAGGAGGGGAAAGGCCTCTGAAACAGGTAGAATTATTTTTTGCCTTGGTATGGTTGTCAACCTGTATGACTGCGGGCATATTATGCAAGTTGTTTACACCTGCCTGGCTGAGGTTTCTTCTGCATCCTGTTTGTCTACCTGTCTGACTGCATCTGTCTACTTGTCTGTCTACCTGTTTGTGTGTCTGCCCACCTGTATGTCTGTGTATACCTGTCTGTCTACCTGTCTGTCTACCTGTATGTCTACCTGTATTCTGCCTGTCTGTCTGTCTATTCGTTCTTTTTGTTAGCCTGTTGTGTCAGTCGGTGCAAGATGTCAAGAGAGGTCTGAGGGCTAATATTTACCCAAACATTTCGTAGGAGATTCGACCAGACCATGAGGCTCCTCTATGACTCGCGTCGATGTCGCTCCAAACTTCCACCTCCTGTGTATTGTATCTGTCCATCATATGTATAGGTATACGCATCGTGTCCCCCTCTGTCTTGGGTAACTGGCTACCTGCGTCGCTGCTTGCTTGTTTGCGTTGGTGTACCTATATCTTCGTGTCTGTCTGTGTATCTGTGCCTCTGTGTGACTGTCTGTCTGCGTGTCTGTCTGTATATCTGTCTGCCTGCCTGCGTGCCCGCCTGCCTGCCTGCATTCATGGCTAGTCCATCAGGGTGATGCTGCTTAAAGCTTGTCTTAGTGGACGCGCAGAGGAGGCCAGTGATCCCCATTGCGGCTGGATGCTGGGTTCATAGCAGACCAGGCGGCGGTTGCGGCGGCTCAACACAGATCGATAGAGCCTCTTATTTGTCGCGGCTCAGGAAGAGAGTAAGTAGGCCAGACGATTGCCTCATTCGTAATCGAATATGTCGCCGTCGCCGTCATCATGATCCATCATCTATTTTCTTTCGTCGTCGTTGTCATCATCGCCTTCATCTAAATAATCGTCATTACCATATTCGTTATCGTCGTCATCCTCCTTTTCCACAGCTACATCAAAAAGGACAGCAACAGCGGTGAAGTTGTTTATCAATTCTGTTTGTCAATATTGCTGTGATTATTGTCACATTCATGACGTCACATGATGTTACACGATGTCATATGATGTCACACGAAGTCACACGACGTTACGCGATGTCGTGCAATGTCACACGGTGTAACACGGTGTCAAATTACGTAGCACGATATCACACGATGTCACACGATGTCAATAGATGCCACACAATGTCAAAAGGTGCCACATGAACGTGACATGATGTCACACGACGTCGCATCATGATCACTTCGTTGTCATTCACATTTGTCGTAGGCTTCACGATGACAATTATTGTTGCTGCATCCTGAATCAATGTTTAACCATTGGAATCTCGTCTCATCAGCCACACAACTCACGATGTCTAATCAATCGTAAACGCGATGGCACTTCGCAGCTGTGTCGGATCACGCGTCAACGAACCGCTTCTACAGGCGGTCGAGGAAGCGATCAAGGACAGCGCCGCGTCAAGACTCAGCAGCCTTCTCTCAGAGGGGCAATTGTCGTCGTCGGAGCTGGCCCACAAGAGCCTCCTACACCAGGCGGCTTGGCTGGGACACACGGCTTGCGTTCGGCTACTCCTCGACTACGGGGCATCGGCCGATGAACCGCACCGCAAGAACGGCTGCACACCGCTGCATCTGGCTCACTTCTGCACCGTCGTTGAAGACACGAACCCTGGAGCGACGATTCGGACCCTGGTGGCTGCGGGAGCGGATATCAACAATCCAGGCGGAAGGAAGTGCGGGAAGATACCGATAGATCATGCCATACAACATCAGAGGATCGATTCAGTACAGGTTCTGCTTTCCGAGGGGTCACAGGTGAGACGTTTGGATTTCACGGTTCTTTCTGGGGCTTAAATGGAAGCGATAGAAGACCGACGAAAACTGGGTCATTGATATTAATTACGTGTGTGACTACATCCGAAACTTTCACACGATAAATTGGCAGTCACGTTTTTTGTTGCTGATGAAGTAAAACGACTTAATTGATAGAACTTACAATTAAAAAAATTTGTTCCAAGGGCGATTTTTTACTTGAGTAGCATAAAATTTGGATAATTATTCGGCGATTATGCGTTCAACATTATCCTGCCAAGTACCCGGATGTCACTTTATTTATTACACAGCCGACCACAAACATGTATCAGATAAGACGATCACCGATTGGCTGACACGTTTTGGCAGCATGACCTTCCATATTAGTCCATACTAGTGGTTCATTCATTATTTAGTCTATATTTATGTAGTCTTTATTTATTTAGTCTATATTTATGCAGTCTATATTTATGTAGTCTATATATATGTAGTCTTTATCTATTTAGTCAATAGTTATGTAGTCTATATTTATGTAGTCTATATATATGTAGTCTTTATTTATTTAGTCTTTATTTATTTAGTCTATATTTATGTAGTCTATATTTATGTAGTCTATAGTTATGTAGTCTATATTTATCATATCAATGCGCGAGGTGTACTGAATCCATCGGATGAATCAAAAGTAGACAAGTAAGTAGCACATTCACCCCAGGTAAAGCAACTGCAGGAAACACAGTTATACTTAGACGGCGGTCACCTGGTGTGTGGGCTAAACCGATGAAGTCTCACATGTCTAATCTTGGACTCCGAAATCTCTTTGGCAACACGAGACATCAACGCTATACAATTCACTGATTAAAATTTACAGTCATGCATATTTAAAAGATCATTGTTTCCACCAACCGACAGGTGACGCTACAGTCAGTGTTGATATCGATCGACGTGGCCAATCCTCGCATCCTGGAGCTGCTTCTGATCCACGGCGGGGACTGTGGTCGTCCTCTGACGAACACCCTTCTCTTCTGGGGCCAACCGCTGCACCGGGCCCTCTACTCGCCCCTCAAATGTCCCCGCGAGTGCTACAAACAGCTCTTCCGTCTGCTGGTCCAGGCGACCGTCTGCTACCCCGTCCTCCTCCCGCCATCAGCCGAGGCACCCGACACCCTATCATCGCCCATCTCTCGGCTACCCTCCAGCGCCCACGCGGCCCTCGAAACTGAGCTACGGATGATCGCCAACGACTACCTGGACCTCGCTCTGTACCTGTACGCCTTCCTAGTGAGGAACGGATTGGTGCCGTCGGAGTCCGTCAAGAAGCTGATGGTGACGGCTGCAGACTGGACTGATGAGTATCTACGGGGTCCTCCGACGCTCAGAGACGCCTCCGTGAGGACTATCCGGTCTTATTTCTACCAGAGCGGGAATATCATGCACGCCGTGCACAGGCTCCATCTGCCGTCAAGACTTAAGAACCTCATCTTGCTCATCAATCCGTTTTAGTTGGCTGCAGTTCATTCTGAAGGGCGATTGCAACATCGGTAGATTAAGAGTCGCGATATTTAATAAAGAGAAGGACTTTTCCTCTAATTATTGTGTTACTATATATATATATATATATTTATATATATTTATATTTATATATATATATATTAAAGCGTCGTTTTTATCTATATATACAGCACAGATTCTGTCCCCTTAGTTTTGCAGCTATTCACTCCTAACCTTCTCCGTTTGCTCGGGGAGCACCTGGGCTACGCAGACGAGGGGTTGCTGAAACCCACGGCCGCCTTCTTGCTCTCCAGGGCCAAAAACCTCTCTCAGGGCACCTCAAGGAAAGGTTCACTATCGGTCGCCAGGATCGTGTGGACCTGCTGTAGGCTACATGTGTACGTGACTGCCACACCTCTTAGGAGATATAAGTTTCGACAGTCCACGGGTTGAATGCAAGAGTTAGGTGAGAGTAACAAGTCGCAGCGTCGTTCCTTTATCGCAGGGAAACATCTAAATCGGATCTAACGGTAGCTCAATTCCACAAATCAGCATGACAAAACGCTCGGCAAGAGTTCCTTAAAAGGTCATATTTAAGTTTAGTATGGAAAGCCCGGGGTGTGATGGACAGGGGCGCTAGAGACAGATGATGTTGCAAGACAGGCAGTGATGATGGAAGGACCGTGAGGGCACGAAATTCAGGAGGAAGGTCATTCCAGAGACGAAGTGCGGCGCGGTTGGAGAACTTGAGATGAGATGTAATCGAGGGTCGAGTGAGGGAAAGGCAAGCGGACGATCTGGTAGAGCGGGTTGGCTGGATAGTGAAGAGTAAACGAAGATATTTCGGCTGGGGATATTGTATGGAGTTGAAAGTTAGTGATAACATTTTGTACGCATCTGTGTCTATTCTCTGTCCGTTTATGAATTTTCACACTTTTTCAGGTATTCACTCGAAACCACCGCCGTTCGCTCGGGGAAGACTTCGGATACCCAGTAGACGGGTCGGTCTCCGTCTTCCTCCTCTCCAGGACCAATAATCTGTCTCATCCCGGGCGAACGCCGGGTTCCCCAGCTAGTTGACAATAATTGTTTGGTTGGCACGCCGCAACTACATTGTAGGCCTACGTAAGTACCGAGGAGAGAGAAATAATGTTTCCAAGTGGATCACATAAAAGGAGCTAAAGGGTAGCAACCACCACTCAGTTGTCCAGGCTTGTCTACAGGACTATTTTGCATTATATGTCATTAGTTTAGTTCTTTAATGCCTGGGCGTCTACACCCCTGAGTGATGGAGACAAATACCCTGCCTCCGGCAATTCCCAAGAGATATCCCCCCTACGACAAAAAAATCGTAATCCTAATCTCAAAATTTCGTAGGGCACCAGCTTATTCACGAGCGCTGCGTCAAATCGAAAGGGTTGTCCAAAGGATAGTCCGTGGGCGATCAGAGTTCAGAATATCCCCTCTACCTGAAAGTGGAGTCATTTGCCACCGGATCACCCCTATTTGGACGCCTCTGATTTAATGCTCTTATTTCGTTGGCAAAGTAAGGAAACACTTACGTCGTCACGACGTCATCCAACAGTTTCAATAAGAAACATAAGTGTATGAATAAGGTTTTGAATATTTTAAATATGCATAGACCTACATTATATGCACGCATAATGTATGCATAATAATGTACTCGCGTATATGTGCATCAGGAAACATATTATGGCTTCATATAAGTACCTCACAAAATGCTGCACTCTTGCATATCTACAGTAGCAAGTGGACAAGTAGGGAAGTGAAGAGGAAGACGGTTCAAACTATTATAGCAAGTCTCCCGTCGTGAAGTAAAATGCTCCATCACGGAATAAATATATAGGGAGAGCATGGATTTCGTCATTTTGTGGATCGGATATTTCATTCAGATCAAGATCGTTCATCCAAGCTGCACTCTTACCATTTTCTTTGTTCGCGATTGTAACCAATAGTTCCCGTTGCCAACGTGCGGTGACTTTCTTTGTGTTAACAATTTGCAAGTATCTATGAACGGTCCCTTATAATGCCCATTAATAATTAATATCATTGATAACCATATCATTGTGGTTCGCCTGTGTCATCAATTAGCCTAAACACAACATTTATCAACGGTTCAACCACTACTATGACGACCATTGCTACTAGTACTCACACTATTACCATTGTTGCAATTCCACCTCCTCTCTTCTCCTCTCCGCCTCCTACCACTACTTCCAAGGCTATTGCCACTACTATTAGTAGCAGGCCCTAGGGGGAGTGTTGGAGGTAGTAGTGTAGTAGTAGTCATAAAGTGCTTCTGCTAATATATTCCCTCTCGCTCTGATTTCTATGACGTTCGATAGGTAAACTCTGAATCCGGTAACATGTGAACGGCTCTTCTGAAAACCGACCAATTGTACACATGATCAGACAGGAGCGTCTACACAATAAAAACCTTGGAGCACATGCTCCATCCAATAAGTAAGAGGGGAAGATCTCATTATGGGATAGTTAATTTTTTAAGTTTTATGACATTAAAAGTATTATGTCTCTAAAAAATTGTTTGCAGTTGAGCCACTCTGTTCTATTCTACAGTGTCAATGTGTGTACCATTAACTTGGTTCAATCTATTATTCGTACTTGAATAATATTAGTCAGTCTGTCCGTCAAAATTAGGGAGGAACTTGCTTCAATTAAGTTTGGGGTATTAGGCTGCTCCAATAACTTAGGAAGGGGGTAATTCGCTCCTGTGATCAGGTATATTAATGGTCGCGAGTAGAATTATAGATGTTAATAATCTGAAACTCAGAACGTTTCAACATAGGCCCAAAAATGTAAATATGACCTTAAGATGCAACCAAGACATTCGTCGTTAACCCCAAACTCAGACCATTACGTATTTATGTATCATGTATAGGCCATTGTATTATAGTCTACGCAGTATGCACTGCATGTTCGTTCGCCATTTCAGATATATGAGAACGTCGTTAAGTGAACTTACAATACCGATCACGAGGGTAGCATGTTTCCCCGAGTCGAATGCCTTTGACGGATCTAGTGACACTAAGACCACTAATAATCGTTCGTCAGAAGTAACTGATGAACGTGTTGCAATATGTAGGCTATACGAGCATAAGGGTAGCCTAAATAAAAAGACAAAGAGTTTGAATTGTAGGATGCTAGGAATAAAACTATCACATCAAACATACACACAGATAAATTTAATATTATTTAATAAAACGACAATCTCTCCACGGATATATTTTGAAAATGAATTATGACTCGAATGTATTTTAAAATAGAAGTGAAAAATATATGAGGCTGATACGAGCGGTGATTTCGAATATAGATTTGGTGCTAAAAAGAATGATGTAAGTTACCTTGAAAGAAACATTTTGTGCAAATCGATTTAAATTATATAATTATTCAGCGTTAACATTAATGTTTGCATCGTCATCGTCGAAGTGCAGCTGTTAAAGTCGTACACATCGAACTGCACGGAATTTCAGAGGAATCTCTTCCTTCTTGGTTTTGACGGATGGCTAACATGAACACATCATGCATTGAAGACAACCATTTCGCATAGACCTTCTATGCTTCTGCCCTGTAAAATAACTGACCCAGATAACCACCGACGGCGGGCCGACGTCGGTAACACGTCCACAAACTCATTAGTATCCGACGTCTAACCGACGTCTTGCCGCTCAGCGGGTGCTCAGATATCCGGCGAGTTTTTCAGACGTCGGCCCGGCATCGCTTTCCGACGTCAATCCGACGTCTCTAATTCACGTCGCCCCGACGACGTTTTCCGACGTCTTTAATTCACGTTGGTTCGACATCAGTTCAAATATCAAGACAGTGCTTCACAATCAGTGACCGTGCTCAATGCATGGTACCCGATTGCTTTATCAGTCAAATATTCCACTGTTACAAATGAAGTGGCCTACAATGATTATAGACTATATCGTTATAGTATTTAAGCTCAGATGAAGACTGTTGTGAAAAGGTAGATTTAGCTCTCACTCAGTCTTTATTCAACATCAGTTTAATAGATGTATGAGTACATAATACGCACTTTATGGGGTTCAAGAAAACCAGAAAACCCCAAACAGAAAACTAGAGGTAAAGGACTTCTCCAATGCTCTGCTCTAAGCAGATTTGGGTCTACTCTAATCACATCTTGGCCACAGCTGTTGGGACAGGTATGTGTTATTTATAGTAGGCCTAGTCACAATCTAATGTTCATCATCTTTATGCACACAATGATAGTTTGTAATATTGAAGTAGAACAAAAAAATCTATAACATAGTCATTTTAACATTTTTACTTTATTTACAACTCAGTTTCAATTCCATTCTAATGTTTCAATAGTAGTCCAATCTTCAGATTTAACAGGTAATAATCATATTAAACAGGCATCAATACAATAACACATTGGAAGCAATAGGAACCCAGTTGGGACAGTCCCAATTTAGCATGGCATTTGAGAGAAGATGGCACATGGGAGAAGATTCTTATCCTATTGGTACATAAATACACGCGCTTGCACAAATTCATATATATATATATACATATATTAAATTTCGACATATTCGGGCAGCGCATAAATTACGAAACAAAACTGAATTAGCAACATCTCAGTTTCGACGCAGCGCTCGTGAATAAGTTGGCGCCCTGCGCATGGCTAGCAAATGGCACCTTTATTGCAAGGAGTTTATGCCTACTATTACGATTAAAATTCCGTTACAAAAGACGGATCACCAGGATTCACAATTAGGGTTAGCACAGGCCCCCTTGTCTATGAATAAGGGGCGCGGCGCCAGTCTAGGCATCTATTCAGATGTAAAATAATGCAAAATAATGCACCTGTGAAACACGTGTCAACTCCATGTCAAACGTCGAAACAGAACACTCACATACCCCACTACTATAGGATGGACAAAGGTCATTGAGATAAGCACAGTACAAAGATTGGCTGCGCTGGAAAAACAATGGATGATTGGCAGACCGTTGACAGGTGATGTATACAATGGCTACTGATAGAGCGCCAGATGCCCAGTGCAAAGTGCAGCCTCATGCACGATACCAATGGATGATTGACATGTTGTGTACAGTACAAAGGTCAATTGTGCACTCACAACAATGGATGACAGGTGGGCGGGGCAATGGGTGACGTCATATGCAGTCACGTGACAGTCCAAAGGTCAGACTGAGTTTAAACGGGCACTATCACCACTAGTGAAAAGTTTCATTGATTAAAAAATCACAGAGGTTTAAAATCGCTATCCCAAATATACAAATTAGAGACAATTGAGAGCCTATATGCAGAAAATGCACAGTCATCTGTACTTTTCTGTGCAAAATAACACCTTAATTCGACGATAATTGGCATGTGTCTAATGTCGCCGTTCGCCACGTTTTCGTTCTCTAAAACCTCAGTTTGCTGTGAACCTCTTTCACCATCCAGGTCAATTACATAATTTTCGATCTTCCTGTAGCCCTTCCCCTCCATTCATTCCAAAGCTATTGTGCTTACGAGACAGTTTATCTGATTATAAGTGACCCAACCATTTGCTCTAATCATTCCAATCAGGGATCTTTTCGTCTACCATTATAATAATAATGATAATCAAAGAATAATGACAATTTTTATAATTGTAATTATAATGATTCTAAAATCTTCGTCTTATTTAAAACCAAGAAATCGCCGTGTTATTATAAGTAGCCTACGGTATAAACGGATGACGACATGTTAATAGAACCCGTAGCTGTTCTCTTCTTTATTTCAAGATGATGCCTTTCATCATTTGTAGGCCTAATCATAGCCTACATCCTAGGTAATAGAATTATCCGAATTGTCATAGCTTCTCTAACATGTTATGCGTATAAAACCCAGGAATCATGCCAGCATTTTCTGATAATCTTATGTCTACCTGATTGAAACCAAGAAAGGACCATTAGTTAGGCTACGTTTATCAATGAGATTGATGCCTCTAGATCAGACTTTAAATCCAGAAACGTGTAAGATATTAATCGTAAATACATTTTATTGGTTCGGGTCTGAACTAATTTGGCCAATATTTAATATAAGATTGCTGTTATATAATCATAGACTATTTTCTCACCGTTTTTCCTTTTTGCCAGCAGCGGACTTGGCTCTTGGCGGTATCTTTATCGCAGGCGCCTTAGAACCTTTGGCACCATTTGAACGTATTGCTTGTTCTCTGGCTGCAAGGAATTTCTTCTTGTTGTCTCTTATCTTCCTATAGCAGTTGTTGAACTCAGTTGACTGGAAAACCATGCATTTGGTTTTGTCAATGTGATGCACTTTTTGGCAAGCATATCAGGTGCGTGCCAAATAAACTCCCGAGAAGAGCCGTTCCAATTGGCTGTCTCGCTTCCTAATGTGACTGACCTCGTATTCACTGCAACAATCGATTTCACGGTGACGTTAGGGCGATTGCAGGGCATTGATAACAATTACCAATTGATGATCACCGACAGTTTGACCGGCTAATATATTAAACAACTAACTTAGAAGCCTACACAAAAGTATACATATATATATCTATTCGAAAGCGCTCATAAGTTCAAGCATAGATAGGCCTACTTGCATAGATTCACACATTTATATACATGTACCTTAATATCTTCCTACCGAAAACCTATCATTTTACATATATATGCATAGGCCTAAATATATACATACAAGCATGCTTACATATTTATAATCTATATGCATATATATTATACATAGGCTATACATAGTTTCATACATGTATACCCTCATACATTACCTTTGTGGTTTTTTCCAATTGTTATCAACAGTGTAAAAAATTATTTAACCATAATATAAGTTTTGCGCTTATTTGAAACAAATCTTTGTGGTTATGGTTGCAAGCACACATGTACATGCAGATATGCACACAATCTTGCGTACACAAATGCACAAATGCATACCTTCCTATCAAGTTAACAACATTCGTACGTTCGTATACAGGCAATCCTGCACACGTCCAACGCACAAAATTAACACATAGAACTAAATACATAAATACATACTCCGATGCGTGCATAAACCATAAATAAATTTCGTTAATTTATGTTCAAACTGCCAAAAACGGAGTATGACTACAAATTAATAATCGCAAGTTATAGCAGGAGTTGAATTAAACTGAATCGGAAAATCGGCAGCCAATCAAGACTCCCTTCATGTCCTAAATATATAAAAATGTGTGCTGTCGCCTATATAGCGAAAATGAACTGCATGGTCAACCTGTTAACATGACATAACAAGGGCTTAAAGTAGTTAAAAAGACGTTTGATCTGTTTTAAAATCACTGCAAATTGACTTCAAACTCCCAACAAGAAGCTCTGGGCCAATGTGTATCCTGGGAAAACCTACTGTATTTCGTCTTTTTGTGAAGAAATACAGTTTGATAGGTTTTTGTCTATCAACAACGGCAATCGCTCAACGAAGTAAGATATGACAGAGTTTTTCAAATACCATTTCTGAGTTAGGCAAATTGTAAAAATAACGATAAAAATAAAACCTTCGTTTTATTTCAAACTGACAAACCGCAGTATTATTAAACGTAGGCCTGCAGTATGAACTAGTGGTGACAAGTTTACAGAACACAGCTTTACCCTGATCTGTTTTTCTCTTTATTCCTACTCGACACTTTGCATCATTAGTAATCAATGATCATATATCCTCGGTATAATTTAATTTTTACGAATAGTCCCAGCTATTTTGTCATTTTTTTACATAGCCCTCCCTTTTTTGATCATTTTATCTCTGTCTGAAGGAAACTAAAAAGGACCATCAATTAGGTTACACTTATAGATGAAAGAGATGCCCCTACATAAGACCTCATCTCCAGAAGCGTATTACACATGAATCGAAAATACACTTAATTGGTTCAGATCTGAATTAGTTTGGCCAATACTTTAGGCCTATGTAAGTCTGCACCTATAATCATACAATATACTCTTACTCATGGTGCCTCACAACTGAGGCCTTTTTGGTTGAAGTTTTCTTTGAAGGATATGCAGTTGCTATGGCTGCCAAGAAATTCTCATTGTCATCACTCGCCTTCTGAAAGCAGTTGTTGTTTTCAAGGATCTTGCATTTGTCTTTGTCAATGTTATACAATCTTTGGCAAATATCGCAGCAAATCGCCAGATTCAGCATGAAGTAGTCTGTGAATTGGTCACTACAACAATCGATTTCAGGTTTAGGCGAAAGCATACATACCTACACACATATGACGTCATACGTGGATGCAAACATGTACAAACATACATATATATAAATACATACATACATACATACATACATACATGCATACATTCATACATACATACATTCATTCATACATACATACATACATACATACATACATACATACGACATCATACGTAGATGCATACATGTACATAAACATACATACATTCATACATGCATGCATGCACACATGCATACATACATGCATACATACATAAGTAGATGAGTAATTATTGGTTGAAGGACAGAGATGTCCTAATATCATGCTTGGTTCTGGGACAGAGATGTCCCAGTACCAATCATGATACTGGGACATCTCTGTCCTACAACCAATACCCTACTATGAATCAATATGCAGAATGACGTCACAGTGGGTGGAGCTTAGTCTGTGAACTCAGCTGCCTCACCCCTCCTTCCATCTGGCACTAGTTTAGTGTATTAATAGGGGATGTGTAAATGCTATATGACTGACAGACATGTACACACATACAGCCATAGCTCCCTTTGCACGTATATAAGCAAACGTGTGCACTCAAGTGTTCACTCATTTGACCAAGCTAATTGACCTTATATCCCAATATTTATTCTATCACTACAATCTTTACAAGCCAGCGAACAGTCTATTTCCATAGCATGTATCTGAGTGACCTGACTCAACAGGCGTGTCCTCTGTTGTCCACTCCTTTGCCCAAATTCATAGACTTCTTACCTTAATATTTATTCCATCACCACGAGCTTACATGTATTCACATATAGTCCAGTTTGCTATTATCGATGTCACACTGAGTCACACACATAAAAACACATGCGCCAGTGCAAACATGCTAAACGAACTGCTTACAAATAAGATAAAGAGGCAGAAAGCTCCGTATTTTTTTACACAGGAGATCAGTTATAAATTTTCTGCTGTCAAGTTGTAGAGGCGCTACACAAGCAGTAAGCACTCTTTATGTGTTGACATACACTATACAAAGAGCATGTACATAATCAAAGTATAGGGCCCCTGCTTTTTCATAAGCGTTGCGTCAAGTCATGTCCGTTATTTCCACTGTCAAGTTCAGTAGAGGCGCTACATAAGCACTAGTTATGCAATGATATAAACTATAAAAAGAGCATAGACAGAATCAAAATATGGAGCCCCACATGTTAGTACACATTCCAGGCCACACTGCTTCGTCAGACTATTATCTTAGCAAATCATCGTGCGTTATTTTGCATGAAAATAATTATTTAAACCAATCAGCGCGCAGAATTTCTGGTTGGAGGTCTTATAAAATCGAGCTAAAATCAAAGTATAGGGCCCCTGCTTATTCATGAGCGTTGAGTCAAGTCATGTGGGTTGTTTGTGGTTTCTCTACCCTAAAACCGCTTTGGCGCGGCTAAATTATCGTTCGTCAGTGTGACATCGATGATAGAAAACTGGACTATATGTGAATACATGTAAGCTCGTGGTGATGGAATAAATATTAAGGTAAGAGGTCTATGAATTTGGTACTGGGACATCTCTGTCCCAGAACCAAGCATGATATTAGGACATCTCTGTCCTTCAACCAATACTTACTCATCTACTTACATACATACATACATGCATTCATGCATACATATATACATACATACATACATACATACATACATACATTCATGCATACATACATACATACACATACATACATTCATGCATACATACATACATACACATACATACATACATATATACATACGACGTCATACGTACATGCATACGTGTACATACAAACATGCATTCGTACATGTATTCATGCATACATTCATACATGCATAGATACATACATACATACATGCATACATGCATGCAGGCATACATGCATCTATGCATACATACATACATGCGTACACGCATACATACGTACATTCATACATGCATAGATACATACATATATACATGCATACATACATACATACATACATATGTGGCGTACAGGCCACAAGGCTTGAATGAAGGTTTTATTTGTAAATTATCGGACCGCCATAGCGTCATTTTAACGTGTATTTTTTACAGTGTTGCGCCTTGCAAGGGCTTAAGATCATACCGGGGAAGACCGATCGGGGATTCAGTGCATAGCTTGCAGACGCATGAATTGGCTTGAGTATAGCCTGACCTGCGGTGCATCGCTATATATGTGGAGCAGTGGTTCGTACTGCTTCATACGTAGAGTGGTTCTCGTACCGCTCCAGGGATCGTTGAGTGTTGCCATATAAATTTGACCTCTAGTGACAGCCGCTCTCGCGGACAGGCCGGTGCTGCTTTTCGCTGATCTGGTGGGGTGGGCCCCTCTGCCGTCAATCGCAAGACGGACCGTGCCCTGATCGTAGGAGTCAACAGGTTGACAGAGAAAGACCGATCGTGAGAAATGCTCACAGGTCTGGGTACCATTCGAGAGTGCGTAGAGACCCGATTGAGAGAAATAAATGAATGAATGACTGTTCTGTACGGGAATACGGGGAAGATGGTGACCCGTCGGTGGTCGTTGAGACAATATACGGGAAGAATTCCCCAGTGAACACGTTGGTTAAAAGACGGGGAGGGCGGCCCTGTGAAGCCGTTGGAAACAGACCAAGAGAGCTACCGGTGAAGCCTTTGAAACATACTAGGAAACATAAATACTTTCGATAAATACGGGGAGGGTGACCCCATTGGTGCGTTCGATACAGGGAAAGTTCCCTTTGGTGCCGAAAACCTGATCAATTGAGGCGTCTCCGCATATTCTTTTCTATTTACGGTTTTCCGTAAATATCTATACTTGGCTACCTAACGGTGGTCATACATACTCCTCCCGTCTACCAGCAATCTGTTGATCTGCGTGTCTGATCGCAATGTCTTTGCTCGCGGTTTTCCCGCATATCTTTACTTGAGTTACTCAACGTAATATCTGTACTTGCGGTGTCCCCGCAGTATGTCTTCTTGATTGTTTTTTCGGTCTTTTGGTAAATATTCTACTGTTGGTCACAGTTACTCCTCTGGTTTTTCCGAAGTATATTCAGTTTAATGTCTAGTTATTATTCAATAAAGAAATAGGCCTAGTCGCGAGGCTTCTACTAATTTCTTCTTGTAGATCTAACTACATAACCTCTTTTCGAGGACTTCCTCGAATGATCTGTCCGTGGTTCGTTCCAGTGTAAAAGAGAGTACAATTGCTTCAGAGAAAGTGATTATAATAATACAGGTCTGTGTGAAACATAGAGGTAACGTAGTGACACTTGCCTCAGGTGCCTGTCAGAGAATCGCGTCTGAGAAACGCAGTTTACGAGAGTTGGTGCAGTACCGTTGGTCAGAGCTCTAGGTGACGAGTATCTAGATGATAATACGATGAAAGGAATAAACGCAGTCCATGAGAGTTACAGACATGTGAGAGTCTGGGTGATCGGATACAAAAGTATATGACAGATGCAAGCAGGCCGAGGAATATACTTGTTGGCTGCCTAGTTCGGTCATAGCTACTCTTGCCAGTTTCCAGCAGGCTGTCAGATAAGTGAAAATTCGAGTGACCGAGATCGAGAAAATTCGGGTGGTCGCAATCGTAGAAGTTCTGGTGGCCGCAAGAGATACAAGCCGGGTAGATTCCCGGAGTAGTAACTGTACAGACAGAGAGAGCTGCCGGTGGAGCGTTGGTACATACGGGGAATGTTCCCCAGTGGATACGTTCGATAAAATAAGGGGAAGGTGACCCCATTGGTGAGTTCGACGTTTACAAGAAACGGTCATGACTGATGTCGAAGACCTCAATAATTGCGGGTGTTTCCGCATATTTTTTTTCCATGTACGGTTTCGTTGATATATATACTTGGCTATCTGACACCACGTCAGATAGCCAAGTATCGTTACTCTCGCGGGGTTTCCAGCATCACTTGAGTTGTCGGACACGTGGAAGTTCGTGAGACCGTGATCGTGGAAGTTAGGGTGACCGTAATAGATACAGACTGGATAAGTCCCAGGATTAGCGATCACACATAGTCAGAGAGGCCCCGGTGGCCGAGAGTGGTACAGAGTGACAGAGTTCGGGTGGCCGTTCGATAGAAATATCGGTCAAATTCCCGAAGGACCCGCTGGTGCGGATTGATACCTTCAGGTTACAAGTCAAATAACTGCTTGATGGTTCTATGGTCTTTCGGTAAATTATCTTGTTTGTTACCTACGTTGGTCATAGTTACTCCTCCCGGTTTCCCGAGTATCAGAATATATTACGGTGCTGGCGGACAATTGCCAACGCAGAGGACGGTCAATCGTGTACATGATAACTTATGCGTGTGAGGCCGGTATGCCACACACGGAAATGGACTAAGAGCCACGTGAAAGTCTGGGTTGTCCCTTGTCATTCGATACCCAAGCATGAAACAGATGAACGCAGACGTGAAATGGACCAAGAGGCACGTGAAAGTCTGGGTAGTCGGAAGCCCTGGTTAAAGATAACATGTAGGCAAGTAGACCAAGAATTGATCGATACGTAAATATTACAGTTGTTACCTACGTTGGTCATAGATACTCCTCGCGTTTTCCCGAAGTGTATCTACTTGCGTGTCTGATCGAAGTCATCGATACGAGTACGTTTGGGTAATCGGGTACCCAGGTGAATACATGGTTGTTTGTCGTTACACACAGTTCCGAGAACTGACTGAAGTGCGAGGTCGGGCCCCCTCGTGCGTAGGTCGGATCGAAGATCTGTGTGCAGATAGCGAAGGTTATAGACAGACGACCTTCACTATCAGGGTCTGATGTGAATACCATGTTAGTGTCATTTTTATCGAAGCAGATTATATCAGTCTTGGTGGGTAACTGCTAACACAAAAGACGGGAACTTACTTCGTGAATTGTGGTGCATGATAAAATATACGTGTGCGGCCGTTATGCCATACACAGAAATAGATCGAGTGATACGTGTTGAGCAGAAGGCGTGATAGCTGTGTCTAGCATGATATGACGAAGAGCTGTGAGACTGGTAGTGTCTAGGACAACAGAGTTTAAAGAGTTGCGAACAGTAATGTCTAGGAGTACAAGACATTGAATTTAGCTACCGATAATTGTCTCGGCCGATATGACTTAGAGACTTGTCTCAAGTATATCTGAATTTCGTAACTTAAGAGAACGTTTGGTGTCCCTAATTGGCGATAGTTTCAGAGTCATAAGATGCTGAACGGTACGACATCAGGGAAGAAGAGGCTAGTAGCTTGGAAGGTATGAAAGGCGAGGAAGACTCCTGCCAGTATGATTATGAGCCCTGTTTTGTGTACGGCCATCCTCAGAACGTTGCCCATCCGGCGACCGCGGAATAGGCAGAGTCAGACCTCGTGACTAATTTAAACAGTGTTACCTTTCTTGGAGAAGAGGCCCATCCTTAATCTTTACTGCTGAGAGCGAACATCCTGGTAGATATAGAGAGTAACCATTTGGCATTGAAATTTGATAAGGAAGTGACTCGGGCGACTCCAGACGTGTCAGCGAGCTGGAGTCGACACCGTCCGTTAGCGCTAGGCAGGCGCTCGGGCGGCAGAACGCCACACATACATGCATAGATTAGGGTGCATCCAATGCCCTCTTTTCAAAAATTTTATCATAGGCTTTTGTCCACAATTTAATTATTTTCAGTGTAATTAAATAAAACTTGTGACATAGTTTCAAATTATTTGGACATCATCTCTAGTCCACCAGCTAATTCATTTTCTACAATATTTAGGCCGTACGCGTGAGAAAAATCAGAACTTCCATCATTACGTTGTGTAGACTGTAGATATTTAGATAATCTGTGCTTGTTCTAAGACGATACTAGACAATTGACAGCAGAGTAGAATATATGGACATGCGCACTTAACAGCATAATAATGCAAAGTATGTACTTTTATGTAATAGTTTATTCAATAAAGAAATAGACCTATTGATCATGGCCAATTTAATAGGAATCCTCACCCTGCCACCGCTTATTGTCAATTGAGCAAGCAGAATAATGCGATGTGAAAATGAAACATCTGGATACGTACAGTGCCACCTTCGTCAACCTTTTTCTGAAGCGTCTTCGACCGTTGACGTCGGTTAGAAGGACGAGAAGACAGACAAGCAGAGGAATCAACGCAGCCAGATAAACCCTCATGATGGATGCACTTAATCACACTGTTTCTTTTCCAAATTTAAACGCTGTCTTTCGCCGTCAATTTCGCTGCTGAAATCGCAGATAAATATCTCTCTGCCCTTACTGCTCGGATTCACTTAATCACACTATTTCTTTTCCAAATTTAAACGCTGTCTTTCGCCGTCAATTTCACTGTTGAAATCCCAGATAAATATCTCTCTGCTCTTAATCACAAAATTTCTTTTCATAATCAAATTCACGCTGCTGAATTTTAAGATAAGATGCCTTCCTGCTCTCAAGGTTCGGCAATTATGACGTCATTAACTGTACTTCAGTATGAATGTGTGACGACATTAGTCTATATATCAATCTTTATTTCACCAAACATTAGTAGCACAGTACATACATATGAAGCAAAAACGAAAAAATAAAATGAACATGGACTCAATCACTTATGGTTTCAGTGAAATATGTTAAAAATCTGACAACATAGTTGACATGTGAACAGCATTTATGAAGAAATCCTCTTGATATCCAACAGTCTTTCACATTCATTTCATGCATGAAGTGCAACACGGATTCAACACTAGCATGCGAAATAAAAAAAATTTGCACATTGCCGAGCCGTAAGTGTGCTCTTAGCAGCTAAGCTCACTTTTGGTAGGACAGACAGCTTCTAATCCATAGAGAAAAATTGGTATACAGTGAGCACTAACCAATTGCTTCAACACAGGTTCACCGAATTTATAGCATTTGCTATACAAGGAATTAAAAGTCCTATAAAACTTAACTCTCATTTCATTCAAACTAAGTTTAAATGACTTCCCTGAATCTAGAAAACAGCCCAGATATTTGAACCTGTCCACATGACTAATGCAATAATATTGTAGCTTGTCGAAGCGGTTACGTTACCGGCGCGGTTTAATACCGAGGTTTACGTGAAGATCGTTTATAATTGTGGCCAGCTCAGTCTCGAGTCAAATAAGAACCGCTGGATCTTTAATACATGGGGTTGTTTATTAGCGGAATCACAAAGTAATATGCATCACTGAAGACGAAGCAAATATCTCGATTGCTCTTCAGCACATCAAATGTAATTTGTTAGTTACTGTTTAACGACAGTGTCATGCCAAAGGTGAATAGCGTCGCCATACTCTTTTCACCAGGTTTGGGACTGGCATTATAGTGAGCAAGGATGGGGTTACGCCTAATACCTGTTCAAGGTAGGCTGTGATTTGACTACCCGCTACTCACGACATAATATTTTAAATATTCGATTTTTGATATGTGATGTCATCATGTCACATCGCCAACCATTATACTTTGGGACTTATTTAGCACAAAAGCCTAATTTATTCGAGGAAACGATGTTAAAATTTTTAACATAAAGGCAGCAAGCAGAGTTGATATTGTATGAGACCAGCAATAAAATTAGCACTTCAAACATGCATTAGAATACATCTATTAATATTCAATGAATTATCCGTCACTTGTATATATATTTTTTAAATGAATTATGGAAGTAATAAATATACGTCCGTCCGTCCGTCCACCAAACCACTTACATGTATTAATCCATGCATCCATCTAGGCACCTGACAAAGTAGCGCCAGACAAAATATAATCCAAACAAGAGCGCCGACAAGAGAGCGCCCCGACAAAGTAGCGCACAGACAATTTGAAATAAAAGCTGGACTAATGAATAGAATTATAGCTTAATTGAAAGCTGGTTCAAGTAAATGAATCTTGTTTAATTAGAAGCTGACAGTGTTGGGCACGAGACCAAAACCTCGAGACCAAGACCAAAACCAAGACCGAGAGGTCCAAGACCAAGACCGGGTGGTCCGAGACCAAGACCAAGACCGGGTGGTCCGAGACCAAGACCAAGACCGATACTAATTTTTTAATAAACAATTAAATTTATTAAGACGCCAAAAAGGAATAACACGCTTAAAACATTAATTTTATTGCTGAAGAATACTTAGCTTAATAACGGTCCAGAATAATTTATACAAGGATGTGTCAATATCAATGACAGCCGTGTTAATTACTGAAGAATATCGATATTATTAACTAATGTTTCAATTACTGCAAAATACCAATGTCATTAATCGATATCGCAATCACTGCAGACTCCGCAGACTATTTATATCAATAACCGAAACATTAATTTCTGTAAATTTATATCTGTATTTGTATTTTATATTTGTATACATAGTAGGTGTATCAATTACTGCTTACTATTAATATAAAAAGCAAAATTAATATTAACAGCAGATCATAAATTAATAACAAGAAATAGTGCCTATCGATATCAATAACCGATGTATCATTTATTGCAAATATCAATATCAATAACCATTGTATAAAATACTGCAAACTATTGATATTAATGGCCAATGCATCAATTATTGTAAGATATTAATATCAAAAGCAGGTGATCAGTTTCAGTTAACTAAGACTATCGGTAACCCACGTATCTATTATTTTAAGGTATCAATATCTGACTTAATATCAATAACCCGTGTGCAAACTACTGCTAAATAGCGATGGAAATTATAGTATGGCCATGCAACGATGACAGCATAACAGTGAGTCCTAGAAGCCGACAGATAAGTTCATTGGTAAGGCAGATGTAGTTTCCATATAAGTAGAAGCAACACATCGGAACTGAAGACTTTCAGGATTGCGATTGTGTGAACTGTAAAAGTAAGCTTATGTTGGAATCAGCCAACGATGGTTTCTCATTAAAATTAGCAGTTAAATTTAACACATATAGAAAACCGATGATGAACGCAGAGACAATAGCCCAGATTTTAAGGCTACATCTGAACCAAGTTGAAAACCGGCTGTAACACTCCCTTGTCTATCTGTAAAATAAAAGTACGCTAATTGCAGCAACTGTGCAGGTAAGCTTATAATTATTATCATCAGTATTCTCATTGTTGTTAGTATTATTATTATTATTATTATTATTATTATTATTATTATTATTATTATTATTATACCTCCTCTTGATAAAACTATTCTACGGAGAGAGACAGTTATTATTATTATTATTATTATTATTATTATTATTATTATTATTATTATTACTATTATTGTATATGTTTCACATTATGCTGTTATCGCCCATGATGTGCTAAGTGAGTGTTGGCAATGTCCCGAAGAGGCAGGCTGCGTTCCCACGCTGAAGAACAACCGAGATACGTTGGAACAAAAATGACGTCTCCATTGGATCGTGGGTTGCAGCACTCGTTCGACTACCCAACTCTGAGATGAACTGCAGTCCTTCACTGCTCCAAGCGCCGCCGGATTCCAAGGAGAGGGCTACGAAGTCGTGGGTGCTGGTTATTGTGGAATACTTGGCCCTCTTCGTCTTAGCTGCGCGTTCGGCTGCTTCGCCAGCTCTGATAGATGTGTCGACAAGATGTGACTTGGCGTAGGTGACGGGCACTGTCACATCCCATGCCAGACATCGACCACGTGTCCAAGGAATGAGCGTGACGCCGTCCGGTCGCTTTCCATCTTCTCTTACCAAGCCGAGAGGTTCCTTTTGCGCTGGAATCTTCGCCCTGCCAAGAGCTCTCCAGATGACATCGTTCAACATGCTATGTCGTTGATGTTTTCCGCTGCCTCTTCTACAAATTAGTCCATGGAGCCCTTTTGCGTCGACGCTCTCTTGACATTGGTGACACAAATGTGGCTCGCAGAGCGTCGTTCCTAGCCTCAACCCGGCTGCCAGTCGTACATCCTCGTTTGAGAGGCGCAGGCCTAGGGCAGTCACAGGGGGCGCTAGCATCCAGTCTCCAGAATGAGGTGCTCGTGAGGCCAGCAGGCGAGCACGGTCGCATGGATTGTTATTGGAATCCAGCAGACCTTTCCATGCCTTGTCTGTGAATCGGAGGTCCCATTCTTTCTGGCGATGACTCGCTGATCCTGTTGGTGGTTCTGCATCTGTCAGGGTCTTCCAAGCGTTGAGTGCTGAACTCGCAAGTTCATATTGGTTCCTCAGCAGACTCTGTTGGTAGGATGCATGCCTGGAGTTCGCTTGTACTAGCAGCAGAAGCCAGAAAGTCAGAAAGGGCCAGCGTAGATGCACAACGAACTCCCAGACCACCATCTCTCACCGGCAAAGAAGCCTGGAGCCAGCGGTCATTGTCAAGGTCCACATTTAAAATGGTTGACAGTCCTTCTCTCAGCAGTTGATCAAACCGAGCCAAGCCCGGGCAATCAGCGCAGACGGCTGTGCGCAGACTGTACATGAGCTTCGGTACACTTAGACTGTTTCTCAGCAGAACCAGAGCGTCATGTGTATAAAGCAAGGACAATCTTCCGATTGCCCTCTCGAGGTCATTGGCCTTTGAATTAACGACCATGTTCACAGCTGGACCTGAAATCAGAGGAGCACCCAACAAGGTCATGTCCTCGAGGGCTATGCTCGTGAACTCTTGGAACGCAGGGTCATTGTTAGGCATCTGGGTGTTGTGACACGCGATTTCGCATTTGCTGCGGTTCAATAGCAATCCCAGATTCTTTGATTCCTGCTCGATTAATTGAACGTCGTCGGCCACTGTTTCCTTGTTACCTCCCAATGTCAGGTCATCCAGATATCCGATACGCAGATCCGAACGAAGCTTCATCAGAATCGGTTGCAGCACAAGACAGAATTCTAGAGGTCCCAAAGGATCGCCTTGCTGCGTTCCTTCTTCGGATCGAATTGTGTTTGAACCATAGCGCAACAGTGGACGGTTTGAATAGGCAGCGTGAGCAAAGTGGTAGAGCTCTGGGATCTCTCTAGCAACTGCCTCTAGAAGACAATCTCTGCGCAGAGTGTTAAAGGCATTGGCGAAGTCGAGCTTCACTAGGACGCTGTCCTCAGGCATTGTGGTTATCCAACGACGTGTCGCATGGACAGCTGCCTCAGCGCCTCCTGTAATGCCTACCCCAAGCTGAATGGGGGCGAGCAGTTGAGACAGCCTGCGAATTAGCGCACTTCGTCGCCAGACGACGCCATGTGTAGCGCACGGCGATTGGTCTTATGCCTCCGTCCTTCTTGCTCAGGGCTAAAAGGTTTGCCCCATAGATGACCTCATTCACCTCTTCGGATAGACCTCCCTTTAGGAGCAGATTGACAAGGTCAGATCGATGTTGCCCAATGTTGTCATCTATTCCATAGGCCATCAGATCCTTTAAGTGTTGTGGAGTTATGCCATCTGGACCACCAGCCGAACCCGCAGGGAAAGAGGAGATTACCCTAGTGACATTTTCTTTAGAAACTTGAAGCGGGATGAAGCGATCCGAACTGTCTGGATCACACGGTGTTCTCCTGTCCACTGGCGCAGGCGGGTGCTTTTTCTTAAGCGCGGCCAAAGTTTCCGGTCTTATCATTGTTTTTATTTAGCATAGTAGTGTTGACGAAAAACAGATCTGCGTTCCCTAGCTGAACAGATTCTGAGAGTCTTTGTAAAAGGTAGCTTGTCTCGAGTGTGTCATGGGTCACATCGGTCAGCCTTCGCCCCAAATCCAACACAAAGTTCAAACCCTCGTAACTCCAAGCACCACTGGACTCCAGTGCCACCGCCACAAAAGCATGGGTTCGAGTGATCGATGCGTACTTTGCTCTCTTGGTGATTGCTGCACGGTTTGCTGCTTCGCCTGCTGCAGTTGATGTCGCTGTCAGGTATGAAGACGCATAAGTGTCTGAAACAGTCACATCCCAAGTGAGGCACCTGCCGCATGACCATGGGATGAGTGTCACGCCGTCCGGTCGCTTGCCATCTTCTCTGGTGAGACCCAAAGGTTCCTTCTACGAAGGGATGCTCGCCCATCGAAATGATCTATATATTAAGTCATTGAGCATACTGTGGCGTTGTTGTCGACCTACGTTTCTTCTGCATGCCAGACCATGGAGTCCTCTGGCGTCAACCGTCTCGCCACAGTGACACAGATGAGGCTCACATAGTTTCTTTTCGAGTCGAATTCCAACTGCGATCCTTATAACTTCGTCTGACAATCGGAGACCCAATGCAGTAACCGGAGGAGCAAGCAACCAACCGCCCGCGTGTGATGATCGAGAGGCCAGGAGACGTGCCTGGTCGATTGGATTGTTTACGGACACAAGCAAAGTTGTCCATGCTTTATTTGTCCATCGGCTGTCCCATTCTTTTTGGTGTTGAGCGGCCGATCCTGTTGGTGGTTCTGCACTCGTTTGTTTTATCCAAGCCTCCAAATCTGCATTTACTACTTCGTCAGATGTTTCAGTTGATTCTGGTGGTAGAATGTTTGTCTGGAGTTCGGTTGTGCTCGCAGCAGATGCCAAGAAGGCAGAAAGTGCCAGCGTAGCAGCACAGCGGATTCCAAGGCCGCCATCTTTCACCGGAAGGAATGCCTGGAGCCAGTTCTCACCCGATAGCTCCACGTTCAATATAGACGAAAGTTCAGTTCTCAACAGCGAGTCAAATCTGGCAAGACTTGGACAGTCAACGCATAAGGCTGTGCGCATTGTGTAGAGAAGCTTCGGTACACTCAAGCCGTTCCGCAGTAGGATAAGGGCGTCATGTGAGTAAAGCATGGAGAGCCTCCCTACCGCTCGTTCCAGGTCATCCGCTTTCATACCCACCACCTGATCGACGGCTGGCCCAGGCATCAGAGGTGAACCCAACAGGGTCACTCCCCCAAGTGGTGTGTCTCTGAAGCCGCAGAATGAAGGATCGTCAACTTTACTGTCTTTATTCTGAAAGACTACTTCGCATTTCGCGCGATTAAGTTGAAGTCCAAGCTTTGCTGACTCCTGTGTGATCATCTGTATATCGTGGGCCACCACATCTACCTTTCCTCCCAGTGTCACATCGTCTAAGAAAGCCACTTAAGCTGCGATGTAAGCTTTGACAAGATCGGCTGCAGTGAGATGCAAACTTCCAGTGGACCTAATGGATCACCCTGCTGTGTTCCTTCTTCTGATCGAAGAGTATTTGATCCATGCTTCAACAAAGGACTACAGGAAGCACATGCGAAACGGTAGAGTTCCTGAATGTCTCTTGCAACTGCCTCCAGGAGTGAGTCCCTGCGAAATGTGTTGAAGGCATTAGCAAAATCAAGTTTGACCAGAACACAATCCGACGGCATCGAGGTGACCCAGCGACGGGTTGCATGTGCTGCTGCCTCGGCACCTCCTGGTACGCCAACCCCGAGTTGGATAGGGGCGAGCAGAGCAGAGCAGACAATTTGGCAACAGCCTGTGTGTTCGCACACTTAGCTGCTAGGCGTCGTAATGTGTACCCAACAGCTATTGGCCTGATACCCCCATCTTTTTTCTTCAAAGCAATCAGGTTGGCACCGAATATTATTTCGTTGACCTCGACAGGCAGGTTCCCTGCTAGCATCAGATTGACCAGCTCACTCAGATGGTGGATAAGGTTGCAATCAACGCCAATGGATATTAGGTCTTTAAGGTGTTGAGAAGTGATGCCGTCTGGACCAGCTGCTGAGCCTGCAGGAATCGAAAATATTGATTCGAAGATTGATCGTTCAGAAATCTGTAACGGAGCAAACCGATCTGATAGCTCTGGATCACAGGCTGGTCTTCTGTCCGACGGAGCAGGCGGGTGCTTCACCTTTAGTCCAGTCAAGGTCTCGTGGGTGTCTGGAGCTGGTTCATCATCACTACAGATGAGGCGGATGGCAGCCTTGTAGCTACCATCTTCCAGTTTGCTTGAAACTGCCGAAGCTAGGTACTCAGCCCTGTCACGTTTCATCCGACCCGTACGACGGATTGGCACTGACTTATGTGCAGCTTCGTCTGTATCAGAAGCCGGTCCATTCGAACGCCAGTTCGTAATTCTTGAAATTCTTGGAATTCTTGGAATACCTATTGTCCGCGTCAGGTTGCGTTTGACTCCCCTCTAGTTGGCTTGACCAGAATACACCCACCAAAAGCTAAAAGGTCCGACCATTTCCCAATGTTTTCTGGTTGACTGACGACAGCCTCTATGACTTCTCCCAAAAGCTGATCGAGGAATTCTTTTGACAAGCGCCCCTTTTACGACCGGGTGCAAGGAGATACTGGAGGTACAAGAAGGCTTTGGCCGTTCGAGTCTGGTTGTGTTAGAATGGATATGTGAGTTTCAGTGTCAAATGTTGAGGAAGGCAATAAGAGCATGCTTGGTGCTAGTAACTCTGCCGGCGGCTGGCTAAACCCAGGGCAGGGAGAAGACCTAGCCCCATGGCGATGAATGGTGCCATCCGAAGTATGCGTCTTGAATTTAGCCCAGCATATTCGGCAGGTCCCCATTCCCTTAGCGGGCTTGCTGTTCATATTGTGTTTCAGATGAGGATAATAATATTCAAATAGATCCAAAATGTAAACAGTTACGCTATTGCCTTTAAGAGACGACGCGTTTTCGTTGCACTGTGACGTCATACGCCATTTGAAAGGACGGCTTGATAAAATTTTAAAGGACGCGATAATCGCAGATGATTGTAAATAGTTTTAAAAACAAAACTGATCAGAATCCTGAGCGATTCTGGCACGATGGATGATGTCGACGAAATCACGAGATGTTTATTCGCCAAAAAATGAATAAATCCAGCTCTAACGATAAGATTAACTGGAAAATTTGTGTAATTTACGCCAAGTTCTGCAATATTTGACGAACACCGTCAACTGATAATTATTATATCATAATGATATTATTATTATCATTATTATTACTTTTATTATACATTGTATTTTTAAAATTTGCCCCGAGGTACATATGATCCGTCGGGGACTATAAAACTAACCTGAAATGTACCCACTCATATCAATGCATATCATCCTTGTTATGGATGCGTCGTTAAATAAATTGATATCAGTCATATGATTTGGGTGTAATGATTGACAGGTTTATAAATTGATCAATCGAGGGTTCGAAGTGCGGATTGATTGAAAAATTAAACGATTGCCGGTTGATCAGTTGATCGATTGAGTTATTGATCGGTGAATCAATTGATCGATCGAATGATTGATGTATGATTATTTTATGGATTGATTAATCGAGCGAGCGATCGGTACCTTCTGGGCACATCTGCCGTTAGAGTGACATTCCTGGCACTTGGAATCGAAGACAATCAACTGGAGGCTGTTGCTATAGAAACCGCAATCATTGGTTAGTGCGATGTCTCATCGGTGTAGAATGGAGCCGGTCCTACTTCCGTCTTTGGCGCATGCGCCTCAGCTGAAGAAGTCTCGTTGGCGAAACGAGTCACAGTTGGAAGTCTACAGACGACTTCACGAGAGGACACGAGAGATCCACCAAACATAAAGTTCCGATTCTGATCAGCCTTTACGATTAAAATGAATCTAATAAGTTATATACCAACTATTGTTTTTCGTTTACAAATATATTGTGATTGCATGACCTCGAGTGAAACTGTCAATTTCATAATTTTTATTTTTTCCATCATTATATTTATCTGTTTGTCAGTCGTAATAAACATGATAGGCCTACAACTAGTTTTGACGAGAGGTAGTGTTGATGCTATGATTATTAAAAATTTTATTCTTATTTTTATTATTATCATCACAATTATTATTCTTATCATTATTATTATTATTACAACTATAATTATTATTATTGCTAGTATTAAGAAAAGTTAAACGAACATGTGAATTTTCATAATAATCAGTAATTCTCACATTATGTTACAGAAAATGCTGCACACATATTATCCAGCCACGGCGCGCTTACATAATATAATATAACATGTCCTTTTTATTGTACGATCAAAACAGAATGTTTAAATAAGGATAAATAAGGAGAATAACCCAGCGGTGGTTCATGCCACCGCTGCTTACATCGGCGCCGAGGTTGTGAAGCCTAGTGTAGACCTTATAGTAGCGTACCTGGACATCTGTTACGCAGCTGGTGACTAGCGAGTCTATTCGCTGACTGATGTGCTCTTTGCAGACGGCGTAGACTGGCGACGCCTCCATCTTGGACCTACACTGGCGTCGGCCACTGAAGCGTAACATCACACCCGTGGCTCTCGTCCACCACTGGCAAAGGTATGTCATTGGCAGTTATGATCATGGACTCTTCATCGTCAGGCTCTTCATTCTCCTTCTCCTCATACTCATCATAGTCGTCGTCATCGTCCGCTGATGTCTCGTTGGATCCAACAGACCTTCGTAGCCTTCGTTTGGGGTCCACCTCATTCTTGTTGCAGTGCTGGGTGAAGTGGGTGGCAAATGTCTTCGTCTTAACGTCTGGGGCGCGGCAGGTGACCACCTGTTTGTCGTGGCAGGAACAGATGTTCGGTACCTGGTCATCAATCTCGAGGCAGTCGATCGCATAAACGTGACCATTGATGAAACTTTCCTTGCTGTCAAGTCTGTATAAACGTAGGCCTACATGTGAGCTTACACGCAGGCTCAACAATAAAATGAAAATGCGGTCATTGTTTTGAATATACACTGCATCGGTAACGATGATGATAACGATGATTTCATTGTGCTCAAATCAAATCAAATCAAAGAGCTTGCCTTACTGACAGTGAAGGTATACCAGAATAGGCAGTTATAGGAAACATTAATTGACATCGAACAATGTCGGGTTACAAGATTCCAGTGGCTATCCTCCCGCTGGCAGGGAGACCCATAATGGTCTATACAATAGGTCAGTTTCATGGAGTTCAGTAATATTTAAATAATGTAACGAGCTAATAAAAAATTGTATAATTGAAGAGGTATACAATTGAGCAAACCTTAGCTAAGCTTAACTATATAGGTGCGTCTTCTGTTGCCACAATTGGTGAGCTCCTCTGTCAGTTTTAATGGATGTCACAGCACATCAAGAACGTGATTTAGAGATCAGAGATTGGTACCTCCTAGAGGTCCGCGGGTCGAGCGTTTCTGATACCTGACCAGTACCCGTAACCCATGACCGTTACCCGACCCGTACTCAAAATTCCTTCCCGACTCGACCCGTTCCCGTGGGTATACCCGTACCCGTGACGGCATTAACAGGTCCTCTCATAGACTGCTGCCTGCCAGGCTAATACGATCACAGCTCACTGAGCATTGTGCTGTTGTCGTAGAGGAAGAAGGGAAGGATGAGTAGTGGGAAAGGAAGTAGGAGATGGGAGGAGGAGAGGCAGCAGATGGGCAGAAGCAAAGGAGAGCTGGAAGATGAAGCTGAAAAGGAGGATGGGGATGATGACGAAATGGAAGAGGAACAGGAGGAAAAGTAAGAGAAAGAGCTATAGGAGGAGCAGGAGCAGAAATTAGGAGCAGAGGGAGGAGAAAAGGTAGAGGAGTATCACCAGTAAGAGGAGCTGGAAGATAGGAGGAGGAGGAATATATATATATATAGTTATATATATATGCAGGTAAATGGCCTCGAATAGCCCACTCTTAAATCCCTCCAAAACATAATTTATATGGATTGGCAGTCGCAGGCACCTGGCTGAGCTGAATATGCAGATATTGGCTGAGACCTATCCTCACATTACTTTTTCATCTGTTGTACGTGATCTGAGTGTATTGCTTGATCAGGAGCTTAATCTCTCGCAGCATGTAAATCAGGTTATTCGTAACTGCTGTTTCCAGCTGCGTCAGCTGCGTGCAGTTATTCGCTCTCTTACCTTCGAGGCTTCAGTAGTCCTCGTTCATGCTTTTGTAACCAACAGAATTGATCACTGCAGTGCAGTTCTGGCTGGTCTTCCCCGTGCATTTAGATTGCTCTGTGGCCAGGCTTATTAGACATTATACCTATGTTTTCACCAGTTTCAGCTTCAAATTATGCGCGATGTCCTTCACTGGCTACCGGTTCAACAGCGCATTACTTTCCGCATCGCGAAATTAGTTTTGCGGTGTCTCTCTGGTTGTGCGCCATCGTACTTGACTGAACTGTGTCGTCCGGTGTCTGAAATCCTTTCGCGTAGAGCTCTGCGCTCTTCTGCTAAAGGCGAGCTTTTGTTGTCCGGAGCCCAATCATCGCTAATGCTGCGTCGAGCTTTCTCAGTGGCTGGTCCATCCATCTGGAATGCGCTCCTGGCTGCAACCTACTTGTAACCTACTTATAGCCTACTTGTAACATATTTTTAGCCTACTTGTAAATTACCTTCTCGCAACCTACTTGTAACCCCATGTAACCTACATATAACCTACTTGTAACTTTCTGTGAACGACACAGGAACATCTCTGAAGTCTGCCTGGAAGTCTCCCTTTGGAATTGTGTCGTCTCCAGCATTTCCGTTGAACGTGCCACACAGTCCGACTACCTTTCCGTAATCCTCCGAATTCAGAAAGAGAGTGATACTGGAGTGCAGACCGTACCAGTCCATCCTGACATAAGCTCCCGAAGGCATTGTGATCTGAGGAGGAAAACGTTAGAGCGGCTTGTGCACGTGGTACGATGCAATCCTTGCACTTATATTACGCATCATTTATATTAAAAACACAGCCACTGCTCGTGTTCGGACAGTGCAAATTTGAGGCAGATCTACTAAAATACGGGAACAGGGAACGCATCTGACTTGCGGGCTGTAGTGCATAATAATGTGCTTTATGGATGATGTTATATGTAATGCATTTCTTAAACATAAACATATGTAATACAGTATTATGTAATACGGTTCAAGCATAAGGCCAATAAATATTGGTCCGTCTCTGTGGATCTCCCCAGTGTATTAGCTCTCTAGACATATGCCCCGTGCACGAAAGTTAAGCATGAGCCCCACGGACATAATCCCCACCGGACAAAAGAAGATCCCTAGATTTTGCCGAGGACAAATGCCCTAGGACAAAATGCTCCTCTTTTTAAGGCTTATTCCTTTAATCGGATGCCCATACATCTTAGTGCAAGGATTAATGCAAAGCATGTCTCATCAATCCAACTCAATAATCATAATAAGATCTTCGTTAAATTTAAAACTGACAAACCGCAGTATGATCATAAGTATAGTATGAATGGATGATGATAAGCTATTTATTAAACCTCCATTGAAACAAATAATATTTGTCGTCAATCCAATTTCTGTTTAAGCAAGAATTAATTTCATCCATTCAACATCTCTTTAAACAAGAAAATAAGCAATTGACTATCATGTCATTCAGGAGACTACTTAGACTTAGACTTAGTTCCTCTCGTTCCTTTAGGAACATTGGTCAATAAGAGTTCTCCATCCTGTACGATCTTCAGCAGTCTCTTCCGTGTCCTTCCAGTCGATTCCCATCTACTTCAAGTCTTGCTTAAACAAATTTCTCCAAGTTTTCATCAGTCTTCCTCTGTTTCTCTTTCTTCGCTCTGGTAACCATCCCATTGCTGTTTTCGCCGGGCGTTGAGATGGCATCCGCAAAATGTGTCCGGCCATTCTTCTCCTTCGTCCGAGACCTCATCCATCCTCTCCACGTCTGCCAACCTCAGAACCTCCTCATTTGTGACATGGTCCCTGCGTGATATGCCCAAGAAAGTTCGAAGACATCTTTGATCGAAGACATTCAATTTGTGTGAGATTCTTGCCATCTCCCTCCAAGCCTCACTTGCGTATGTTACTGTTTGGCGGAAATGATGCCTTGAAATCCATAAATTGACACCAATGAATCAACATAATTGCGTAGATTATTGCCTCGCTTTGTCTCCAGCGTGTGTTACTGATACCAACTGATACCAACAGTAACATACGCTCTACATCAGACATCAAAGGACAAGTTTACTAATGAATTTCTTTTTCTCTTTTGGTTGCGTAAATGCGACGTACAGTCAGTGACATGCATCATCATCTGCAGTAAAAGATAGTCACTAACGAGTCTTGAAGCTTTACATAATGTACAGACGTTGCCAACGTTGGTTATTTTGCTCCTTGAACGTTTTTGTCTTCAAGATAGATTATGGGGGTTGGCGTGTAGTTGGGGTAGACAGTAATACAGAGAGGAAGAGACACAGAGAGACAGAAGGAAAGTATTGGCCACACGCTCTCATAATAGTGAAGTCGCTAGCACTTGATATCGATGGTTGCCTCAGAATAAGTTTAAGTGCGTAGTGTTAATCTGGAACTCTGCCGCATAGGATAACGAGACAGTTAAGGTAGACAGTGATACAGAGAGGACGAGAGACAGAGGGAAAGAGGAAAGAGAGAGAAGAAGGAAAAAGAGATAAAAGGACAACAAGACAGATAAAGAGATCAATAGGCCTATAATTGTAGGAATGAGGATCACGAGATGACGATGGAAACAGACAATACGTATATAGAATGCAGCAGAAATTGACAGAGGTGCTTGCGCAGATAAATAATTGTGAGAGAGAGAGACAAAGAGCTAGAGAAATCAAGATCGTAAGGAATAGAGAGATATAGTGAATGAGATAACGATACACAGAGATAGCGACGCAGAGAGATAGAAACAGACCGAGAAAGAGAGAGTGTGTCACCGTAAGCGACAGTAAAAGGCCAAAAATGGGTTAATATATAGAAAACAGTGCAAGAGGTATAGTGCCGCAGTCTACCGTCAAAATGATCGCCAACCTCAAATATAATCGTCAACGTCATCCTTATCGTCACCGTTAAAGTATCATCATCCTTATGGCAAAATAAAAGACAATACCTGCTGTCAGCAATCAAACTATATAGGCCTACTTACCTCAAAATGACGTGAGGCGTACCGCCTCACGTCATTTTGAGGTAAGCAAATTCTTGCAAAGAGGCAATCTCCTTCCATGTAGGCATGGTAATAGCTGTAAAATGGCAATACCCTGTGAAATGGTAAAACCTCTGAAATGATAATAACTGTTAAATGGCTTAGGAACTTTGTCATCGTTAGTCTTCGCTATCACAAGTCCTCGAGCAAGTGTAATTATAATTCTAGCGGTGTGCACCTCTTCAGAGGCTTTCCCAGTAAAACAAACGATAACCAGTATGTAACAATGATCTTAAGTGCTTACATAACTGAGCTAGCGTACACTGCGTGGCTTCTATCGAGGTACCTAACTACATTGCTTGCCCCCCAGGTCTATCATCACTCGACTAGGTCTTCTGGTTTCTTGTCCCTTGCTATACCTCGTGTTCAGATCAATTTTGGTGTGGACTATGCACTCTTACGCTGTTAGAGGTCAGAGATTCAAGAATTCGTTAACTCACGCCGTTCGGGCAGATGAGTCTTTAGTTTCTTTTCGATCTCGACTTAAAACACTTTTTATTTACCCTTTTTATTTACCCTTGCCTATCCTGTTTAGACTGTCTTTATGTCCCTTAGAACTGACCTTAGATTTGAACTGGTTTCGGATTTTTTGCGGTGCGCCGTCGGTTGATGCAATGTGCATTATTATGGCAGCGCTATAGAAATTCTCTTTTGTCATAGTCATTTGTCCGCTGTTGTTCGGGCAATGAGCCACACTCTGGGTGCCCTGGAGGCCGGATGCCGGCGAATCGCCTGCGGTTCAACCCGCCAAAAACCCAATCACCTCACTTCCCTGATCGCTTCAATTCTAAGTACCATCTTACCTACCCGTCTGACTACTGAACCATTGGATTTTGATCTGGAGCAGCCAACGAATGTGTACACCAACCGTCTGAATATTAGCCATTTACTGCCAAATCTCCTTCAGTAATTACAAGATTACTATTACGCCTACGATTACATCGTGCACGCGTCTTTAAGTAAAGTACTCTCTCTCTCTCTCTCTCTCTCTCTCTCTCTCTCTCTCTCTGTGTGTGTCTCTCTCGGTGTGAGTGTCTGTCTGTGTCTGTCTCACTCTCAACAGGCGCGTACATGTCCTGAGTTCTCCTGGTTTAACATCTCCTCCGTTTTCACTCTCTTCTGCCACATTTCACCAACGACTGATTACTAATTAACCGAACTATTCAAGCAATCCTATTCTGCTTCTGCGCCACCAAGCACATGACCACCATCATCACCGACGACGACCACCATGGCACCATGCCGCCAACTCGGTTTGATCTACCCGGATTCTTACCTGGCACACGAACGAAACGAGGAGCTTGGCTATTGCGGACATGATTTGGTATAGCGTCAGTGTGTCAGCGGTTCTGTGTCTATAGTCTGAAGGTTCGATAGTCTGAAGATTGCATCGTGTCAGGTCGATAGGTGATAAGATTGCGGTTTTAACGGTAGCTGGATAAATGAAAAGATTTATGTTCGGTTAGAAGCCGAGTTGCATCATTCTTTTCATTCATCCATCTATCATATAGGCATGATTCTTTTCATATAAATCCAGCTCTCAGTTTTACACATTCGTTGCATCAACTAAGCCAGCTTCTGTAGTTAAATTAATGTCGGAGCCATAGAATTTTCAGACTATTGAACCTTCGGACTATCGAACTTTCGTATTATTTCAACAATAATTCTGTAGTGTAATAATTAACCTATGTTGTATTGTAATTGACATAAATGTTATAACTGAATCTGCAAAAGCCAAAAGGAATATTCAATTACGACTTGAACGACGTTAAAGATTTTTTAAAAGAATGCATACAACTTTCATCCGAAATAAGTCATATTTTGAGTTGGAAAACAGTAATCCAGTAATGTAAACAGCAGGGGTGACTTGAGCGAGATACATGTAGATCACAGAGACGTTATCTTAGGACAACTTGAGTAACCCTCATACCTTAATTAGTCCTTCTTGTCTACATTTTATAGGACTGCATAGCTGATCACTATTAAGGAAAGTCAATACACAAGTGATTGTATCAAAATCATCTCAACACGAAATTAAACAAGAAGGAAACAAGCCCATCGGAGACAATTCAATCTCAACAATGTGCAAGGCATATTCAATTTCAACTTGACGATTCCAAAGAATTTTAAAAAAGAAGACATACAACGTTAATCCGAAGCAAATGATTCTTTCTGTTAGAAAACAATAATTCGAGAGAATGGTTACACGATGTTTACAGTGTTTTGGTCTAAATAAATGTAGGTCAGAGATACGTTATCATAGGACCCTTTGGATAATCGTTACAGCGTTTTAATTAGTCTTTTGTGTTACCATTAATATGCATCGCTAATCACCATTAAGGACAGCCATAACAAATTTGTCTGTATCCAAATAATCGTAACATGAAATCAAACTAAAAGGTAACAAGCCCACCGACGCATAGCGCCTGCGAGAGGGTTCGACAAAACGTTGTCTATGGCGGAACTCCTATTCGTCAATGATGCCCAATGGGTTCAGTTTCATCTGCGTTGAAGACGGGCAAAGTAATATCCAACCCCTTCCTTCCAAGCAGAAAGTATATCTTCATCGGTTTCTTTCCCTACAACACAGTATAAGAGACGGTTAATAAAATGAAGGCCTATCCAGGCTACTGATATTTAATTATTTATTTCGTCCTGTGTTCTGGAGTCCTAGACATGTCCTAGATATCTCGATTAGATACAATGGAAAATCACCATCAACACATCGACGAGATTTAGGGTATTTCAGGAACCAATGCACAAATGATTCGATTTCCACTGAGTATGGAGAATTAGAGTTAGAGGGTACATGCGTTGGAGGATAAAAGTATTCTCGCAGTATTATTAATATTATTATGATTCATAATAATGGGCACCTTTCCGTTGACCCTAGAAGACGAAGCCTGACCCTCCGGACAATAAAATCTTTACATTAATAATTTCTAAGTCCCTGAGGAATGAAGTACCTCAGGGCAAAAAATAATAATATCAAAATGATGACATGATACAATAACTGTGGTTATAATTGCAATTGTTATTTAACTAGCAGGTTCACAGATATAATAATTAGTACTACCTTATTGCTATTATTGCCATTATTGCAAAAAACGTTTTATTCTGATTATTCTAATTATTATCATTAGGAGTTGTAGCGGTAGTGTAATGGTATAGTAATGGTGGAAGTGGAAGTGTAATATCATTATTACTGCTGTTATTATTTTTCATAGGCTATTAGTACCAATAATACCACTATATCTATTATTATTGAATTATTTATTATTATTATTTATTATTATTACAATTATTATTATTATTATTATTATTATTATTATTATTATTATTATTATTATTATTATTATTATTATCATCATTATAATTGTTATTATTGGTCAAAATGGAAACACATGTATGTTTGACATCTTGACTGAAGTCCGACAAAGATGTGTTTTGTCTGCCTTCTTATTCGTCATAATTATGGACTTCATAATGAACAGAGCAATGGACGAATCTAACTTTTATCATAAAACGGGAACAGACTAGGCTAAATGGATCTGGACTTTGCAGATGATGTTGCATTGCTAGAAGGGTCATATAGAGCCATGCAGCAGATGACAGATAACTTATATGAGATGGGGAAAAGGTTGGACCATGCATAAATAACAGCAAGACAAAAACAATGAACATCGGAGTTCAACAGTGCCAGGACATCGTCGTCGATCAGCAGATCATCGAATTTGTCGAAGATTTCACGTATTTTGGGAGTGCAATTTCAAACAAAGGAGATGAGGAGGTGGATGTAAGAACCAGAATATGTAAGGCCGCAGCTGTGTTCCAAAGACTACGTAAAATATGGACACTAAGGACCATTAAACTAAAAACCAAAATACACCTGCACAGATCAATTGCGATACCAACGTTGACATATATTAACATGGAAGAAAACGGCCAGAATCTCACACAAACTGAATGTTTTCCATCAAAGATGTCTTCGAACTATTTTGGGCATATCATGGAGGGATTAAATCACGAATGAGGAGGTTCGGAGGTTGGTGGAGGTGGAAAGATGGACGAGATCGTCAGACGGAGAAGAAGAATGGCCGGACACATCTTGCGGTTGCTACCTCAGCGCCCGGCAAAGACGGCAATGAGTTAAATGCCGAAAAATGGAAGGAGGAGCAGAGGAAGATCGGTGAAAATCTGGAGAAGCACCTTTAGACAAGACTTGAATGGGATGGGAATCGACTGGAAAAACGCGGAAGAGACTGCTAAAGATCGTACGAGACGGAGAGCTCTTGTTGGCCAATGTTCCAGGATTAACAGGAGGAACTAAGTCTAAAGAAGTAAGAAATGATCTCTTAAGAATTCAGAGTTACGCATGCCCTAACTAGTAAAATGTTGATCCTGCATTACCTTGAGTTTTAATTCTCCTCTGCAGTGAACCAAGAACTCCCCAGTTCTTTCCAGAATACTCGCCGTATCTTGACTTATGGTGATGTGTTTAGCTGATAAAAACAACATTATAATATTATGGACTCAGGTTTCTTAAATTTATCCTGTAAAAAAACCGTAAGTATTTGCGAATGAGTGAATTGTAGAAGTTAATCTGATTTAATGTGCACGGCAGATGATGAGAATGTTGACGCAAAATCGTAAACATATTATAAGCACAAAACAAGCTCGGTCATTTTTGACATTCAGTGGTTATCCTCATTCATATGCTAATGAAGCTTATATAAACGTTGCGGTCTAACATTACATAGGCCTAACGCTCCACACACGAAAACGTTTGGAATGGTCTCCCTCCTCTTTGCATGTATCTTAATCGCTGTTTTTCTCATTCCTCTTCCTTCTCGTTTTCCTACTATTCCTTATGCTGATCATCCACTACCTTTTCTCCTCCTTCACCTCTTCCTCCTCGTACTACTAATTTCTGCTGCTCCTACTCCCAGAGCTCTTACTTTTCCTCTTCTTCCTCTTCCAATTCGTCCTCATCTTCACCATCCTCTTCATTTTCTTCTTTCTCTTCCTCTTTCACAAGCTTTTAACCTCCTCTTATTCCTCCTGCTTCTTTTTGCTGCTTTTACAACCTCGACAGCATAATGCTTAGTAGGTTGTGACAATATTAGCCTGGCATTCAGCAGGACTATGAGAGGTCATCCTATTGACGTCATGGGTACGGGTGCACCCGCGGGTACTGGTCGGGTAGGCATTTTGAGTACGGGTCGGGTACTGGTATGGGTAACGGTCCTGTGTCAAGGTATGGGTAACGGTCCTGTGTCAAGGTATGGGTCGGGTAGCAAAACGGCCCTACCCGCAGACCTCTAGTAGAGAGCGATGAATAGATGATACCAGCGCCCTATGCTCATCAACTCAACACTTGTGAACCTAGTTGCTGCCCGTCTCATTAGTCGTCTGCCGAAGTTTGCTCACATTATTATTCGTTCGGATAACTTTATTCAGTTCAAAATTCTAACACTCATCGGAGCAGCTTCATCGGAATTGCAGAAGTCATTTATTTATTTATGTTATTTATTCTGAAATTTGATATTGCGCTTCTTCCAACGTGTTTTGCTCAGAAATGCAAACGCCTCGAAGGCGCAATTCCAGTTGTACTGTAGAGCAATTATGCGCGAAGAACTTGCTCAAGGTCCCTACACAGTGACGCCCGGACGAGGGTCGAGCTCCGCTCACTCAGCGCACGCTGAGTGCTACGGGCCGATCGCTCTAACCAGCCGGCCACCGCGTCACACACCTCGGTCGATTCACACAGAGGGCTTCTGGCTGCTACCCGTATGCGCTGTGCTACTTCTCATTGAAGAAGCTTTGCCAATGTCAGCCGCTCTTGTTGGAAGTACTCTCCGGAGCAACTGCCATATGTGCTCCTCAGCCTTCCTCTTCCACTGTTTCGAAAACGTCTGAATACAAACTCATTCTAAGCGACTTGCGTCGGGAGTGGCGCTATATAAATTTGCAAATGTGCACTAGTCCATTTGCATATCGTCTAAAACACTTCACAAAAACGCACTGGGTTCCACTGACCAACGCTGTTGGACTCCATCTTGGCAGCAATGGCGACGGTTTCTCCGAAGAGACAGTAACGAGGCATTTTGACTCCAACGACACCGCTCACAACTGGACCTATGGACACGACGACTATTCCCGGTTGAATATACATATTAATGTTATCACGGATATCATTGTTATAGTTATTATTATTACTATATTTTATGCCCTAAGGTACTTCATTCCCCAACGATTTAGAAACCTGTTAAGATGCTAAATTATTTGCTGGAGGGTCAGGCCTCGTCTTCTGCATTGGATCAAAGAAAAAATGATATTAAAAGAAACAAGATTACTATTATTATTATTATTATTATTATTATTATTATTGTTGTTGTTGTTGTTGTTGTTGTTGTTGTTATTATTATTATTATTATTGTTATTATTTATTTATTTATTTTAGTATTCTAATTAATATGTATTCTGAATGCCGAAGCATACCTCATGACGAAGTTATTCTGAAAGTCAGATATATCATCGTCACAAGCAAGTTACACGCAAAGTTGTCAAACAGACTGAACACTTCCATGTGGGCATGATTAGCCGTTCTTGAAGTAAATGGTTGGTCTCCCAAGTTCCTCGGAGAAAAAGAGGCTCGTGGGGGAGACCAATAATTATTGAATTGCGAATGAGCATTTGATTGACAGCCATGACCCCCGGAGTAAATAGATAGCTTTTTATATTATGCTGCAATGTCTGAACTTATCAATTCAAGATTGGCAGTGTGTTATCAAAAGCGGCGCTCATATCCACGATGTCCGCAAAACCGCTTGTACAATGTGTGGCCTATGCTCGACACGCGCCTGATAAGAAACGAATGCACTGGGCATCCATCTTTAGAGAACGGTTGTGCTACCAGAGAAGATTTAAGCACGAGCCACAGCAGGAAGACTGTTCCATACCAAAGACCAGCAGAGATTTAGGCACGATGCTTAGCTGTGGCAGTTCTAGACCGAGGTACCAGGAGGTCGTGACGGTCTAAAGAACGGAGAGGACGTCCAGAGGTAGCCGATATACTGTACTTCACCTAATGAGATTATAGGAGTAGCGTGGGGCTTGACCCCCAAACGGTTTGTAGGTAAGAAAGAGAACCTTGATCTGAATCCTATGAGTTTGGGGAACTGATGAATATGGACGCATGAACTGGTTTCTTTGGCATAGCCTCAGGGCCGTAACGAGCTATAATTGCGCCCTGTGTCTAGCTAATTGCGCCCTGTGCGCTTAGCATCAACCTGACGCCCCCACGTTTTGAGAATAGTGCATTTTATTGAATAATAAGTTATTCCATCCTGAAATTTGCGCTCTTTCCACATTTGCGCCCTTGGCCTAGGCCCCGCTGGCCCCCTCGGGACGGCCATGTATAGCCTTCAAGCGAGGTGACCGCTCATTTCGTCGCTGATCATTTCGTCGCATGTCGGTTAGGGTGAGGCTATGCATCGTGAGGGTCGGTTGGGGTCAGGTTATGCATGGTGAGAGTCGGTTAGAGTCAGGTTATGAGTCGTGATGGTCGTTTAGGGTCAGGGTTAGTGTCATTTTTAAAAGGCGGCGAAATGAACTGCGACGAAATGAGTGCGACGAAATTATCTGCGACGAAATGAACGGGAACCTCCAAGTGGCGCTTTTGCAATTATGAGTTTACGATAATGAATAAAAATTACAAAAATGACGTTCAGCTGTGTGTGTGTGTGTGTGTGTGTCATTATACATTCGCAAGAGACAGCGTCTGACTCCATCACCTGTATGTAATCCAATTCGTATTTCAAGAGGTTTTTCAGGAAGGTGGGCAATCTGAAACACAAAGCTGGCGCTCAGAGCCTTAAGAGCTACGGTTGCGATTTCAATCGCATGGTTGTCGCCATTCTCGATTGGTAGACCACTCGACACCATATACGCATCGCCAATCGTTTCAACCTATTGGACAAGAACATGATGCAACTAAGCACACACATATTGAAGTGACTGTTTTGACGGAGAAAGAGTTGTGTAATGCAGGATCATCATAGACATAGTGTATTGAAAACGGCTACGATCGGTCACGAACACTTTTGGCCCACTGCTGAAATATTTCTTCGACTCGGCGGCTTTTGTTTTGGTGTAAAGCAGTTTCAAACAACGACAATTGTTGTTGTTGATGATGATGATAATGATGATGATGTTGATGGTGATGATGTTTTCACTGCCCAAAAGCAGGTTCATTGGTTCCACGCCACCCGGGAATGAGATTAGTGAGATGGTTTCCATTTGCCTTCCTCACAGAGAATTTTGGGTGAGCAGCTTGTTCAAGATGGCTATGCAGTGACATGAGGTAGGTTTGAACCTGCGACCCGTCGGTTGCAAGGAACAGAACATATCACAGATGAACGCCTTGCAAGCTGCCTCACTGTTATAGGCCTTATTCCACTCCAGTAAAACTGATTATCGTCTGTTCTACCATGTAATCATACTGCGGTAGGCACTACGTCAGTTTAAACTCAATAAACGACAATAAAATTTTATCCCACATAGACGGATCGTGTACGCAAATGATTAAATCTCATAGCGCTAATCACTTCTGAAAACATCTGAGAAATCTTTAACCTTGTAGGCGTCATGGCCATCGATGATTTCGTCGAATTTCGAGTATAATTTTCCCAACAGCTCCACAATCTAAGTTACAGACATCAGAACAGTTTGCTAGTGATCTACCTAGGAGAAGAATGACGGTCTGCACACACCTGCGAAGAAGTGACCGTTGTACATACGCATTCGTGATTAGGATGCGTATAAAAATCCCAAGACAACAAAGATAATTTCCTTGTTTAACCGGTTGAACATTCCATCGTTTCAAACAGGCCCTCATTGAGCAATACTATGAGGATTAGTCCTTACAAAGGATTGTTAAACGTCTTAAGTGCTGACGCTCTATCAACAGAAACGTAAACTGCACTCTAGCACCTGAAAATCGTTCTCCACTGGCTGAATTGTTTGACAGCATAATAATTACAATACAATACAACTGTATTTTTACACGGCCTTTCTTCAAACACCAGAAGTACACGCGTACACACCACACAATGTCGATGGCGCTGAGTAATTTGGAGTCAATGACTTGCTCAAGGGTTCTACATAGTAACTGCCTGCGCTACAGAAATTAGCTATCGAGCCAAACAGAAAAAAACCGTTGATGTACGTATGAGAAGAAAAACATTAACTACCATAATGCGTGTTCTAGCATCACACATATAGCAAATTCGAGCATCTGCAGCAACTTTCATCTGATTTGTTCTATAGATGTTTCCTGTTCTCGACTGTAGACATACCTGAAGTGGAGTACTTGCAGCTGCCAGTTTCGTGAAACCAACGATGTCGGAGAAGAAAATGGTAACTGCGGCATAGTTTTCCGGAGGAGTCGTCTTTCCTTGTTTCAAATTGTCGGCCACGACCCTAATAGACAAAGAAAATAATTATTTAGAATGTACACTAAATGAATATACAAAATAAATAAAATATATTAATCAATATATAAGATGTCTATTTAAAGAATGCTTATTATATACATATATGGTCAGGTCGTATTATCGCTACTTAAAATGGTAATAGACCATTGCGCTGACAGTTGACAATGTGTGCAAAATACCTTTGTAGTAACCTGCTACTGATAAAGCTGCATGAGTTGTCGTAATTACAATGTTGCATTACAATTAAGATTTATTACGTCTAACTTTGTACATTGATGTTAAGAAACATTGACAGCCAAACAGAAGAAGTGACGGCGATGAAACTGACGCTGGCAGAAGACTGTAGAGCAACTGTGAAGCCCTCTCTCTCTCGGCATCGATCTGACTTGTTCGTTTCTTCACCAGGTCCTCGAGGTGTACGGCGTGCATTTCCAGCAACTTCAGTAACTTTCCCAGCATGTCCTCGGAACTACAGCAGAGATACGAACGCTACATGTTAATTGCAGAACCCACAGGTCTAAGATCACGGACCGCCAATAATTCATTTCCATATATAGATAAGATTATACACCCACCCTCTTTAAAGGCGCCAACAGCTTCTGCCAATCAGAGCCGAGTACATTCATACGCATCCAAATTCATAGGGGATAATGAACACGTGTTTGCAAAGCCAGCGTACTAGAAAAAGGACGACGCAAGCAATAACTAGTGAAGCATCGTAGAATTGTCTCATAGGCGAATACACAGATTAAATCAATATTTGATTGAATTATCAAGTCTAAGAGAATGCAGTGTTCGCTACAGTAAAGTTGAGTTTCTAATCCACGATCACATGTCCTTTGTTCTTGAGTCCTTCCGATGCATGGTATGAATTGAGAGTGAATGCCCTTCATCTATTCACATCTTAGCACCATTAATACCATTAAGGGTATTCATATATATATATATGTGTGTGTTTGCTTGTGTGTGTAAGTGTATGTAGGTGTGTGTGTGTGTAGATGTGTGCGAGTGTTTGTGTGACACGGTGGGCGATTGGTTAGAGCGGTCGGCCCAGAACGCTGAGTGTGCGCAGAGTGAGCGGGTTCGACCTTCCTCCGAGAAGTCACTGAGTAAGGACCTTGAGGATGTCCTTCGCGCACAATTGCTCTGCAGTACAACTGCGAATGTGCCATCGAGGCAAGTGCACTGCTGAGAAAAAAATTTGGAAGAAGGGCGATATCAAATTTTAGTTGTATTGTATTGTATATACAGGGTGTCTCACTAAAAATACCCCACCAGAAAAAATGCAATTTCTCAACAACCGATAGAGATACCTTACCCAAACTTCTTAAGATTTACTAAGAAAAGATTTTCGAACGATCCCTGAAAGTGTAATTGAAAACTTTTCATTGCTTCAAATTTCACAGTTGTCTAATTGTAATATTCCGTATTTTCACAATAACGCAGAAAAAATGAACAGGCACTTGTATTTTTTAATGTCAAGTAACACCACCTTTGATTTAAAACTAAAAAATCTGTTAAGCAGTATAATTCAAAGCATGGTCGAAGTGTCCGCCCCAGCTTTCACACACGCTGGAAGTCTTTTTGTGAAGCTCAATGTGGCTTTGTTGATTGAGTCCTGCGCCAAAGCACCAGTGCTAAGATTGCCTGATGTAGAGAAGGAGTTTGTGGTAAGAACTGATGCATCGAATGAGGCGTTGGGCTGTGTGTTAATGCAGAAGCATGAAGGGGTTTTACACCCGATCGCATATGCTAGGAAGAAATTAAGCGAGAGAGAGAGAAAATATGCGGTGGAAGAGAAGGAATGTTTGGCATTAATCTGGGGGCTTCAGAAATTTAACAGATACCTTTATGGTAAGGAGTTCGTGATGGAAACTGACCACTGTGGGCTCCAATACCTTAAATCGGGAAGCATTAGAAATGCCAGGGTAATGCGGTGGTATTTGGCCCTACAAAATTATAAGTTCAGGGTAAACTACATCCGTGGAGATGAGAATGTAGTGGCCGATTATTTAAGTCGGGGACTCGATTAGACTAATTGAGAGTGAGAAGTAAGTGATGAGGGAGGTAGTTAAGGAAGAGTAGTATCGTAAGTAATAGTTAGAGTATAGGTAAGAATGTGTATTTGTTATGGACATCTATGTTATTAGAAAGTTTTGGTAAACTTTATTTTGTGGGGGAATGTTGTAGCGATGTTCCTATTAAAACCCACATTTCTTATGTATTATTAACATTATAATATGCAATCAATGTTAATTAGTTTGAATTAATTCAGAGTTAATTAATGCCAGCCTATAAATATAATGTAAAGGCGCTATAAGATTAAATTAGAGTCCTTAGTAACAGTGTTGTTGGGGAGAACTGGTCGTTGGCAATTTGACATTCAGGAGGCAATGTTAAAAGGTCTGATTTTGGCCATCGGTCGTCTGCTGGGGACTGTACGGCGGAAATGCGTCATCCTGGCTGCGTGAGTTTTTGCAATAAAATGTTCAGTATGTCTGGTGCCTAGAAAAAAGTCAACACGTAATTCTCAAGTTGCGAACTTTCAAAGAAGTTTTAGGAGTTCGGACAGTTATTTGACCCTGGTTCGTCTAGAACTGCTGAGGGGTGCGAATGGTGTAGTGGCGAACAGTACTGTGATCGTCGAGTAATGATGGATGTATTCTCCGTGTGCAATCAGGAGTTATTTTCGTTCTCGAACTATCGGTCATGAGAGGTGGAATGCAGAAACTCTTTTCACGTTAATATAGATGGACTGAGAGATTAATATCAGCATCTATAGTGTGTCTCTTCTGACATACTTGTCAACGGAATCGAGGCTACGCAAGTATCACAATAAGTCCGATTCATCATTCGGACGTGACGAGTGCGAGTGGAGGACGGCACAGAAGCATTTGAGGTGAAGAGGCTAGAGGCAACAATCATCCGAGAAGAAGCAATCGACAGAATTTATACAAAGAAAGAATCCAAATGAACACTACAGAAATCCACTGCAGATCTACTCCATTCCCGTGGGAGGTAGATATCTGACCTTAGAAGCGCTATTAGCTAATCTAGGCTGGCTAGGTAGTCATAAGTTAGATTAGTTCATAATCAATTTATATCCTAGAATTCTATTTTAATATTTTGCTGATTTTGACTGTTTTTGCAATATAATTGACGATGGAAAGTTTGCAGTAGTTATTGATTAATTAATACTCAATTGAACTCATGAATATGTATATGAAGAGGCGGAATGGCCAAACCAAGGCAGAGTATGTTGAAATGTGCATATGCATCGTTACACCTGAAATTGGGCAGATGGTCCAATATTAACTGCAAGACTTTCCTCAGCTCTTCAATATTCTTTGGTTTGGGATGAAATGTCTTGTAGCGCTCACGCTCTCTACACGTGATAATCGAGAGGGTTAAGGTCTGGTCTGCTTAGTGGCCATTCTTCTTTGCCAATAAAGTCTTGAGTCAACTTTGCCGTGCGAGCTGCTGGGAAATGAAATCAGACGGTAGAACAGACTTGCAGTCTTCAAGGAGTAAAGTTAGCAGTGTGTCAAAGTAAAGTTTTGCGTTGACTTTAACCTTGTCTGGGATGAAATGCAGCCTTCCCTTACGGCCTTAACACACGCCAGCAGAAACCATGACGCGCTTTGCAAACTTGGCTCTCTCAACCTTCAGGTGACCTTTCGACCGTTCATCTCCGTAATTGTGAAAATACGAAATATTAAAGTTAGACAGCTGAAATATTTGAAGCAGTGAAACGTTTTCAATGAAATTTTCAGGTATTGTTCGCAAATCTTTCCTCTTAGAAAGTTGGTAAAGAATCTCTATCGGTTGTTGAGAAATTGCATTTCTTCTGCCGTGGTATTTTTTTATTGAGCCACACTATATATATATATATCCCAATTCTAAGTCGTCGTTTAGAGTTTGGATTAGTCTAATCATCTAAGATGTCGTTTAGAGTTGGAAGTGGTCTAATCATAATTGCAAGGCGTGGTTTAAAGTTGGAATTTTACCACTATTTAAAAGTCGTCGTTTAGAATTGAAATTCTAATGATAAATTCGCCGCTTAGATTTGACCCTAATTACCCAAGACGCAGTCTAACAGAATCATCCCTAAATAATGAAAATGTGACACAGAAGGAAAAACAAACTGAAAATATAGGATTTCTTACCCAGAGCCAGTCAACAAAAGGATTTGTTTAAGGATAGCCTTAAAGTTGGGACGACTGACAGGATCTTCTTGAAGTGTTTTGTCCATCAGATCGACCCAATCCTGGTCGCAACATCCTGGTGGCATAGTTGGACGGAAAATAATTGGCGTCTTCTTCTTTACCTTCGCTATGATCTCTACGCAAATAAGGTCAATTATTGAATGACGTAAGTCGCATCGTCGCCGTTGCCTTCATAGGATATAGACTCAGACATTTGGTTTTACTGCATTATCTCCAAACTTCAAAACTTGACTTGCCATATTTCTGAAAGTCTAAAAGGAGCTGCAACCAATTCGACAGATTATGGCCATCCAAATCTGTCGCATACCTCAAAGCGTGTTAACTGACCATAAAGCCACGTAATATTTTCCGCGTTATAATTATAATTTTTTACTATTGCTGTAGTCGTCGTCGTCGTCGTCATTTTCATTATTGTATCATATTTGATGCCAATATAATCAGTAGGTAAAAATTGTCCCGATACAGTCAAGGAGTTCTGAAATGGCCACAATTATATTTATCATCTTCAGGAAGCCAAATTAATCAAGTAATTATTGCTGTTACCGCTGTTGCGGTTGATTATGATGATGTATTTGTCGTTGTCAACACTATAACGATAAGAATATTATATTATTATTATTATTGTCATTATTATTATTATTATTATTATTATTAATATTATTTTTCCCCGAGGTACATATGATCCCTAGGGAATAAAAAAAATAGGGAGGCATTGTTCTGGAATGGCTAGTCTTCGCAGAAGGTTTTATTGATATAAAAAGTGCTACAAAAAGCGACTGCGTTGAAGCGCTGGACAGTCATTGACAAGCGCTGGTTGAGGAAGGTGGTGTACCAGAAGGAAATGCTCAATGTTCTTAAGGATTCCCTTTCAGTGACGATGACACCGGTCCCGATGCAACAGAAGACCTGGGACAGACCTTTGATAAACTCTCTCTTCTGTCGCCTGATACCTGGGCCAAGGAGATTGATCAGTGCTAGGCCATACCGGTTGACAGGACCCAGAGTCTCGAAGGTCAATGGCACAAAGCAGTATGATGACAGAATAGCGGTGTATTTTGATGTTTTTCTGTCTGCTGTGATCTCAGCAGCAGCGCCTGCATCCTCAACTGATCTGGTGCGGTATGACTCTGCTAAGGTGTCGATGACTGTGGTATCCCAAGCTAGGCATTTGCCACCTTCCCAGGGAATTAGGGCCACACCATCCGGACGTCTCCCATCAGACCTAGCAAGCCCACAAGGTTCCTTTGTGGCCGGTATACCAGCTTTGATCAGACCGCGCCAAACAATGTCATTTAGCATGGCGTATCTGGCAGTACGGTTTATGAGGCCCAGTGATTTATTTGATGACCACTGGCACAAAATCATGCGTGGTGGACAGGGATGAGTACTTGATACACTTTCGTTCTGCGGCATGTTCTCCTGCTCCACCAGCCGTTGATGCTGTCAAGAGGATGCGCATGTGTGAATGGCTGTTGCGTCCCATGCTAGGTATCTGCCTCTCGCCCATGGGATTAATGTGGCGCCATCTGGTCTCTTGCCATCGGTGCGGATCCGTCCCGATGGTTCTCTTGAGCTCGGAATGTCCGCTTTCAAGAGAGCTCTCCAGATTATTTCTTTGATGACAGAGTGACGTGCTGCTCTTCCCATTGATCTTCTGCAGACCAGACCGCGATGTCCACCCGGATCGACGCTGTCTCCCGTATTGACATGGATGCGGTGCACAGAGCACTAGTCCTAGGCGAAGTCCTGTCGCAACCCTGACCGCCTCATTGTTTAATCCTAAACCGCAGGACGCCAAAGGGAGAGTCCAAAGTCAGTCTCCGGCGTGCGGGGCAGATAATGCTCTCATTCTGGCTTGACTAAGCGAATTGTCGCATCCGGACCAGACTTTCGCTTTATCTTCGTTATCAAAGGTCTGTCCCAGGTCTTCTGTTGCATCGGGACCGGTGTCATCGTCACTGAAAGGGAATCCTTAAGAACATTGAGCATTTCCTCCTAGTACACGTCGCTCCATTCTTCCACGGCTAAGATGGCGCCCACGAGCGAGACGGCCGACGCAGCTGACGCCAAATAGGCTGAAGTTGCCAGCATCGATACCCGCCTGGTCCCGAGTAATCATTATAATTATCATTATTATTATTGAATATATTTTACCCAAGGTAGTTCTGATCCCTCATGTGATTCAGAAATTGGCCGGGGACAGTAGAAAAGGTATGGAAGGTTTACGCCTTCTCTGATTCAGGCATTAAGAAAGTACCGCAAAACACGACATCATTAAAGCTCTGAATGTCGTTATTATTATTATTATTATTATTATTATTATTATTATTATTATTATTATTGTTATTAATATTGTTGTTATTGTTGTTATTGTCTTTGTTGTTGTTGTTATTATTATTATTATTATTATTATTGATGTTGTTGTTGTTGTTGTTGTTATTGTCTTTCTTGTTGTTATTAGTATTATTATTATTATTATTATTAATATTGATGTTGTTGTTGTTGTTATTGTTGTTATTGTCTTTCTTGTTGTTATTAGTATTATTATTGTTATTATTATTATTATTATTATTGTCAGTATTATCGTAATTATCTTGTGAAGCTTTTTTGCTGCTCTGGGGTTAGTTGTCCTCGACCTTGATATCATATGCAAATGTGCCTCGGGCTGCAACAGCGTTTTATCGTTGCGTGCAAATCAAAACGCGCTGGTAATGGTGTCTGGTCTCGAGTGGGTTCTCAGACGCAGCTGTCAATCGCCGGCCTAACTCAGTTAGGAAGTCAATGCCTTCTGTATTGATGTGCCCCAAAGTTTCTAGTGTAAATGGAACAAAACGGTGCGTAGTAGGGAATGTAGCGTAATTGGGAGTTTAGCCGTTTAGCCTGGTGTTGTCGATGTCAGATGGACGTATGATGCGGCGCATGTATGGACACTGGTGGCGTCCGGAGCGATGTATTTGCCACGCGACCACGGCATCAGCGTGTCCCATCCGGTCGCTTGCCGTCATTACGGAACATCCTAGAGGTTCGTTGGTGCTTGGGGCGTTCACTCTCTGGAGGGCCCTCCATATGACGTCATTCATTGCAAAGTGTCTGCTGGATCGTCCCCCAGATTGTTTGCAGACCAGACCGTGGTGTCATTCTTGGTCCGTCGTTTCTCCGCATTGACACTGGCGTAGCGCGCATAGGTTGAGGCATAAGCGTAGGCCTATCGCCACTCTGACTGCATCGTTGCTAAGACATGGACCGCATGATCTTATCAGCACTGTAGACATCCAGTCGCCCGCGTGTGTAGATGTCACTGCCCTAATCTTGCCCTGTAGAGTGGGTCGTTAACTGAGAACCACACTTCTGCTCTATCTTGATCTATTAACAAGGGTCTTTTCCATGCGTTACGTGTGTCGATCGTTGACTCTGCTCGACTCGGCATAGACATACTGCTAGCCAGCAGTAATTCCTCCAACAGATCGTCCGTCCATCCCCTGCCGTCGAGGATTTCTGATTGATGCAGCTGACGCTAAATAAGCAGAAGAAGCCAGCATGGTTACCTTTCTAATCCGAGACCACCTTCTCTGATCGGGAGCGTGGCCTGTTTCCACTAGACATCATCGAGCTTGATGTTGATTATCGCTTCCAGTTCAAGTCTCATTTGGTTGTCTATTATCTCTAAGAGCCGCGGAACGCAGTAAGTATGTCATCCTCTGGGCGCCAAAACATGATCGTAGTAGTACCAGCGCACAATGTGTTGGAAGGTCCATCAGATTGCTCACAGCTTCATTAATTGAGCCAAGTGGTCTTGAAGAGCATCGTCTAGAGCATGGACCTTGAAGAGCGGCGCCCCTAGAAGTAGCATAGTGCGTCGGTTTGTACGCTCGAAGTCGTTGAAGCCGTTTTCTGATGTTTCATTATCCGACAGAATTTCGCATTTCTGTCTATTCAATCAAATGCCTAAAGTTGCTTCCAATTCCGTTATGATGGTCAGGTCATGGCGATCATCCTCTGGTCTTCCCCTCAGTGAGATGTCGTACCCCATCTCAGAAGCTGGAGATTATTATTATTAATATTATTATTATTATTATCATTATTATCATTATCATTATCATTATCATTATCATTATTATCATTATTATTATTATTATTATTATTATTATTAATTTTATTATTATTATTATTATTATTGTTATTATAATGAGTCAATATTATTTAATAATAATAATTATTATTATTATTACTCTTGTTATTATTATTATTATTATTATTATATTTGTTTCACATTATGCTGTTATCGCCCATGATGAGCTAAGTGAGTGTTGGCAATGTCCCGAAGAGGCATGCGGCGTTCCCACGCTGAAGAACAACCGAGATACGTTGGAACAGAAATGACGTCTCCATTGGATCGTGGGTTGCAGCACTCGTTCGATTACCCAACTCTGAGATGAACTGCAGTCCTTCACTGCTCCAAGCGCCGCCGGATTCCAAGAAGAGGTCTACGAAGTCGTGGGTGCTGGTTATTGTGGAATACTTGGCCCTCTTCGTCTTAGCTGCGCGTTCGGCTGCTTCGCCAGCGCTGATAGATGTGTCGGCAAGATGTGACTTGGCGTAGGTGTCGGGCACTGTCATATCCCATGCCAGACATCGACCACGTGTCCAAGGAATGAGCGTGACGCCGTCCGGTCGCTTTAGATCTTCTCTTACCAAGCCGAGAGGTTCCTTTTGCGCTGGAATCTTCGCCCTGCCAAGAGCTCTCCAGATGACATCGTTCAACATGCTATGTCGTTGATGTTTTCCGCTGCCTCTTCTACAAATTAGTCCATGGAGCCCTGTTGCGTCGACGCTCTCTTGACATTGGTGACACAAATGTGGCTCGCAGAGCGTCGTTCCTAGCCTCAACCCGGCTGCCATTCGTACATCCTCGTTTGAGAGGCGCAGGCCTAGGGCAGTCACAGAGGACGCTAGCATCCAGTCTTCAGAATGAGGTGCTCGTGAGGCCAGCAGGCGAGCACGGTCACATGGATTGTTATTGGACTCCAGCAGACCTTTCCATGCCTTGTCTGTGAATCGGAGGTCCCATTCTTTCTGGCGATGACTCGCTGATCCTGTTGGTGGTTCTGCATCTGTCAGGGTCTTCCAAGCGTTGAGTGCTGAACTTGCAAGTTCATATGGTTCCTCAGCAGACTCTGTTGGTAGGATGCATGCCTGGAGTTCGCTTGTACTAGCAGCAGAAGCCAGAAAGTCAGAAAGGGCCAGCGTAGATGCACAACGAACTCCCAGACCACCATCTCTCACCGGCAAAGAAGCCTGGAGCCAACGGTCATTGTCAAGGTCCACATTTAAAATGGTTGACAGTCCTTCTCTCAGCAGTTGATCAAACCGAGCCAAGCCCGGGCAATCAGCGCAGACGGCTGTGCGCAGACTGTACATGAGCTTCGGTACACTTAGACTGTTTCACAGCAGAACCAGAGCGTCATGTGTATAAAGCAAGGACAATCTTCCGATTGCCCTCTCGAGGTCATTGGCCTTTGAATTAACGACCATGCTCACAGCTGGACCTGCAATCAGAGGTGCACCCAACAAGGTCATGTCCTCGAGGGCTATGCTCGTGAACTCTTGGAACGCAGGGTCATTGTTAGGCATCTGGGTGTTGTGACACGCGATTTCGCATTTGCTGCGGTTCAATAGCAATCCCAGATTCTTTGATTCCTGCTCGATTAATTTAACGTCGTCGGCCACTGTTTCCTTGTTACCTCCCAATGTCAGGTCATCCAGATATCCGATACGCAGATCCGATCGAAGCTTCATCAGAATCGGTTGCAGCACACGACAGAATTCCAGAGGTCCCAAAGGATCGCCTTGCTGCGTTCCTTCTTCGGATCGAATTATGTTTGAACCATAGCGCAACAGTGGACGGTTTGAATAGGCAGCGTGAGCAAAGTGGTAGAGTTCTGGGATCTCTCTAGCAACTGCCTCTAGAAGACAATCTCTGCGCAGAGTGTTAAAGGCATTGGCGAAGTCGAGCTTCACTAGGACGCTGTCCTCAGGCATTGTGGTTATCCAACGACGTGTCGCATGGACAGCTGCCTCAGCGCCTCCTGTAATGCCTACCCCAAGCTGAATGGGGGCGAGCAGTTGAGACAGCCTTGTTACCGCATGCGAATTAACGCACTTTGCCGCCAGACGACGCCACGTGTAGCCCACGGCGGTCGGTCTTATGCCTCCGTCCTTCTTGCTCAGGGCTAAAAGGTTTGCCCCATAGATGACCTCATTCACCTCTTCGGATAGACCTCCCTTTAGGAGCAGATTGACAAGGTCAGATAGATGTTGCACGATGTTGTCATCTACTCCATAGGCTATCAGATCCTTTAAGTGTTGTGGAGTTATGCCATCTGGACCACCAGCCGAACCCGCAGGGAAAGAGGAGATTACCCTAGTGACATTTTCTTTAGAAACTTGAAGCGGGATGAAGCGATCCGAACTGTCTGGATCACACGGTGTTCTCCTGTCCACTGGCGCAGGCGGGTGCTTTTTCTTAAGCGCGGCCAGAGTTTCCGGTGTGTCCAGCGCCGGCTTATCCTCGCTGCAGATGAGACGGATGTCTGCTTTGAAATTGCCTTCCTCCAGCTTGCTTGCAACTGTTATTATTATTATTATTATTATTATTATTATTATTATTATTATTATTATTATTATGACTGACAGTTCTTTAATTGACGATCCCTGTGGGCTGTTTGAATGTGTCTCTGAACGCTACGGCGTTGAATCTTTGAGTGCAAATGGAGAGACGTTGAAACAAGTCCACGGTCTCCATAGGATCTCCTGATACGACGGTCATGCGTCGAACCAACTCCGTCAAGAACTCCAGCGCGATTGATGGGTCCCAGTGATTCGAATGCCAAGGGAACGAAGTCATGTGTGGTGGGAAGAGTAGAATACTTGGAACACTTTCGGTCCGCGGCATGTTCAGAGGCATCGCCAGGCACTGCCGAAGACAGGTGGATGCATGAGGCGGCGCACGTGTGAATAGTTGTTGCATCCCAAGCGATGTATTTGCTTCTCGCCCACGGGATGAGTGTCGCTCCATCCGGTCTCTTTCCGTCGCTCCGGATCAAACCTTGTGGCTCCTTCGAGGATGGAACGTCTGCCTTTAAAAGGGCTCTCCAGACAATATCATTCAAGGCGAAGTGTCGGGTCGCTCTTCCTGTCGAATGTTCGACTGTCTGCAAACAAGATCGTGATGTCCTCCCGATTCAGCAGTTTTTCCACACTGACATTGATGCGGCGCACAGATGTTGGTCCAAGGCGAATGACCACCGCCACCCTCACGGCCTCATTGCTCAGACCTAACCCGCAAGAGATGACGGGAGCAGTCGAGAGCCAATCTCCAGAGTGAGATGATGACATCGCGCCCAGCCTTGCCCGGCTGAGTGGGTCATTACTGGAAGACAACACTGCAGCTTTGTCGATGTTAATCAAGGGTCTGTCCCAGACCTTCTGACTGGTCAAGGCCGATACCTCACCATCCGGGAGTGTTGGTGTGCGGGCCTCAAGAAATTCTTCCTTATTATCGTCGATCTAATCCTCCGAGTCGAGAACAGCGGCAACGAGCGACCTGGTCGATGCAGCTGAGGCTAAAATGTTTATAAGCTGAAGATGCCAGCATCGACACCCGTCTAATTCCTAATCCGCCGTCTCTTATCGGGAGTGTGGCCTGTTTCCATTGTATATCGCAGAGTTTGATGTTAAGGATGTTTTCTAATCCAACTCGCATTTGGTCGTCCATCTTCTCTAGAAGGGGGTGTCCCCAGCAGGGCGCTGCACGTAGGAGGTAGATCAGTTTCGCCGTCCTGAAGCAGGAGCGTAGCAGCATAAGTGCGGCCTGAGCCTGGATGCAGGTCAAGTCCTTCAATGCCAATTCCAGAGAATCGCTATGTTTGAGAAGAACTTCATCCAGCGCTTGTCCCTTGAACATCGGAGCGCCAAGAAGAATCAATGAATCACGCTTCATCCTCCGAAAGTCTTCAAATTCCAAGTCCGTTAGTTCGATTTCAGAACAGTATTCACATTTGTTTCTGTTCAGCCGAATGCCGTGCGAATACTCAAGTTCATTGATTGCGGCTAGGTCCTGCTACACCTCCTCATCGCTGTCCCCAAGCGAGATGTCGTCAAGGTAGCCCAGTCGGAACGATTGAAGAGTCGACTGTAGCGGCAGACAAAATAACAGCGGGCCCAACGGATCCCTCTGTTGAGGTCCCATCTGAGACTGAACCACAAAGGAACCAAACTGCAACATGGACTCCGCCGAGTAAGCTTGATGGATGGACTCGTATAGCTCAGGTATTGTGTCATAAACTGCCCGCTGCATGACATCTCTTCGTAAGGTATTGAATGTTTATTATTATTGAATAATAATAATAATAATAATAATAATAATAATAATAATAATAATAATAATAATAATAATAATTATTATTATTATTATTATTATTATTTTGACAGTTATTATTGTTCATCACTAACGTTGACATCAGCTCTGGCCTCGGGCTACCGGATGGATCGCTTTACAGGTACTTAGAGCCTTGCGCATTGACATGGTTCCCTGGAAATCCACCACGTTGAACCGCTGGGTCATTGGCGACAAGCTCTGGAAGAGGATGCATATTTCTCGGGTGTCACCTGTAGTTTTCACAAGTCGGCGTCCCGTCTCCGATAAGTAAGAAAGACCTCACTGTTGAGGTGACCAAAATGTTTCTACAGGAACAGGTACGAAGGTGTACCTCTGCTCAGGCTCCAAATATCTTGCGTGCTTCCTTGCGACCGCTATCTCCGCTTCCCTGCCAGCCGCGGCGGGTGTCTGTCTATTATTATTATTATTATTATTATTATTACTATTGTTATTATTACTAGCTGGAGTATCCGGCGTTGCCCGGGTTAAGACAGGGTTTTGGCCCTGAAGAGCAGGAAGACGGCGGCCGCGGGTTCACCAACCCCTCTACTGGGTGTTCCAGGTGTTCCTCGAGCGAACGGTGAAGGTTTTGAGTAAATATGTGTAAAAGTGTGCAAATGCATAAACGGACAGACAGACAGACAAACAAATAATCTAGATTACATGTATCTTCAACTCCTCCTCTTCCTATTCCTTAGTGTTCATCTTTACTGATCTTACTCCTTTCTTCTTCTGATTCCTGGCATCATCTTTTCCCACCACTTCATTACGTTGCCTTTCTTCAATCTAATCCCTTCTCCTCATCTCTAATTCCTCTTCTCTTTATCCGTCTTCTCCTATTTCTATTCACTCCCTTTTGCTCTCATTCACCTTTTCCCAACATTCTCCCCTTCCTCCTACTTCTCACCCTATCCTAACCGCTTCCTCCTCCCAGCCCATCCTCCTTTTCACAGTCCTCATCCTCTTCTCCACTTCATCATGCACTCAGCGTCACACTTCACCTTTCCCCTGCGCCATAATTCTTCCCTAAGACTTCCTCCTCCTTCTCGTCCTATTCCTCCTCAGCAGTCCTGCGTTCCCTTTCCTAACCCTCTTCATCATCCAAACCCCTCTTCTTCCTCTGATAGCCTGAACCCTCTGCATTCCCACCAACTCGCTCTTTGTACAACGAAAGCTCTTTCGAGTGAATAACTGATAAACGGAATTGTGTATAGACACTGATGCGTACAAAGAACACTGTGCAAACGATTGCCAACTCTAAACCTGCTACATGTATCTTCGAAACCGTCTATTCGTAAAAGAAATAGGTGTGGCAGAAAGAAATCACGTGCATATGTACAGCATTCGTACATGTAGGTCGAGACTAACATGTGTCGGTCCTGGCGACTGAAAAGGAAACTTTTCTTGGGGGTTCTGAAACAGGTTTTTGGCCCTGTAAACGAGGAAGACGGCGTGCGGGGCTTCAGGAAACCCTCGACTGCGTGTATCAGGTGTTTCCCGAGCCAACGGTAAAAGTTTCGAATGAATAGCTCTAAACTGTGCAAATGCATCGCCTGACAAGGACACACAGACAGAGAGAATTGTCTCTTTATTTATATAGACTATTATCATCATCATCATCGTCGTCGTCGTCGTCACCATCATCATCATCATCCTCATCATCCTCATCCTCATCATCATCATTTATCATTACCATCGTCAGCATCGTCACTATTAATATGAATATTTGAAACGGTAGATCGATTCAACTAAAATACAAGGCAAATACGTTTGTACTCTGATGACTCGGCTTTACTTCAGTTAGTTTCCAAGTTAGTCAGACTAGAATTGACCTCAATAATATGCAGAATTTGAGATAAAAGGCAAAGTTTGCAATGGTGAATCAAAACTTCATGTTCCTATCTGTTTCCAAATAAGTCGGATTGGCACTGATAATTCCAAAAACATGCGGAGTGTGAGTCAAAACTCAGAGTGCGTTATTGTTACAATGGTGAATCAACACTCCTTTTTCCGATCTGTCTTACCTTCTGGAGTCATTGTTTCCAGGTCGACACCGTATGGAAGCTGGGCGATAAGTGTTTCCTGTATGATAATGCCAAATGAGTAGACGTCTCCTTTCTTCGTTCCGTAAAGTGGTCGCTTCTTGTCTGGTAATCGCAGCAGCTCAGGTGCCGTCCAGAAGGGGTCTACAACGTCAATAGCCGACGAAGCTTACATTTTTCTCCAAGAAGAGTTTCTTTATCGTAATTCCCTCGTAATTCTCTCTATTATATGGAGAATTGAGATGCCAGGAGTAAAGACTTAAGAAACTGATAGCCACGTTAAAACATGCTACCGAAAAGTCATGCCTACTTTCTAGTGATGATCTTGTCGGCTTCTGCTGGGTCTCCTCTGATATTTCAAAGATTCTCCAATTACTGCTATTGATATCATATTTAATGAACTAACCAGTAAGTCAGCAGGATTCTGATTCGTGTTGCAAGTTTATGGAAATTTGTTTTAAAGTAATTAACAATATTAATTCGACAATTATAACGGTATGCTCTCAGAAACTTCAATTGGGAGCAAAGAGATAGAATTTGAATTCATACATTTGATGAGCCTGTCATCTCTTGTTTCATCGGGATCGTCTAGTTGCAAGACACCGCGCTTCTTGGATCTCTTTCGAAACAAACCTAGTCCATAATCCGTGATCTGGCAACTCCATCGGCTGTCGATGACGCATGTGAGACTGCTCAGGTTGCCATGGGAACCGATGGGGGAATTGTGCAGATGAATCATTCCCTGCAACATAGATATTGGCACCAGTGAACGTCTTACCTTTTCATATGAAGCCCGTCTCTGGTAGATTCTTGGATCGCTACAACCTCGACGCGTTTTGACAGGAAACCTTTTAATTTGCTTCTGGATTGATAACCGTACTGTTCATCATCCGAGTACAAGCACAAGAAGTCAATCGAGACCCAGAATGTGACCGAGAGTTAATAAATGGAACAACTGACTAATTGACAGTTAACCTGGTGCTATTTGGATCATCTTAAAATTGTTTCTGCAATAAATTCAACTAAATATGATTTTTATGAAATAATACATTGGCTTCGAAAATTTTCGATTCTATATAGGCTCCATTTGCATTTAATATAATCTGATATCTTGGCCTGATGTAAACTTATGTTAGGTTATATTATCGTGCGTATCTTGATCTTTCAACAAGAATCCTCAAATCGTGGCCTTACAGTCACTGGCATACGCATAAAAGCCAACAAATCAAGGATTCATTTTTTGAAGGAGGCCCAATGCATTTTGCTTTTAGTCACTATTCACACCGATAAAACAACTGGTCGTTTCTCAGTAACTTAATTAAACTGAGACTAGGAAAGCAGTGATGTGATAGAATGCGATGATGAAGCGTCCTTTATACACGGAACATGTATGCCCTGTTCGCTCTGCAGCCTCTGCTTCAGCATACGTCGGAAAACTTTCCATTTAAGTCCCTTCGGTCTCGGGTCGGGGTCCAACTCTGTCGGCAGCCAACGGACATTCATTGTTTACATACTGCATCAGCCCAGTTCAGACGCATATGTTCGAACCACCAGCAGGAGTCGACTTCTCCAAAAGCTGGGATTCGAGCTCCTCAGTTTGGCCTTTTCACAGTGTCACATTATTCGACAGTTATTTAACTGGTTTTGGTTTGGAAGAGCCACTGATGAGTTACTTCTTCAAGCGATGCTTAATATATATATATCTGACAACAATATGTAACGTAATGTCATGTAATCGAACATTTATATCGCGCCGCTCAGATCAGCAGCGCTCTCAACGGGCATCTGTGGGTGGGCAAGGGAACAGAAAAGTTTGACTATTCCTTACAACACATACCGCTCGATCTTCCAAGTTTGTTTCTTAAATAGTGTCTCACACGCCCGAAGTCAGCATTATTCGGCAATAGTTTCGCTGGTTCGGGTGATGGGCGTATTCTTGAAGCGGTGCTTAATAAATATCACATAACAATAATTATAATGCGTATAATAGGTCAACCGGTTCTTAACTTTAACTCGTTAACATTAAACGACGCGAATGTCTAATTCTCACTCGGACGATGTCGTTGAGGAAGAACAATTTGAACTCGAAGTCCAGCTCCATACCGGACTTCACCAGAATGCTGTGCAGCGTTCCCTTCGTAGCATAGGCCATAACGATGCTGACATTCGGTACTTCAACGCAGACGCCAACGAAAGTGCACAGATTCGGATGATTGATCTGTCTCATCTGAAACAAGAATTACGAGCGCTTATTGTTTGGATGTTTCGTGTCCAATACTTTGAAGCAATTGATGCCTAAAAGGTGATTAAGTGTTCTACTTCCCACAGTGTTTATTGGAAGTCTTACAAAGTATCTTAATAGACGCTGTCACCAGCCACCACCGCACCCACAATTGTAACCAAAGTGTGATTAGCACAGTGCTGATTAAGATTATTCACTTGTGTGCTGGCCTACAGTTAGCTTTGCGTCACATGTTCGCAACGGAATCGATTGTCGAAATAACTATTTTAGTGACGACCACGAAGAAGTGAAAAATGTCAGGAAGTTAAGAAACTGCGCTCAATTCAGATGAGGATGAATTATTAAGAAACTAGCTAAGGGCATCAGTGTGACTAGGGTTACCACATGTCCCGAATTGGCCTGGACAGTCCCGGAATTGATCTAAATGTCCCGCGTCCCGGTCAGGTTCATTCCGGAACAATTTAACGTCCGGGAATGGTGTTTCTATGATCAAACATGTAGAAGATGCTATTTTAGTGTTCCGATTATTTGACAGTAGAACAAAATCCAGTGCCGAAGCTAGGCTCCTTGTCGCCCTTGGACTTAGTTTTTCAGGACACCCCTTTCAAAATGAGAAAATGAATAAAAGATGTTGGTTCTATGTATCCAACTCATTCTGCTTGTCTACGTTCTCTATACCGATAATTTTTGGCCTACATTAACGTAACATAAGATTCTCCAACTGATGGATTTAAGTTTATGTCTAATTGTAATCATAATCGTGAACTCCAAACTTCTTAAATGCCCCTCTAAGTCAAGCGCAGGGCATCGTTTATTATAGAGCGCCGCGTCATGTCAGAGGAGCTGTCCAAAAGGGTTGTCCGAAGGAGGTGAAAGTCCGGCTGCCAGAGGGTGAGAGGAGGCAAAGCAGTTGCTAAGGTGGATGTCGTCTAGACCTGAGCGATGGAAGATCAAATGAGGCGATATAGGATTTCTCGAAGAGTCCAGACTTCAATTCTGAGTGGAAAGTTCGAGGGATGATAGAAGCTGGGACAGATAACGATCACTGATTGCCAATGGCGTAGAGGAACCGAAAAGATGCGAGATTGTCGTCGTGTGTTTCAGAGACGTAGTGCAGCGTACCTCGGTTGGAGAACTCGAGATGAGAAGTGACCGGGATCGAGAAAGACTGAGACTGATGATTTGGTACGAGTTGGCTGGATGGTAAAGATTTCACGACCACATTTGAACTTGCAGTAGGGAATTGTAGGTTGGTGATATGACTTGGTTGTGGATTCACAGATTTTTAGCCGACATTTTTCACTTCTTTGTGGTCGTCATTAAAATAGTTATTTCGACAATCGATTGTGTGACTCCTGATAGGAGTGACATGATGCTGCCCGGGCATTCTGGTAGTAGCTTGGACTAGTAAGCTTTGGATAGGGCTTAATGGATTTTAGATGGGTCATTGCGCAAGTACAGCGCATATCCCAATGAACCCAGCTCCCACTTATTCTGATATAGATTGGAGACACTGTGGTGTCCCGGAATGGCATAAGAGAAATGTGGTCACCCTAAGAGTGACTACTCTGCGTCACTATTCGGTGCCACTATTCAGTATCGCTATTCTGTGTCAAAAATCTAGTTTTCGCGACATATTTAAGGTACAACGATTCTGCTGCTCAAATAAATTCAGTAACAATAGCAATTTGACCCGTTTGACGAAAAAGTTGAGGAATTAGACAGCGGTTCTCAACATGTGGGTCGCGACCCCCACGGGGTCGCCTTACAAATTACCATACCCTGGAACCCTCAGGAATTAAAAAAGCAGTTGTCAGTGAAGTTTTCTGCACCTTTTCATTTCGGCGTAGTCAGCTCAGTTCTCTGCACCTTTTCATTTCGGCGTAGTCAGCTCAGTTCTCTTATATTTAATAATAATTTAATCATGATCATACACCAATTACTGCACTAGAGCGATTTAAATATATCTTTACTTTGTTTCTAATGCTTCTAGTTCTCTGCCTATTCGGCAGGTTCAAATGTCCGAGGTCGCCGCTCCTGTTGCTGTTGTGCCTCTTCTTTCAGCTTTCCATATCCAGCTGTCATCACCCAGTCTCTTTCTTAGAGATGAGTCTCCTCTCAGAGTGTACCAAATCACGTTTCTTTGTCTCGTTATTTTTTTATCAGTGTTCTTTAATTATTCCATCGTTTCATCATTGGTTTTTGTTCTGTCCAGCTAATTTTTTCCATTTTTCTCCTTGTCAACATTTCAAATGCCTCGAGTCCTCTTATGTCTTTTTCTCATGGTCCATGTCTTTGATCCGTACAGCACCACACCCCATATCAGAATTTTTATCAGTCTTGTGTTCATGTTCCTGTGCAACTCTCCTCCCAGTGGTTCAGTCCTTGTTGAAAAGGCTACTTTTCCTAGTGCGCTCTTCTTTCAATTTCTCTGTGACACTTGGCATTTGTCGTGATCACACTTCCTAGGTAACAGAATGGGGATTTTTTTTAAATTTATTGCCACGAATTTTTCATATGACAAATAAAATAGACAAATAAATTTCACAAAGGATGTTGACAAAAGTGAGGCTCAGATGGGATATAATTCCGCTGTTAGGACCATCGAACATTGTCTTCTAACTACAATGAGAATGGCGCGAAGCGTAGTAAAGTAATAACTACACCAATCTTTACTAGTTAATTAAGAGAATGTCCCATGGTAGACTAAATAGTGGTTTGGCTTTTAGCAAAGCATAATTACATAGTGTATCCAAAAACACAAGTCATTAAGTTGTCGGCATAGTTTAAAATTAACAATCAAAAGTAACTATTTATAGAGAGTTCAAATGATGGCATTCATTAATACGTCAATTAATTGTCTACGCAGTCATCTTTTAAAGAGGGAGTGACTAAGAATCTGTTTGGTGTCAGTTGGAATAAAATCCCAGATTATATGGGTCATTGTATGTAGCTCAGAAACGACGTTCAGTAAATTTAGCAAAAATGGTAAGATAGGATTTTGATGCCCTAGTATTATAGGCGTGATACTCAGTACCAACAGCGTATACTGAGCAAATCCTGAAGGTAAAAAAAACTATGGGCGTAATTATACGTGAATATAGCTGTCTGAAAAACTCATTTGATGAAATTTAAGTAGCTTAAGTTCTAGGAAGATAGGACCTATGATTTGAACCCCAGAACTCTTGGTTAACAGGACAGAACACTAACCACACCGCTATTACGCCCTTTCAATTTTTCCTGGAATATTTCAGTTATTTACTTACGTGTAATTATTCACATGGTCCACAGAGTATTGCACTTAAATCTACGAACTTCTCTGTCTTGCGATCTCTTTGACATAATCTTTGTCTTACCTCCACAAAAGAGATAGCCTTCACTCACCTGCGCATTGTTCTAGCTAGCTGTCTGTGAATAAGCTGGTTCCCGCGACTTCGCTTTTGTGAGCGCTGTAGAAATTTTGAGATGACGATTACTTAATGAAAATCTTGCTCTCCATGTGTTACCTCTGCGATCTCAGACATAGTCTGGTGGTCTTCGTAGTTGAACACCGCTGTTGTAATGTGGGTGACTATCACCGGGGATTCCTGAACAGACCAATAATGGGCAAGTTCTTTTTACGTCATTGTATGCCTGTATGTAGGCATACATGTATGTGTGTGTCTGCATGCATGTATACGCGTTTGTGTGACATTTTATTGTATTTTATTTAAGCATGTGTAAGGCGCCATTATTGTGGTCATCCGTATAGAAGCGCTCCAGTGCGCAAGGCCCCGCGAAAAGAGTAAGCGTCAGTAAGGGTTTGGGAAAAGCGAAAGAGTACGAGATGCTGCAAGATTGAAGGGAAAAGCGCACTCAACAGGGAGAGATGCCAATTGAAGGAAAGAATAATTTGCATTGGATTAAGCGAGACTAGATTAAGGAATAGGTTTACATTGAATTAAGTGGGAATTAGATCATGAGATTCGTTTGAATTAGATTAAGCGAGATAAGATGATGTGACTAAATTGGAACAGGTTTAGTTGGAGTTTTGATGAGATCAGTCTAGCTAAGATTAAAAGAGATTATATTTTGAGATTAGTTCGGAACTTTGGATATGACTAAGTGAAATTGGATTTTGAAATAGGTTTTGGATTAAATTAAGTGTGATTTGATAATGAGATTGGCTTCGCCTTGGATTAAGTGAGCGGAGATTAGACCATCTATTAACTTGTTATTCGGCGGTGTATATTTACACGATAGACAGCAACGTTGTCGTAGATATGTCGATTGTTCTCGTTCAGTGGTTGGCTGATACGAACGATCCGGCGTATCATATCCTCAGACATCTGAGGAACGGCCTTCAGAACAAAAATCCAGATCGGTTGTTTACTTTAAAAATATCGCCAGATGTCTATTCATCCATCCATCCATCCATTCATCCATCCATCCATGTAACTATCTATCAATCTCAAAGTGCATCTATCCTCCTCCTCTCTCTCTATTTCTTCTTTCATTCTTGTATCCAGTACATTTATTCTCGATCTGTCACTCTCTATCTGTCCATCTGTCCGTCTGTCTGTCTGTCCATCTGTCTATCTGTAAATTAATAGTCGTTTATTTTATCTTACACTAAGACGAATATAAATGACATACGTACATCTGATATATTACTCGATGAGCTTTTGTTTATGTCGGTGTTGACGAATGTCAGATTTGCGAATTTGATCGTCCAAGCATCAATTGCTGCCAGTTCATCTTTTAACTTTTGTTTTCTGATTGAAAGGAATTACAGCGAAGCAGTTACGAACGGCGCTTCCAAACGCAGATTCAACACGCGCAGATATAAGTCAAAACAGCTCACCGAGACTCTGGATTCTACAGTAGCATCTTAGATGCGTTGGTGCACAGGCGCACGCATAGGGCCAACACATCTCCGAGGGCCCCACACAATTGAAAAAGCCATTTTCAAATATAAACACCAACATTTTTTCATTTTAAATAAATTTAAATATTATCTAGTCTCCATTTTGAAAACAGCTTTGCATTCACTTAAAAGTGTAGGACCTAATGCTACAATTTATAATTGTTTGGTTCATTTAAGTAAACAATTCACTTTTGTAGAGAATTGTATGAGACACGTTAGATACAAGCCACAACGACCATCTACTGCAGCTAACGCATTGACAGTTTTGGTCAGACGATTCCGTCGTTTTTAAGGTATTAAGCGCTTATTAGTAGGCCCAATTGTTAGCACTTCATGTCAGATGAACGAAATGAGACGTTTACAAGTTCAGTCTGACGATTCCATAATTTACAGTGTATTAAAGGTTTATGGGTGATGCCAATACTAGGCCTACATGTCAAGTGTGCGAAATTTTTCGCATGCCTAAAGACGCTGCCTAAGAGGCAATTCGAATCGATAACACAGCCTGATAAGTCAGGAAGTTATATTATTGACACACGAACGCACTTACAGGCATTGGCTGAAGAAAGTAAAAGCAAATGGCATGTAATTAATAACTTCTATTACGCCATCGATCAACAGTGACGCCTAGCAAGCTAAAGTATGCGGTCGGTTTCGTTATCTGATTCATTGCAATGAATCAGATAACAATTGCGTTTGCGTCACCAATTGGTGACGCAATTGAGTGGAGTCATAAGAATAATGGCTAGATGCATCTAGTCCACTGTCACTTCGTTGGTGAGGATGGTGATGGCGTTTAAAAATTATTAACATTATAATCAATTCTCGCACAGAACATACAATTCCTTACACTCACCTGACCAACATGTAGAGTGATAAAGCTATAACGATGGTTGCGACAAGAATTGCACCAATGACACCTAACAGTATGGCCACTACAAATAAACACGAACAGTCGTAGAGCTGCATAACACAGATCATAATTTTAGATTAACTTGTTAGATCTATCAAATTGTTTTTAGAGATTCGTGAAAGACAGTTGAGTTCTGCGTAAGAGCAGTGGTTTGTATTGGATACGCGAGGCAATGGGAAACCTGTGCTGGTGTACAGCTGTATTGAAGGTTGGGGATTGTTTGAACAAAATTAAATAATTACTCTGTGAAGTATTTAATCTCTTGTTCGTCTTTGTGTTATTGGTGGATACAAACAAACGAGTACTGGTCTACAGTCAGAAACATTCGATTGCAGTGAAATATTCCTCCTGCAGTTTCCTATTCAGCCATCACTCCGTTACGTGGCTGGTCATATTCTGGATCAGTCTTCTGCGATAAAAGCTTCTACCACCATGCCACTTAATAGGGGCTTTGTATAATCAGGTTAGAACGACCAACGATTGATCTACAAATTAAGGCGCTTTATAAATCGACACTCACAATTGCATTTTTACACATTACTGAAGTAGTCCTGCGTCAAGCAGAGAAATTATCATTATTATCATTATTATTCAGAATAATGCATTGTTGGCATCTGTGTTTTGTCCATAACAGACTGGTTCGTGTTTACCGAAGCAGCCTACATTCACTCATTAATTAAATCATTAGCTCATTCATTCAACAATCATCTCATCACTCATTCTTTCAGAACATTCTGCATAGTGTACTTTAAGCATACCTACTCCGTTTTTAAATGTGCGCGACAGGAATATGCAGCGTCCCTAATTATGCATAAATACTTAAACATAAATACTTATATACCAAATAATACATCCATAACCATGACCATAACCCTATCGGGTCGCTGGCCCACGTTCCTTGAACAGTCTTCCTGCAACCAAACAGGAAATCAAAACCCTTTCTGTTTAAAAAAAAACAGTCAACGTTGCACTTTCTAGGCAATGCCGAACATTAGATTCGCAATTTTTATCTACACAGACAGCGAACAGCCGTGTAAAGCATCCCAGAAGTACATGTAGCTTGCAATATAAATGGTCGGAATTACAGTTACAATCACGCAGATAGAAGGCAAACTGCTTAATGCGCTCGGCGCAACCACTGAAAAAAAACGACGCGGTATATATTATCTTATGGTCGCGTAAAGGAAGAAGTTCACCTCGAAATGTTGGCTTTCATCAGACTTACTGCTTCTGTCTTCGCTCGGGCATAGTTCGTCGTCCCAACCACATGGTATCGGATGACCAATGGGAGGCCTTGTATAATTACCCAACCATCTTATTTTTGAGACGTTCGAATCAATTGGTGGCGTAATCTTAGCGTTATTCTTGTATTTCGCAATGCCACACGGGTCTCCATCGGTAATCACGCCGATTTCATAGTCGGGAAAACTGTCGCCGTGGATTGGATCCATGAGAATTGAACCATCGAGACCTACATACACGTATAACATTAGGGCATGTGAAGAAAGTGGGCCTAAAGATAAAAAGTAAGTAGGTATTCTTCGATTGGTTTGCACTACAATGGCGCTTCATAAATATTCACACACAACGTAAAGCAATTGCTAATGGCGCTTTGGCGTACAGACATCTGATGAACATCATTAACATTATACATAGCACACACCCTACGTAAATGCATGCATGCCAGATACGCATTCCTAAATTTGGCCATGTCTCCGGCTATATGCTGGATGTGCTCCACTGGCTCCACTCCAACAGCGAATCTCGTACCGTATCATCTTTTTGGTATGGCAGTCGTTGCTAGGTCTCGCCCCTGCCTATCTTCGCGATCTCTGTTATTCTATTTTGAGAGTAGCGGGTCGCCGCTCTCTCCGCTCTACTGAGCGAGGCATGCTCATTGTCCCATTTGCCCGCACTACTACTAAACAGAATCGTGCCTTCTCAGTGGTTGGCCATTTGCTCTGAAACAAGCTCTCGTTGACGTTGCGGTTGTCGCCAAGGGTCCATTCAGACCAGAGGTGTAACAAGGTTTTGAAAAGTGGGGGGGGGCATAATTTAAAAAATATTGCGCTTCCGAAGCGGAAAAATTTTTTTTTGCCCTCTCACTTGTTGAATTTTGCCCCGCCCCCAAGAAATTTGAATAATGGAGGTGGGCACAAATTATCTTAACAAAAGTATTCTTAAAAATCCATTGGATAAACATTAAAAAGAACAGATTTGGAGGCACATGGGAAGGCACTGAGCACTAAAACTGGGGGGGGGGCCTGCCTCCCGCTTGTTACACCCCTGATTCAGACTCCCGTTATACTCGCCTTAAAACTGTTCTTTTTAGCCGCGCTGGGGTCGGGAGCTCTTCTGAGTAGTGGCCTTGCAGAAAAGTGTACCATATATAGACATAGATTACATAGATGCACATTAATGATGCCTTATAGGTCCATGGATAAAGATAAACATAATGTTGTATCCTTTACAACAGTAAAGTAATGCTATATCGTTTTCCTATTTCGCAATCTGTCACTCAGAACATGCTTAAACTTCATGAGAACCGTACAATATAAGCTACCTTCACGGACTTTATGTAGAATAATAATATAGGGTTGGGTTAAAACCATTAATATCATTTTTGGCCCTGAATAAGTGAGTCTCAATGGAATCTTGAATTTGTCTTCTCCGTAATTATGTGCTCCATGATACAAATATTTTTTTTTACTTTTTCAATACTTACTTAAATAAAACGTCTACTCAGCTAACAAAACCTTACTATACTTAATGTTGTATATTTGAAATTAGAGCTTTATTATTTTAAGTTTCTCCATTTTTCATATCAGACTTATTGCAAACACATCACTGTAACTTGGGAAGAATCTCTTTCATGAGTGGAACCACTAATGCGAGTAGCACTTCTGGTCATATGAGACCTGCTTGATAACTGATTAGTTGTCTGCTCTTGAGACCTGCTTCATAACTGATTAGCTCTCTGCTCTTGATTATACATGTATTTAACATTGACATTAGGCCAGCATAGACAATGCCTTTCCTTAAGTTATCATCGGCTGTCGCTATATAAATTTCAACTTATATTAAAAATTACGGTAGTAGGACATTACTCCCGCCCTGCCATTAGCGATATTTGACTTATAAGATTGGTTCTGTTACTTATAAAATAAACTCATTTGGTATAATACCTATTTTGCATAGATAGATCACCTACCAAGAAAACTGTATGCCTAATTGGTAGAAGTAATTTAGTATGTACTTTATTGAACTTCCTGCAAATGCGAACGCACATCGATATCAAATATAACAATCTAAGAGTACAAATACCAAAATAATCATAATATAAATTGAGAATTGAGCGTTAGGTAGCCAGGGCACTAGGTAGTCAGGTAAGCCTATGCAAACAAATGTTGTTGTACGGGGAGATTGTCCGGGGAGGAAAATTTTCCGGGGAAATTGTCCCCGGGGGGATATTGTCCAGGGGAGATTGTCCGGGGATATTGTCCAGGGGAGATTATCCGGAGGGACATTTTCCTAGAACCCATATAATAGTCCCACTTAGAGACTAAATTGACCAGTTTTATGAGTAATTAGTCCCAAGAAATCAGCATTTAAGATGCGCATAATATAATTCCCTTCCTGCCTTTTAGGGTTGCTGGGCTCCGGGACCGATTTGCCTTCATCGCTCAGAGGGGATTGAAGCCTCTGATTTTGATCATGATTATTTAAAATACCTAACTGCATGTAGTCACGGTTCGTACTAAATGCTAATGTAGGCTTTTTTTGTATAGCTAACTGGCTGTAACTACCAGTCTGTTGTAAGTGTGACCCTGATTGTATGATTTTGTGTCCTTTAAGGGTTTCTATTAATTGTCAACATTTTGTACCTGGGCTTGTTATTTGGGATGAATAAAAAACGCTTGATTATGGTCATAGTTAACATCGTGAAACTCACCATACTGGATTTCAATGATTTGACGCAGGCAATCAGCGCACTCGAGCGCTTTCTGTACCTTGCCAAACGTGGGTTCACCGGTAAAATCCTTCTTATTCCAAGCTAGCGCGATGCTCGCAGCCCAGATCAAGACGGAGTTGTACGCATGCGCCAACAATTTACCATCCTTGCAGAACAAGAGAGAACAAAAACAATCAGATACCGCGATTCAGCACAGCAATTATGTAGGTAAGGATCTTCCTTATGGGAATGTTGCAGAAGTAATCGGGTCGCATTAAAAGAAATCCTTACACTACCCAGAAAAAATGGACAAGAAGCTGGAATTAGAAAACTATTAAAGATATGATGATAATGTAGGTAGAAAATGGTCCCCAGCCTCTCAGATCTGAAGGGGTTATTTTAAAAGAGAAATTTAAAGGTACTAAATTATTGCCAATTCGGCGTTGTGTACCGCGAATATTTTTTTTTACAATCAATGTTTCCGGTTACATGTGTGCGTAAATAAACTATACAAGGCTGTTTATTTTTGTTGTTTACTTTCAACTTAAGATTTAACATTTATTGTATGTGGTGCGCTAGTATGGCTTTCGTGGTTTTTTAAAGATTCTTGTGTGATTTGTAACAATCTTTTCAGTGAAGATGCTAACGAGAAGCCTATCCCAGTTGAGACCGGGCGTAGTGGGGGACCTAGACCCCCAGTCATTTTCACGTTTCTTTTACCAAATTGAAGGTCTGTAGAACAATTTTCATCCGAGGAGTTCACCCAATAGGAGTGATGTACTGGCTTCCACTCCAGTTAGCGAGGCCTGCACTGGCTATAGGCTAGATTTAGAATGGCCTGAAACAAAGGAAATTAGGTTGGCCAGCCCACAAAGGAAATTAGGTTGGCCAGCCCACAAAGTCCAAGGGTCATGACCTAGATCCAAAGTACAGGTCACGGAAGACAATGGATGACGTCATAGGCAGTCACGTGACAGGGCAGAGGGCAAATGCAATAGAACCCGCCATACCACCACTACTATAAGGAAAGTGACGGTTGACAGGGCCGTATCGAGCTATAATTGCGCCCTGTGTCTAGCAACAATCTGGCGCCCCCACATTTTTAAAATAGTTTTGCGCCCTGTACCCAGCATCAGCATTAAATCAGAGGCGCTCACGACTCAACTCTTAGCTAAATGGTGAACAGGAAAGTCTTCAGCCGCTTCCGAAAGGCAGCATAGGGAAGAGAGAGCAGCTTCTCCCGAAGAGGAAGGGAGGCTGTTCGAGCTGGTGAAACCCACGTAGGCGAAGCTCCTGGATTGGGCCGTGGCAGAGCATATGCGGGGAACCACCAGACGTTTTATTCTTCGGAATCGTCTTATCTATTTATGCCAGCGTCATCAGAGTACGTATGAACCTAGGTATCTAGAGCCGCATATTGTAACGTCACATCAATGAATAGACTTTGGTAATAGACTGAGGATTATGCCTTGAAGTATTGACTGTATTGGGCTACAAAATTGGAAAGTCTACAGTATTCAGCGCAACAATATCGGTCATTTTGGTGGCCAAGTTTACACTGCGCACGACTCTCTTCAAGACTCGGATTTGGTCTCCTTGTGACGGCCGGTCTCTGAACTATTTGGGCAACCTTGTGGGTTTAACCTCGTCATTCCGTCCTTTCTGCAATCATAATCTGATAACGAAAGTATTATTCCTTCCTCTCGGCAATTATAGTCCTTTGCTGACAGCGTGGATTCTTCTCCAGCAACATCAGCTATCAATCCGTTTCCTCCGGAATGTCACATTCGACAACCTCGTGTTACCCGTCCTACAGTGTCATCCTCTTCATGGTCACCATCCGAAGCTGAGACAAAATTTGGTGTAATTGAGATTGAGTAATTTGCAATTTGTAATTTTCAGAAAAACCCGAAAGCAATTTGTAATGCGTAAATGAATTACATTTTCACCAGTAATTAATAATTTGTAATTCAGCTACTTGACTGCCTGCAATTTGCCCATCCCTGTAATTAGGGAATGAAGTTTTATAATGGAAACACTAAGACATTAACTCGATAGCTTACCCGACTAGTTTTCGGATATAATGCGCCTCCAGTACCTAGTACAGCTGCCTCTGGAGCCGGAGCCATAGCCAAGAACCTCTTCAGTGAGCTCATTTTCGCTGCCGATGAGATGGTTGGTACGCTAATTGTCATCAAACCAGTTTGAAGGAAATCCAATTCATTGTATACACTTTCCGTAACAATCTTGCGTAGTTTGAATATGGGACATTGATATGTAGTCGATCTAATCGCTATCGAACGAACGAGCGAAAATGTTTTATTGTAGCGAAATCCAAAATCATCAAAAGTGTACAGAGTATTTAGTTGCTCAGTTAGGTTACAATGTGAGGCCCAAGAGGATTGCCTCCAACGAACAGGGCCACCCACTAAATCCTAACGTATATTGCTTTATAAATCGTTGCGAGAACTGACATATTACTCAAATGGACAGCGAACAAAACACTAGTGTAAAATAACATAAGGAAAATATTTATGTAGCAATCGTACATCTATCTGGGCTTAATAATTATTAATCTTAATTAATCTTAACTAATCGTAATAAACCTAGCTTAAATATTCAATATGCGAAGGGTGAACGATAATAAGCTTACTCATATCAGTTGAATGGGCATTTCAGCTAATAATTTTTCATCTTTCAGAGTTATGCCTACAGCATTTAGAATATCATGAGGGAAGTCACTCCAAATCTTTGGTCCAGTGCATCTTATTGCAAATTTACAAGTGTTAGTGCGAGCATAAATTATTCGGTGTTTAGAAGTGGATCTGGTAGCATATGAATGAAACAAGTGGCAAGTTCCGATGCAGTCTGAGAATCTTACCGGGAGCAGCTATAAAACAGTACACCTGTTCATTGTCACCATACTCATACATTATACTCATACTAATCATACATCATACTTTAGTTGTATGTGAGGCGCCCATGTAGCGGTACTGCCGCGTTACGGCGCCATATAAATCGTCTTTATTATTATTATAAGTAAGTAAGTATGTACTTTATTGAACCGCTTGCAAACGCACTGCGGGGACATCATAATATGAACGTTCAAAAAATGTACACTCACAAAATAAACATATCAAGCAATTCCACAGCAATTTGAAATCATCGGAGTAGCTTGAGTAAAATAATGCGGTGTTTTTGCATCGGTACTACCGAGGGGTAGCGTTTGGGTTCCCCCTTTTCTGTTGATGGAGCTTTTTCGCTCCGCTGTGGGAGCATTTTTGCTCCCTCTGTGGGCGCAATTTTGTTCCCCATGGGAGCCCTCTGGGGCTATACAATGGAGCACAGAGCTGCACTCGGGACAGATGGAGCTAGAAGCAGCTATGGGAGAGCACACAGAAAGGTCGGAACTGAACAATAAGCTGATTCGTTGTGTTGACTGTTCGATGCTGATTTAGTAAATAATAAAGTATGTTCGTAGAACAACTATTGATTTCGTCTCTAGTCTAGTTGACTTTCGAATTCGTAGCAGTCTCGAAAGCCTGCGCCAGACCGGGCAGGTCCTACTCCGCGGACGATTAAGAAGACGAGGAAAACCTCGGAGCTCGGCCTGCCGGGGTACCATGGCAGGAGAAGACGGGAAGGAATTCAAGGTTTTCCCAGGGCTGACACGCGAACGCCCGGTGCCGGGCTGCAGGCCCCAACCGGGGTTCGCCACAATAATATAGGCCTACACTCAAATAATAAGCATAGCGAGCAATTACAAGACATACATACCATGAGTAGCTAGAGAAAATAGATATCAAGCAATACTAGGCCTAGTTACACTCACAATAGGACTAGCTTCAATCACATCGACTTAGTGCGTCAGCGTGCGGGATCTCACGATTATGCGATCGAGGACGGACTTAATAAGTAATAATCTGTAAAGGTGGCAAAAGACAACTTAGAACATGGCAAAGATTGTGTAGCACAGAAGAGAAAAGAGAGGAATCTGCACGACCACAGAGGTTATCGAAAGTCACCTGGTCAAAAGACTGAAACTTGAGCTCTATTAATTTCCTTACAATTGCATTGAGACGCCTTCTCTGGCCAGCATTAGCAAAGTCTGACCATGCAGAGGAAGTATAGAGGAGGCGGGAGAGCGAGGTAGCCCGAACTACATCATATAAGCGCGTCCCCGACAGACCATGAGCAACAAGGATGCGTAGTGATCTCGAAATTTATAAAGCGTTAAGCAAGAGTTAAGCGCTGATACCTGCATAATATTCAGAGATAGCACGTGGAAATGTTAATGCTGCTGGTTGTAAAAAGACCAAAGAGGAGGAGCAGAGGAGATAGGCTAGTAAGACTAAGACAGCGTCATCATTTTTAACAGCTTAGATAAGACTTAGTGTCTGGTAAGACTATAGTCACAGGCGAAAGAAATGCTTACATGTTGTAATATCAGTCAATAAAAAGTGCGCTAAATTATTTTGAAATATGGCAGATTTAGGGTTTCGTTTAACTCGTTAATTGTTATCCAACAATACGAACACAAAAGAAATTACAAACATGCGACTTCATAGCAATAGAAGCAAAAATTCGTTAAAGTAGGACTAACAAAGCACAACTTACAAGTTACAGGACGAACGATGGATAACATGGAGGACCCAAAAGAGGAGTATCCCGCTAGAGGGAACCCCAGGTAAGGTTGCAAAAATACTTGTAGTCACTAATATAGATGGGCAGCAAAGAGACTGCTTGGATTAAAATAATATATATCAGAGAAGGAAGGGAGCAAGTAAGTAAGCCTTATTATCAAAGATTAAGAAAAAAAAGACAGAATAGAGAAAATAATATAACACTCTTAACTAAACTTAACTACATGTACAAATCATTAGTGCACGGCGAAGGAGTAGACCCTACAAGCTTTCATCTCAGAGCAATTTGCTTTCAGACCCATTAATCCACCCCTACAGCCATAATATCTATCTTACACCATACTCAACTTCTTCTAAGAACCAAAGAATATTTCTCAGCAAACTCTCTTGCCTTCTCCAAAGCATTTGACTAAACTAAACTGTTGTTAAACATTCTGCCCTATTTGAAAAAATCTCCACTCTTGAGATCAAGTTCATAACTTGCTGGTAGATTTTATGTATCATCTTGCACTCTCACCTCACTATTTTTGAAGGTCTCTACTCAACCATAATTCAAAACTCTGTCATAGGACTCACAAACTTCTCAAAAGCTGCTTCAAACTTACACCCCCTCAACCTCATGTTCAAATTTGCAGACGACACTTACCTTTCTACCGGATCCTCTGAATCTCATACTGTCAAACCTGAAGTACATTCAATATCCATCTGGGCTTCAGCTAGTAGATAGATAGCTTACCTTAAATAGCTCAAAAGAAATTATCATTATCCGACATCGACGCCAATCATTTCCTCCCCTCAAATACCTAGTATAACTCAAGTTAAAACATTAAAAATACTGGGTGTTTTCCTCCAAGAAAACTCCAAACTCACAGCTCACATTGACCACCTCACAGCAACTTGCTCCTCCTTCTTTTATGCTATCAGAACACTCAAAACCCGTGGAATTTCTTTCTCTACCATTCATAGCATGATCAAAGCCACTGCCATTGCTATACTGCTATATACCTTCCCATCTTGGTTGGGTCTAAGCCTAGTCTCTGATAAAGAGTGCATGGAAGAACTCCTTAAAAGAGCCAAACACTCAGGTTACTTAGATCACTGCTTCACAACATTCTCTGAACTTGCAAACATAGCAGATGCCAAACTATTTTACTCCATTTTGCACAACCCCAAGCATGTACTTCACCAACTCCTACCTTCACTCCGCCCCCACTCCAATCACCACTAAAGTCTTCCCACCCAAAGACGACTTTCAATTTATCCCCAGATCATTATACAAAAACATTTACTGTTTGTTATTAAGTCTAGCTACTAATATTGATCACTGTCACTCACGTAAGTAGTTCTGCATTTATTGTCAGATTGTGTTATTTTTAAATAAACGAATATCCGTGTCTTCCTTCTATTAATTTGTTATTGCCATAGAACCGGTTTAATAAAGTAGATGTTTGATAAGATAGTGCAATTCAACAATTCATATGAACTAATATAATATCAAATAACATTCCTTCATAGGTAATGGACGTCAAACCAAAAATCAAATAAAAATCAAATCAAAAGTGTTTTATTGTAACCAACAACATAATAGAGTACATCTCACAATATGCACAATCAAATTTATATTGGCTATAATGGGAGCCCCAGAAGGAATGTGAATCCCGCTAAATAGGGACCCCTTTGTAGCAACTAAATCATACTAATAAATGGCAATTTATCTTTATTGCAAATTAATCCTAAAACGCAACGAAACACCAAATGAAAAAAAATGAACAAAGCTTAACTAAATGCAGTCATATGCACCATTATATACAACATATAGTTTAATGAATAGTAGTGATTAGTAATTAATTAGGATTTACTGTATTTAATGATTTAGTGCATTAATGAATTGATGAGGAAGGCTCGTAACTTATTTTTGAAAGCTTTAATATTATATGACAGACGAATTTCCAATGGGATGTTATTCCATGATGAGGGTCCAGAAAATTTTATAGTATACCTGCGTGCATTGGTTCGAGCTTTTATGGGACGATAAGCTGTTATATTTCTAGTATTGTGGGTGTGGGTGTCAAGTCCAGTGGAAAAATATCCTCTAAAGATTGCAGGGAGTAAGCCGTGTTCGTATCGGTATATGAACTCAGACATTTGGAGGACCGTAATTTAACTAATTTTCAATAGCTTGTACTCCTTGTAGTATGCCCCCGTATGAGTGCATCTACGAGCACCTTCTATTATTCTTACCGCTCTCTTTTGTAGTAACACTAGTTTTCTGAGCCCAGATTCATATGTGGATGCCCATATCATATTGCAAAAAGTCAAATATGGGTAGACAAGGGAGTAATACAATTTAATTCTAATTGACTTAGGGAGTACATGAGAAGTTCTGGACAAGATGCCAACGTTCTTTCCGATTTTTGAAGAAATGTGGTTAATGTGATCTTTCCAGGTTAAATGCTGGTCAACATAGACCCCAAGCAACTTAGTGGACTCTACCTGATTTATAGGAATATCATTAATGAGCAAACTTAGATTATCCTTAGGACAAATTTTCCTATGTGACTTAAACAAAATGAAATTAGTTTTATCTAGATTAAGAGAAAGTCTATTAGCACAAAATCATATACCAACATCAGTTAACTCCGCATTAATAACCCTTACCAGAGTTTGCCAGTAACTGTGCGAATAAAATACATTTATATCATCGGCATAAACAATAAAGAATAATTTTGCTGAGACAGTAGCCAGATCATTAATATACAGAAGGAATAATAAAGGTCCAAGATTGGAGCCCTGGGGAACTCCAAATCTAATCAGATTTACCTCCGATAGCGCACCATTACACATTACTCTCTGTGTACGATTATCAAGGTAGCTATAAAACCATTTCAGCTGTTCCCCCCTTATACCATAATTTTCCAATTTTTGTAGTAGGATGCCGTGATTTACCGTGTCGAATGCTTTTGCTTGGTCAAAAAAAACTCCCACAGAGTGTTGGTTCTTTTCAATGGCATTCGATATTTTATCCTGCATTTCTAATAGTGCCATATAAGGGGAGTGGCCTGATTGAAATCCATGTTGGGATTGGTATATAACAGCTGTCTTTTTAACACAATTAGAGAGTCGATCGTACATTAGCTTTTCATAAAATTTTGCAAAGTAAGGTAGGATGGAGATAGGCCGGTAGTTAGATATATTGTCTTTTTCTCCTTTTTTGTAGATGGGTACAACTTTGGCTATTTTTAACGCATGTGGAACTATTCCATTGACGAAGGAGCAGTTTATTAATTCAGCTAAAGGAGAGGCTATGGAAGTTAAGCATGACGCAGCTATACAAGGGTCAATATCGTCTACCCCTTTACTATGAGTGGATCGTATCGAGAGGCTAATTTTCATAACTTCTTCCCGAGAGGTCATCACAAGACCCATAGAGCTCTGTAGGGGTACTGGTAAAAAACTTTCAAAGGTTTTCTTAGGATCCGGTAGCTTCTCCTGAAGCTCATGTGCGATGCTCGTGAAGTATCTATTAAAATTATTAGCCATTGCTTTTGGTTCCCTAATACTCTCTCCGTTTATTTTTAGAAATTCTATGGTTGTGTCCCTCTTCCCCAACTGCATAATCTCACGAATGAGTTTCCACGTTTTCTTCAAGTCATCATTGTATTTGCAGAATTCTGCTGCGTAATAGCTTTTTTCTGCTCTAATTCTGATAGTCTTAAACTTGTTCCGGTATACGGTAAACTTACGTTTATTTTCTATATTCGGGTTTTTCAAGTATTTTCGATAGGGTGAGTTTTTTTCCTGCTAATTTTAGTAACCCCATGGTCATCCACGGTTGTGTAAGCTTAGGTACTGTTTTATTAAATTTATGCGCAATCGGAAATACCCTATCATAAATCTCTTTATACATTTTGAAGAAGAGCTCGTATGCCCCATTGGTATCATCTCCTGCACAGATTTTCATTACAGGTTCCCAATCAGTACTTGATAAAGCAGTTTTAAACATTTCCAATCTTTCATCATTAACTATACGATCATTCATGCATGCATGCGCTAACTTTCTTTTTACAGGTTCCCAAAGCGAAACACGCATAAACTGGGAGTGATCACTTAAATCAGAAACAATGATTGATGAAGAAATCAGTTTGGACCAGGCATTGATGAAAATATTATCAATTAAAGTCGCTGAATTGGATGTGACTCTAGTTGGCCTCGTAATTACTGGAATAGGCTAGTGTGACATCATGCAATTATAAAAAAAACATTAGTGTCCTTATGTTCATTAACTTTCAAAAGGTCAATATTAAAATCTCCAAGTACCATAACTTCTTTAGCTCCGTTAGAAACCCTAGTAAGTAAGTCGTCCATCTCCACATTAAAGTCGTTTAAGTTCTGCCCCGGAGGCCTGTACACCACGCCCACTAAACAAGTACTTTTATTAAGAAGAATTCTGATGAAGAGACCCTCATTAGACGTCACAGCTCCCCACCCCAATTTACGCATATTCATGACCCGCCTTGCGAGCCAACCTGTCAGTGGAGTAATCTTGGGTCAGACCATCAGCATCGCAGGTCATCACAACATGTAATTAAGACATAAGTATATTATGCAGATCTTAGCTGTATACTATAATATTCCATAGCCTTTCTTCTATCCTGTCAAAGGTCCCTCTGTATTATACTCTCAACATTTCAATATCTCCCATGACTGGGAATGAAGTTATGTTAAATAATGTTTCAAAGACATACTCACCCGGGATAAAGGAAAGGGCGATGACAGCGTATTCGCCGTTATACAGACCGTGATCACGAGCAGCTGCTAGGAAATGCGTGACCGCAGCGGATCTATCAGTGTAGAAGAGTAGAAAAACTGTCGGAAAAAGAAACGCATATAGTTTGTTAGCTCATATCTACAATTCATTAATACCATTCGGCTTAATTACTATTATTTTTGCCGTACATTGGCATCTCCGGGCTTTTCGGTGACTTGCTGAAGCGTAAACACTTTCAAAACGATGTCTGTTTCACATTAATTTCGCGCAATTCGCTGACGTTAGTGTTTTCGCGAGCAACAAAAACTCTAATGTGTTGGTATCTAAAAGCTAGGCGCACTTCACGTGTGCTGCGTCGAGTCAGAAGGGCTGCATAGAAGAACAAAATTATGTCGTCAGAAGTGCAGAAAAGTGAAAGCATTGCCACCGTCGTTTTAGCTGCACTATTCCATTTTGTATTCTGTAGAAATTCGTAAAGAATTTAATGGAGCAATTAGGAGTGACTATACCGTAAAATAAAATTTTATAGCTTATTACATGCTGTATAAAGTTACTTTTGTATATTCCAACCGATATAAACTATAGACTACTAGTACATGTAGGCCTATCTGCACATTATCCATTTTCAGAAAAAATGCATTTGGCCATTTGTGCTTAAACCGCAGAACAACTTTCAGACACGAAAAAGTTGTGCATAGCGAAGCAATGCACACATGTGTAATCTAGTAGTGGTCACAATAATTATTATACAAGGTGCGAAAATTTTTATTCTCTTCTAGCTACACCGTTGCTAGCGTGATTTTTGATGCATGATGTAGGAAACACACTTACACCTGGTTATGTCTTTATTGTCTGAAACTATTGCAGTCCACGTTCTGTTGGACCGGGTAGGCCTACTCGATGGACCCATTACGGATTTCGCATCTTCGAGGATCGCAAACTTTGTTAAGTGCTCAATATTTAGATTTAGGCGATCAATTTCATCGTCTTCTGGCGTCACATACACGAGCCTCGTCCAGTAAAAATGTTCCATTATTGCACCAACCATTTGACCAATTCCTCTTCCTGATGACTGAGTACGGTACATGGTAGTATATCCGTTGCTGGGATCGAGAAACATTGATTTGCAACCGAATGAAACGACGTTAATTACCTTTGCGGCGCCGTACAATCCCACATCGAGGCAAATGTTCTCGCAATCGTCCAGGATGTAACCGGCCAGTATTCCTTCATCCGCCGTCAGAGTGCTGTCTCTGGGTAAAAAATCTCTCGTGACATTCCTTCGATTGCAACCGGTTATAACCTCGTACTTGAAATTTAGACCGAGTTCTTCGGGAATAATAAGATTATCTACAACATAAAGCTTGGCCAGGTTCAGTGAGGCACCGAGACCTATTGATTCGGGGTTCAGATAAATCTTTACGGTCAGATTTACTTTCGGAACCTCTCTTCTCGATTTCATCGGATGGCTCTGAAGCGGCTCGAAGACAGTGCACAAGACACAGCCAGCACATAGGAGACGGATGATGACTATCTGTAAATCCATGTCTCACGCGATTAGATATCGGCCAGGTGAACCGACGACCTCTTCGAATTCGAGTAGTTCCTTTAGGAAGCAACGCCAAGATATAGATGTCGTTAAAACAACCGTTTGGGATCATAAAAACAGTAAATTAATTAAGCTACACATTGTCATGTTTATAATAATAACCAGATAATTATGACAGAGGCTAGGATCTTAGTTCCAAGAATAAGATTCCATAAATAGCCATAGATTATTGTCAATCAGAGATGGGAAATAGCGAAGATAATCCTTGCAGGCTGTGTAATCTTAGATATTGCTGAGAAGGAGTTTTGATTTGCCACTCTCAATAAATTCTCATTGAAATCATTGAATATGATTACAAATCTGACTAAATACGCTATTTTGCGAAACTTCCCAAACTTATCACTGTGATGAATCTACAGCAGGATTATTCTGTTGCGGCAGGACCGAAAATAACAAAGACGCAGTAAGTCATGTCATGTCACATCGTCATCGTCGCTTCGCGACGGTTGACTACATGAATGGGAGAGTGATGTCCAATGCTTTCTGTCTCTTACGATGTTCATTAAGCTTGTGCCTCTTAAACCAGTCCACGCCATGATATTGTCAAACCAGCAGATTCTGGGTCTTCGGCGACAAACAATTCGGCCCCGAATGAGTTTATAAGTGCATTTAGACCAGAATGATATCGGTATGTAGTAACTGACATTTTTACAATATTCAAAATGGGAGCGAAATAATAATTGTCTATATTATCCAGCACATGTTTGGTTATTTTAGGGTCATAGTCAACACATAAGGACCGTGTCACCTTCTAACTAGAGTAGTCCTCCACTATAGAGAAACCTACAGAATATTACAAATTACATCGATTTCGGTTTCTGACTCACATAGTATTTACTAACTCATCCGGCGCCGAATTGTCCGACGCCGAACGTCGCTTCCTCAGCCGGGAAGATTGACACTGGTGACGCAAGGACGTCGCGTCTTCAGGCGGAAGTTCGACAGCAGTCGGAAGGTGAGCGCAGGAAAGACCGAGGACACTCTAAAGCCGGACACTGCCCAGTTGTGAGTTCTCGGCACGTTGTCGGGGGTGGCCTGAGGGAGGGGAACGACCATCGAGTAAAGCTAACTTTTCATTACATGTTGACAGCCATTTTCTGTTTAACTTCTGTTTTGACCTATATGAATTATCTTTTTATTATAGCAAGCACTAGTTTCTATCAACTGATGTGTAATGGTGTTTTGATGCTGCTCTCTAACTCCTTTGTTCATTTAACACGGGCATAACTAAACATTAAAAAAACGAATACTTGACAGTAAGCTTAATCAATTCATGGAACAAGTAGGTTAGTCAGTGTGCTTTCTTATAAAACAACATAGTTGCGTTCGCTTTCACATAAACAATACCTCGTGCCTAAAGAACTACATGTATATAGGCAGGCCCTATCAGAGGGGGGCAGGCGGGCCACTTGGCCCAAGCCTCTGCAGCAAGAGGGGCCTCGAAATAATATGGTCCTATAACATTAAAATTAACTAAGTACTGTAATACTATTGCTTAATAGTATTTTTTAATTTTACTTCTAATAAGTGACGATTTTAACGAACAATAATAAATTTCAAAACATAGCTGCATTTTCAGATTCATTGCATCAATTTGCGAGTCAAGAGCGTTACTATATTAACGATAAACTGACGACTGGCATTTTTTTAGGGACAGAAAACTAAATAAAAATCGACAAGAGGGTTCTCTACAATAACCAAAATAAATGCAGCCCAATGATAAAATGCAGCTCAATGGAGCTCAATTATATCATCTTTGAATAATATTTTTCTTAAATTTTGCTTATCAAATAGGCCTCGTCGCCTAGATAATTTTTAACAAATAAAGAAATAATTTTAAGGAAAACAAGCAAATTCTGTAATTATTTAGTTCCTAAATAATATCGATGCAATGTTGAGCACAACAGCAGTCTTCAGACATGATTGTGAGATATTGATTTAAGGCCTTGGCCAACTGTGCAGTAATTGATATTGAGATTGTCCTTTTATGCTAGTATTTAATATAAACCTCAGAAAGTATCCCATTCTGCTATAGATAATTACTCAAAGTTATAACTTAGGCTAATTATAGGACTTTCAATATAAGTCAGGTTAGTTAGGCTATTGATATGGTGATCAGTCATCTATTTTTTCTAACTTTCATAGCCTACAATCAAGTTTACAAAACTGGTTTCACTCATTAGGCCTAGATGACATTAATAATTTGTTTGAATTTCTTTGGGAGTTTAAATATGAGATTGACGAAGATTTACTGTCGACTGCTAAGAAATGTCAACAGCTTTATGGTAAAAAAAACTCTTGCAAGATCTTGGGGACGAGATGTTAGAGTTCTTGACACTAATTTCAAAGAAGAGCGCAAGCCGACAAACCTGAAAGATATGGCCTACCTGCGTTGCTTACTAATGCCACTATGCACTACATATTTTCATCAGTTTACCAGCATCAGTGACTTCTGGTGAAAGAACTTTCAATGTATTGCAGCAAATACAAAATTACCATCGTTCAACAATTGCACAACAACGGTTGAATGGACTGAACAATGTTTACTTTGTCTTAGCATAAACTGTGATAAGCCTATCGCACAAAAAGTAGATTTCTAAAAAAAATGAATCATTTGCGAAACAAAAAGAATGAAAAGCATTTGTTAAATAAGACTGATTAAACAAATTTGATCATAGATTTATTCCTTTTTGATCTATAGATAGATAATATAGGCCTAACCATTTGTAATTTTAATAAGACAAAGACTGAGGGACGTACATTTATTAAATGACCCAGGCTTCCACGAACCTCTGAAAGGGCCTGTACATAGATGAACCTCCACATTTTTGAAAAATCAACCTGATGCTGGTGTGGTCATCAGGATGACCAATACAGCTATATAGGCATGACCTGACTACCTATGTCTAACTGAAGGCGCTTTCTTATATATATATATATATGTATATATATAGGCGCTATCTTGACTGCTAGCTATAATTATAGGCCAAAGTCCAGGAATTTAGACAGTATTAACCAACTATACGCACACTGTGACCTTCACAAGTCCACATCCAATAGCGTTCTTAACTTTGCGTCACAAGTGCATGTCCATAACCAATTGAAACAGTGCTTCTGAACACGTAACTTGAGCTTGAACCCTTATATTGCGCTTAATGCGTAACAAAGTAATATTATACAATGCAAAGTATAAGTCCATATTTCTGAGAATACTGCGTTATCTGAATTTATGGTGCCGATGAATGAAGAATCAGGCAGTCATTAGCAATAGTTTCAAGTTTATGCCTAGTATTGTAAGAATAAATTGACAGAAAGAGCCGTTTTTAGTTAGTCTGAGCTGTATTAACTGATACGTTACAGAAACTATTTGTTTAAAATAATTACGTAGATCTGACTTCATTGATATATGCACTAGTGTACGAAGACTAAAATCTCAATGTAGTCACTCTGCTCTAACTAGCTAAATATTATATTCATAATAGGGTTGCAAGCAATTCTTAACAATCTTTTTAGCCTTTTCACCGATAGTGAGCATATTAATCTGCAGTTGAAACTTACCAAATACATTCGTTATGAGCTGTGCCAAATCAAAACAGATCTTTAAAATTTATTCTAACACAATGCAGTGACCGTTCTAAGCTGAAACCTTAGAAAAGAAAATGAATGCCTGCTTGCGCTTATTCATTCTTCGCGTCGGTAAGAAACACCCACCTTCCGTATCGAACGAAATGACAGATATCGCAGTTCCCTAATGATGTCATCGTTTCTTCTTCGTTCGAACTTCCTAATGACGTCATGATAGCTGCAACAGTGCAAATTCCTAATGACGTCATAATGACTACAGCTTTCTCTACTCTGTGGCGCCGTGTTTACGCCATGTTGAAATGTTATACACATAATATATATATATCCTATCACATATATTAGGGAGGTCCACCAATACATGATCAAAAATAAAGTTGAGGCAAGAAACTATGACACTTTCTCAGTTAGTTAACAATATTATTATTATTGAGGGAAAATTTCGGCCTCTAATTCCAACTGGAAGACGGTAACCTATGACTGTCTTATACTTTGACCAATGTCGATTAACTGACATTAACTGTAAAAGTGAATGTGTCGATCGTGCATTCCAATAGGCCTACAAACGTATTTCATTTTAATCAGTGGTGGCTCCACAGAGGGGCCAGAGGGGCATGGCCTTCAACTGAGCTTGTCGCCCCCACTGGCCCCCCAAATTTTTCCCCATTGTGCAATGAAATATAGTGTTATTTAGATTTCATATTTACTTGCTACGGTGCGATGCTTGATGAAATTCAGAAATATTTTTGGGAGGCATTCTCAAAGGCACGAAGGAGCCTACTATAACTTGCATAAACAAAATCAGAATTTATTTTTTCTGAACATTTTCACAGGATCACTTACTTACATGCTTAGATTTTTTTAGTGATAGATATGGTCAGCAATCAGGTAATAGGAGAGGTCAAGGAATCCATATAGTTGTCAATCCTTGTTGATGGGACAAAGGATATTAGTCGCAGGAAGAGCTATTCTTTGTAATACGATTTTATAGCCAACAAGAAAGTGAATAAATATTTTGTAGATTTAAAATCAGCAATCGGATTAGATGCAAAGTAATTGTCATGGCTTACTTTAGATGCTCTTATATATTTTTGAGGCAAACATAGGTTTAGGTTTAGTTGGTCAAGGTTACTATGTTGCAAGTGTAATTTGCAGTGTTAATAAAAGTGTCCAGCAGTTGGAAAGTAGTTGGAGGGCACTGGCCATTAATTTCCATTGCCACGCACTTCAATTGAATGTAGTTTCAGTTAATTAATCTATTCCAGAAGCTAGAGATTGTTGCAATACTTATAATTGAAAGGTTATACGTTTTTGCTTCAAATTCTCTTGTGCATAAGAAATGGGTTGATGCACATAGTGCTCGAGTTACATCCTAGGGAGCCGGCGAGGCAATTCCAGCAGATCAGTGATACTAGATGGGCTTGCCGTGTTGTTGCTTGCCGTCATATCTGTGATCAATTAGATGCATTGGTATAATATGTTAGAGAATGTTGATGGCGCAAAATGTTGAAAGAGCAGTTGAAGACTTGAAGCTATATGCTTGTTATTATTACCAGACATTATGTATGTACATATTGTATCAATTCAACTTCAATCTTCTAGTATTCAATTACATGCAGCTGCCGACGTTGTCAGACATAAAACGGCCTCTTTCAAAGAAAATAGATATGAAAGAGGGGTCTTTGTAAAGGCAGAAGAGTAAAGTAAATTCAATTACTGTTAAATTGACCCAGCATTATCTAAGCTAGGTGTCCAAATGTCCGCTTAGTGCCTATTCGTTTCTTGGCTCGGCAGTTGATGAAACTGTGGAATAACGTTCTCAAGTGAACACACAGGCCACATTTAGGCAGCACATTTCTCAATTAGATAGACGATTCTCTGACCATTCACTTATTGCTATGACAGGCACTTATGCCAAAACACATGTCTTTCTTGAAATAATTATAATGATAATGTTGTGTCTTTTGTACTTTTGTGTGACAGCAATGTTGAAGACCTCAACCGTAAAATGCCATAACTTGGGCGCCTGCTAATGCATTCAAGTTTTTGTGCAACTAATATGACCACAGCGATAGTTCTGGCTTCTTTCTGGACCATACAACATGCTTTTCATTAAATGTACAGAATGTCGAATATAGCCATTGTTTTACCGGTGAAATAGCCTGCCAGAAAAGCTTTTCTGCTCTGAAATTAATTAAAACATATATAAAAAGCACTATGTCTGATATTCGTCTAAGTATAACCTGACAATGTTATCGATTGAATCTGAATCTGTTCGTGCAGAGTTCATTACCATAAGTGCCTTTGTGGATCAGTTTGAATCTTGACATTACGATCCTAAACTTACATTTCATTAAGTGTCAGTAATGTGCATAGTTAATGCTTTACTTTTAAATAAAGTCATTCTATTTAAAAATATCAAGTTTGTTGATGTGAAGAATTCATGTTGCTCTATAATGCATATACATGTATCTATCTCAACCTTTTGCATTAGTACGATAATCACCCATATATATATATAGTGAAGGGTGACATTGGCCAACCAAGGTCACGAATTCATTGTTCCATTAGATGTGTTAAAGTTTCCTGCTGTAGGATTGCGTCGTAGATGTTCCACACTATCGGAGAATAGATTGGATGAATCTTTCGGATTCGAATACGGGTTAAATGCAATGAAGTTCACCAGACGCTTAATTATTCTTCGTACTTGTCTATGGATATAATGAAATTGTGTCTAATTAAATTAGCCAACGAGATTGGTGACGCTCTCCAGATCGTCTTGTGAAATCTACCGAGGCATGTATACATACAGCCGCGCATGTATTTCATGCCACCCTGTATACTTTTGTCCATGGGGCTAATGCCACGAATCTCAACTATGAATCTCCACAAGAATTCGTCTGTCTAGGAGGGCTAATGGATGCACTTCACAAACATTTCTAATTATGAACAGGATACGGAGCAGCAGAGGACTAGCAAAGAAAACCAAGACAAAATTAGTTATACGAGACGATGAAACCCGATTTCTCCACATACAATGGATTCTTGGACAATGCATCGACTAGGTAGGAAAATAAAATTATTATGCTTACAGTTATATGGCTATGTAATATATCAGGGATCTCAAGAATTAAAAATATAAGAAACAGTAATATAAGACAATCATTGGTAACCGTAATACTTTAATAGACAAATTTGTTCAAAAAGCTGACAGTATTCTACATTAAGATTTGTAGAATATAGCAATACAGGCAGACCAATTACGATTACAGTGGTTGTAGGAAATAGTTCTGCGGACAAAATTCCCCGATTGTACGTTGGATATAGGACCCTCTGACATAGGCCTAATTATCCACTCTGCACTATTGCTGTACTTAATTGCACTTAACCTATTTCCATATTTAATTGATAAACTTCGATTGCCAAGTGTATGCTCGATGCATCAGCTTGTAAATGTCGTTCAGGTATCGCCTGGAGCTTATTAAGTAGGCAACAGCTATAAAATTAATAGGTTCTCATAATGATTTAAATAGGCAACTGAATGACAAATTTTGTCATTCAATTAAAATTAAGTCTTGCAAGGTCTGAAGCCAATAAGTCTTTTAAATGTCGTTTCTTTCTAATGTCGTTTACTTGTAATTCCAACCCGATAGGGTCCCATGGTTATGCGATTATGCGATTGTTCGCATCAATTGGCGGTTTTCTCTCACAAATGGACAGTGTTGGCATAATGCTCGGAATTTCGGTCAGCGTCAGCTATGATGGGCCTGACTAGGCTATTATTAGCCTAGTTACTGTCAACCAATGAAAACTGACAGGTCGTAGGCCTACTCGTGAAAAATTACAGGTCGCTGAAGAGTTTGTTGACTCCTACAAGTTGTCCATCTTTGCATTCGCTCACGATTCAACCGTAATTGGCGCTCTTCTCGAATTTCATCCATTAAATTTCCGTTTAAGTTTAATAAACGCAAATATACTTTACATTACACGATGTCTAACTCCGGTGGTACGGCCATAACTATTATTAGGGCCTGATGGTTTTGAGTTTTTATCCATTATTATAGGTTGTTGTCGAATTGAAAACATAGGTTGTCGTTGCTTTAACAATTATTATAGATGCACTTATCATCTGGGTTTTGACCTTATCATATCATAGTTTGACGTGGCATAATAGTAATTACATATTACCATTACAATATTTGCATAAACATACTCAAGTCACAAATAAATTAGCGCCTACGTGAGGTTTCTGTAAAGCGCTATACATCCACTCACGCATACATGGAAGGATGCAAGCATACATACATAAGTAGGCCTACATGAGGATGGATTTGGAGACTCTGAAATAATAACCAGTTTAATAACTTCCAGGTTAGGCAAAATACTTATAATACTTATGGTTACTTGGTCATAATAGCTTTTCCGAAATTATGTGGAACGCGTGGGATAATAGGTCGCTGGGATATATTTATTGTACAGACTACTTAACTCGTTGTGTATATCCGGAACTTGTTGTCTTTCTTTAATGTACAGAGAACGCGAGCTTGTATGATGCCGCTCCAGAGTTCACTTTCAGCCGCTAATTGGTCGGCTGCTTTCACACACACACACACACACACACACCACATATATATATATATATATATTTGATTATATATTATGATGTATCTATGAAATCTAATCCTTCAAGATATCTACTCAGTGGCGTTCTCTGCGCTAGCCTATCACGATGTTAAATGTCATGCGAATGTCTTGCGAATATTTTATATCAGTTAGCAAATAGCCATTACTGTGTATTAGTGGTTTGTTCATATTCATTCATTCTGAGAAATTATATAGCACCATTTCAGGATTTTTACGCAAGAGGGCATTCAGCCCAGCCCAGCTCACCTAAATGGATGCACTCAATAACCTAATTAAATAACAATCAAGACTTGAGTGACTTATAATTACAGAACCCCGTTGGGCTGATTAAGTCATGGAATGCATCCATAACGAGAAATCGCTCCAGATAGGACTACAACTGAGAACTGTCCATTTAAAAAGCTGGTTTAATGCATCATCAGTTAATTGCATTTATTAACTCAAGACCCAGACTAAACATAACAAGGTTTTATGTGAAGCTTACTATTGCTACTATAGGCTACTACACTACTCCCATGCAATGGCTAACAGTACCCACAATTTTTGCAACAGTAACCACTGCAATTATTTCTAGCCTACTACTTGTAGACTATTAATATAACCATCACTGCCAATAATAACAGAACTGCTACGATTTCTATGTGTAGGCCCCTATTATAGGTTATGTATGAATATAATTATGAATTCTCATAGACAAGCATTTGGTCCTCATAGCAATATCATAAAGGTTGGAAATATAAATATAGTTTACTTATTAATGTGATTCTATTGGCTAGCGATTTTGGTAGTTGTCTTGATGTAGGCCTAGAGCTCCTCATTCGTAGCCCGGACCCTTGTGATACATATTTCATACATGACTAGAAGTCTCACAGTCACAGATAAGGGAAGGGCTTCAATCACGGGGACCCCCAAAGAGAAACTACCATTTTTCCGACTGTCTATATCTGAGTAAAAACTTATTTTTACCACGCCATACAGATTTGGTTAAAGTTACTGTCACGTGATAAAAGACGTTTTGAATGCTTGTGAATTTTTAATTTATAATAATTTGTCAATTAAAAAGTGGCTCATATTACACAAATAGTTGCAAGCACTATTCTGAGTTTTAAACAACTACTGGAAGAGACTTTAAAATTGACGTACATCTTCTAAATATAGGCCTATAACATAGTCACAAGAAGCTTGAAACACAAGAAAAGAAACGGCATGATATTAAATGATATTACATTAGCTAATGAAATATTTCTTTTTAAATAACAAAACTAAGTAATTAAAATACTACAACGGCAGTGCTAGAAAATATAAGAATAAAAATGGAAATGCAACTAATCAATTAAGTTTAATAAATTAATGTAAAGCCCAATTATTGAAACGCTTACATTTCAAAAATATTAATTATGCCTACCATAGGCATAATGATAGTAAGATGAGTCAATTTTTAATACTTAATCATTTGTATTAGCCATCGTTGGGAGTAGCCTAAGCCTAGGTTTATGCATATTGACAATCGATTTGATGGATTTATAGTAAGAAACATCTAGCCTGCTCAGTCTTGTACAAACGTTTGACTGTTTTCAACGACACCTGAAGACCCCTTAACCCATCCAGAGGGTTGTATAGATATCGAAAATCATTAGGTAGGCTTACGCAATATTCAGTTTTATTTAGCCTAAAAGAATTATTTACAATTGTCCGAAGCATAATCGCTGTCATCATTATCCAATCCATCAAATCGATTGAGTGTCGACTTTGGGACATTTAACGCACATTAACCACTCTTACCACTTTTAGAATTGCACAAGCGAAAAGGAATAACCGAAAAGAGGTATAACTGGTATTACAGTCGTTAGCATGTTTATTTCCAGCAGATTAGAATGTCTGTTTTGCTTTTGCTATTTTTTATGCTTGTACATGGGATTAATCGGTCTGTGCTGGGTTCCGTAATTTAATTATTAATTGGTCTATACTCTGTAGCTTATAGAGAAGAGTATTTTATCATGCCCTTTATCTATAGTACTAATATAATATATACTGATTTGTAGGCCTGTACAGATATATATCTAGTTGGACTATTATGTGAAAAAAGATTCCGCAGCGTAAGTAGATCTACACCCTGCTCATGTAAGGTTTAGAATAGAATCTGCCTTTTATTCAACAAGTGGATGCCGTTACTATTAACAGTATAACCGAAACGTTATTGAAGTTATTGTCACAATTCAATTACCGTAAAGCATAATATAAATGTATTTATGTTTGATCAGAAAATGTGTACAAAGACATCAAGGCTACGATAGTTTTATATTGGGTAGTTCACAGCAGTGTGGAGAAAAAATAATTATTCCAGACAGTTGACTGTACGCTTCAAGCATGCATGCATGTATACATAGTGGAATCCGGCGCCATAATTTATATGAATGCAAGAACGCCGTTATAATGATAGGCGGAATCTGAGAATTCCACATAAGTTATGCAGAGGGTGTTGCATGGATTAAGCGAACAAGAAGATTGGAAACTAAAGAAGTCAAAAGAAGGGGGGTTACCTGGAAGAGTTGATGCAATAGGAAAGTCAGAATAATTCTTGAGTTCATTCAATCGTCAATTCAAACCAATGCGAGAATGTTAAATATCGCATGATGCCAAAACTTGCATTTTATTGTAATATAAATTAATGCAGTCACTTAGGGCAAGTTGAGGTAAGGAAAGATATTTTGTAGCTAGGAGATGGAGAGGCCCCATCCCACAACTATCCCAATCTCCATAAAAATGGATTTATTGAACAAGAATTCGTCTGTCTAGGAGGGCTAATGAGCGCAGATGGTAGTAACGAAAAGAGATTTGGATGCACTTCACAAACATTTCTAATTATGAGCAGGATACGGAGCAGCAGAGGACTAGCAAAGAAAACTAAGACAAAATTAGTTATACGAGACGATGAAAACCGATGTCCCCACACATATGGGATTCTTGGACAATGCATCGACTAGGTAGGAAAATAAAATTATTATGCTTACAGTTGGCTATGTAAGATATCAGGGATCTCAAGAATTAAAAAATTAGAAACAATGATATAAGACAATCATTGGTATCCATAATACTTTAATAGACAAAATTGTTCAAAAAAGCTGACAGTATTCCACATTCAGATTTGTAGGACATAGAAATACCTGCAGACCAATTACGATTACGGTGGTTGTAGGAAATAGTTCTGCGGACAAAATTCCCTGATTTTTCGTTGGATATAGGACCCTCTGACATAGGCCTAATTATCTACTCTGCACTTAACTTATTGCTGTACTTAATTGCACTTAACCTATTTCCATATTTAATTGATAGACTTTGATTGCCTAGTGTATGCTGGATGCATCAGCTTGTAAATGTCGTTCAGGAATCGCCTTGAGCATATTAAATAGGCAATAGCTATAAATAGGCTCTCATAATGTATGACTTAAATAGGCAATTGAATGACAAGTTTTGTTATTCAATTAAAATTAAGCCTTGCAGGGTCAAAAGCCAATAAGTCTCTTTAATGTCCTTTCTTTCTAATGTCATTTACTTCTAAGACAAAAGTAACAACGAACGAACGGTCGGCGATATGGAAGTATCGCGAGATGCGACTAAAGGAAATAATTAATCGGTTAACCGTACTAAATTATTCGTCCATTGGATTTCAATGGAAGTTGGATTCATGACAATTACTTCGTGCTAAAATAGAAGAAAAAAATCATAAATGAAATAATAATTAATATAATCTCATAATTATTATCATCTCTTGGAAATTGGAATACCACCAAGGGGAGAAGCGGACTAGAGAAATGATCACGGACACATTTAATCGTATCCACCGCCCCAAATGTTTGACGTCAGCCGCTGACAGGCCTATAAATGACGACGACGACGATGATGATGTTGCTGTCGTTGTTGTTTTTGTTGTCGCTGTTGTTTTGTTGATGCTGCTGCTGCTGATGATGATGACGACGATGATGACGACGACAATGATGACGACGAAGACGACGACCACGATGATAATGATGATAATGATGACGTATATCGTATACTCATTTAATGACATCCAGTCAACAATCATGGTTCTCGTTAGTCAACGCGAGTACGATGAAACTTCAACGCGTAGAAATATGCATAAATAGTTACATGCATACATATTACATACATACATTCATACTTACATACATAAATACGTACATACATACATACGTACATTCATACATATTACATACATACATACATACTTACATACATACATAAATACGTACATACATACATACATACATGCATACATATTACATGCATGCATACATACATACATACTTACATACATAAATACGTACATACATACATACATACATGCATACATATTACATACATACATACTTACATACATAAGTACGTACATACATACATACATACATACATACTTACATACATACATACGTACATTTGTACATATATACGTATATACATACATACCTACATACCTACATACATACATACATACATGTCAACATATATACGTACATACCTACATTAGGAAAAATATACATACATGTACGTCAAACATTAAAGTTGAATATAGGGTGAAACCAAAGTTCGTACACCGTTTTCAAAATTCGTTTTCTCAGTCGGTCTGGCGCCTCAGCGGATATAACGTCAAAGATCTCAGCCTCCTCTGGCTGCCATGGAGTCAAGGGTATCTTCTTCTTCATCATCAGTATCTTCATCACTTGGCTCGAGATGATTCTGGCTTCTTATAAGAAGAAGGACGCCATTGACTTGGTGGATTGTCACACTACTCAGTTAAAGCGCTATATAAATAGCCAAGTAGGATAGTTACTGAAGAATATGACGAGTTTCGACGAGATGTAATGATGTTAAGCCAATTATATGCATCATATTGAGTCAAGAAATTAATTCTTCATATAGACAAAATAATAAAATTAATAATATACTGTATGTTTGCCAATATATCACGATTTCAGCTGCGAACAGTATTACGAATGGTACTGTGGCGTACACGTACAACGTAAACCATCCTGCTACCTTTGACCAATCGACTTTGCGCTTGTTCTTGGATGGGCTCGACTTTAGTTATTTCCTCAACTCGGTTCTCTCCGCTCATCTCCGAAATTCGTTGAGGGCAAAAACGTTTTATATGCCCTTTCTGTTTACACTGGAAACATTCAATATCAGGGTTCCTCCACCGCCCTGGCGGAAAAACTCTTCGCTTTGTTACAAAAGACTCGGTTTTTCTTGTATCTTCGACGGGTCTGTCTGAATTGCCCGTCTTTCCGTAGGGTTTACTTGCTGAAGGACCGGAATCCTGCGTCGCTGCAAATCGCCCGAATTCTTTCGACAGATTCTTAATCTCCAGTTGGAGCTCTTCTAAGCGCAAGCTCTGTTGCTCATCATCGACCGGTGATTTCGATCTTCCTTTGTCGCTTTCACTCTGCCGTGTTTTCGGTCCACCTCGTTTCCTTGTGACGATGATCGCCCATAAGCATCTGACCGAACTGTATGTTTGAACCCAGCCTCAAGGTTAGCAGGCTCTCTTTCCCGTACCTTCTGCGCCAAATCTTGATTTGTCAGTACATCAATGAATGCATCGCGCGCAACCGTTTCGACAATGTCACTTGACGGCCCAGGATCCGCCAAAGCCATCAATCGCCTGATTTTTTGCTGCACGACATTGCTCAGACTTTCTTCATGAGCTTGCCTGTACGTGCGAAGTTTAATTCGGTAAAGGATTGTCTTGTCTTCGGAACCGTACCTGGCCTTGAGCTTTTCGACAAGCTCTTCCCAAGTTAAGTTTTTCTGTGCACTCATGTCCCACAATAGCTGAGACGTAGCCCCTGTTAAGGCACACATTAGCTGGTCGGCTTTCTCCTGGTCACTCCACCTATTGCACCGTGCACAGACATAGAATTTGGCCAAAAATGCAGCAATGGCAGTTTTTCCATCATATTTCTCAAGCCTAATACGTATTCCACGATCTCCCGAGTTTTCACTTATTCTCTTAGTAACAGGCCCTTTTCCTGCACTTTTCTTGGGATGATCCCGTCTTGGACGATCTATATCACTCATTGAATCCTCTTCGTCTTCGGTACTCGTGACAATTTGACGTGAAGCGATTTTTCTTCTCCATTTAATGGTGGATCTCTTCCTAGGGCGTCCCATAGAATCCTTGGTAGCTTTCTCATTGTCACCCAGCGAATCGCTTTCATCTGCGAAGCTCCTTACAAGGCGAGGCGAGGCGGACTTCTATGACGCTGGTCCCCAACAACAGAGCAGCCTACATCTGGCTGTACTCGTTGATCTGTCTGGGAACTTGCGCCCACTAGCGTCATCCTTCCGTCGTGTTCCCGCACCTAACCTTTCCTTGACTTCTGGAATCTGTCTGGCTCTTCGTGCATACTGGTGAATCGAAGTTACCCCGATACCCTGATCGGTCTTCCCTCCAATACCAACACTGTAAGAAAATGCACGTAAATTAAGCGCTATGGCGAGCCGATTATTTGCGAACAAATTCTTTAATCCGAACCTTGTGGCCTGTCCGCCACAGTACTATGTATAATTATATAATATCTTAATGCCATGGTGTATATATTGGCATATTATCTAAACGTAGGCCCCATTTACTCGGTTATATGAAACTTAAACTGATAGGTACATACTCAATGTACGTCTAAACTTCAATTGCAAGCATACGTAGCTCATTCATAGAATGACAATTTGTAATCTTCATTTATCATCAATAGGTTCCTTTAAGAGCGCAATATAGGCCTAATAGGTTTTACTCTAATAACATACTTTCATTTAGATCTGAAGATTATTTGTTCTAAAACGTCTTCGTTGAACTGACGAGAAATTCTTCGTAGATCTAAAATCCTAAATAGTAGATTTCTTACACGGCAAAGTAATAGATTGTACATTTGTTATTCAACCATTATTTTCTGTTAAATCAATTAATGGTTTTTTAAAGTATTTCGAAACCGGTTTGTCGTAGGTTCTTGTTATTGCAAGTGCGCTGCGCAAGAAACATTTTTTTACTTACAATAATTATTAGAGTATTATTACAAATAATTGTGATATCAAATTAGAGCTTAATTCTAGGCTTTGCTTACAATATTTGTTTTTGCTTTTGAAGATCATTATCGCGTTGTAATAGTCTGAATAGTATGTAGGCCTACGTTTAATGTTGGATTCTGGATTCTGGTAATAGACCTATTATGTGTAATTATGTGTATGAAAGAGAGACCTGCATATGGACATACAGACAGAGCTCCATTTGGGATTCTCCCAAACAGAACTTGATTTGGGTTTTCCAGTATTCTTTCCAGAGATATCCCTAGACGTTCTCAGTAACCGTGTTCCCAATTTCAGGACAGCCACACTATAAGGGATGTTCCGTGTAGCAGCAAATAATTAACCGTGGTTAATTTGACCCCGAACCAGTCAACTAGTGCCACAACATGGTGAAACGAATTTTAAGGTTCGCCATAGCTATAAAGTTTATTCTATAAATTATTTAGTAGATGTAAATAATTAGACCACGAATAGCTCTTTGAGTTACTTCTATTTACGGTTCGGTCCACAATTATAAACAACGTGAGTGTGACAAAATAACCAAACGGTAGCTACAGGACTGATTTAGTTTGAAAAGCACGTTTGGTGTCCTGGGAATAATAACCAATCGCAAATATTTTCAGACACTGTTTTGGCTCGGGTTTAATTTGGCACCACTCTGGCCGAAATAAATACTGACGTTGGTTGCAGCTGCTCGAAACCCCAAAACGAGCTATACAGAAGTGACTCATCCATACCGGCCCAAGCAAACACACACACACACACACACACAAACAAACAAACAAACATAAACACATACACCTGAAGACACGCACACACTAGGTGCTTAGCAAATTCATCCAGTCCTACTACTTCCGGATAGACACATACAGGCGTTCGCACACCACTTCTGGCACACTCCTCGGTGCTATATCTCACAAAAGAATCGCACAAAATGTCTAATGCCAAAGACCGTTCTTTCTCTGCAATAGTCGATTGTGACTAGTGCAGATCTGCCAAAAGGCATTGCTAGCTCAGCGCCCTTTTTCTTCTTCCCTCGTTTCCCTACTCTTTCACATTCTTCGTCTTTTCCGTTTTTCTTTCTCTCTAGTTTTTATTCGTAATTGTAATCGTAATATCTAAACTTCTTAAGCGCCACTAAAAAAGACTGGCGCAGGATACTAGCTTATTCACAAGCGCTGCGTCAAATAAACATGGTTGTCAAAGAGTTGCACGAGGAAGGTCAGTGTCAAGTTTCTTCCTTTTCTGTGTTTCTTTCTCCTAGCCCATAAGAAGTCGAACATATTTGGATCGGTTCGTCGTGCGAACTTTGTCTTGGGAGTTTCTTGAAAGGCGTTGAATAAATGTGTCATACAGCATTACATCATTTTGCCGTGATTTAGTTGCACGACCAGAGAAAGCGGATCCAAAACATTTTGCAAAGCAAAACGTACATGTATGTTTATCTGAGAAATCCATAACCAACACTTGCAATATGTCATTCGGAATACGGATACAATTAGTGCTAATGAAGAAACGGCTTTCCTGCGCTTGGTGTTAGATTGGCGCTTTAGAAGTTTGGGAATCGCGATGTAGGATTACGATGTATAAAAGCAAAGTCATGTGGTCGATTACTGTAGCAAACGCACATTTATGGGACGGATCCTCTTTTAAGGTGGCAGAACTCATAGTTTAAGTTCAATTTAATTCAAATGAAATTTGGTTTAACAAGAAAACCAAGTTGTCACAACCACAACTTAATTTACAGTAACATGCTCGGTGTCTACACTCGTACATACATAAAAGTGGTTTTTCTCTGGTCTCAACTCTATTATGCCGGATCTGAGATCTAATCTAAACGCTGACATCATATTAACTCGTTGAGTTAGGTCTTATAGCTGCACCAGTTTCTGCAGTTCCCAGACTTGCCTCTCTTTCGGAAATCGTTTATTGCCTCATCCATGCTCCAGGTTTTGGTAAACCACACACTCCCATCTCTTAGTCCAAAATAATATTTTGAACTGGGGTTTCCCCACGATATCTTATGTTATAAGATATCGCGGGGAAAACTCAGTTTCAGTTGCTGCTACTGTCTCAGTAGCAGGTGCATGGGTGTCGAGTACTAGCACCTATCTAGGTCAACTCATCTCGCAGTGGGCTGAAGTGAATGCCAATCATCTTTTACATGTATATAAAATAATTTATGGTTACCCCAACTGTGTGCTATATAAAAGAAGCCGCCCAGCATTAGTGTTCTCGAGAGCACGTTGAACGGCGTATTAATGTCATGTTGACCGTTGTGATCAGGACATTGATGAGATTGCGAACCGTTGCACATCCAGTAATTATTGTCAAGCAAGTAAGTATATACTTAGGATAGCGCTGTAAGATGCGTCGTTTCTTGTGAACTGATTATACACTCATTCGAAGATTTAAATTACATTACATTGAGCGGTTGTTTCTGGCAGATATCGAGTTTCATGAATTGAGTTTTCATGAATTTGTCTTCTGTTTTCAGCAATTTTTCTTACATTTATCTAAGCGATAGGCTTAAGGTGTAAGGTTTTCTTTATTTCCCACGAAAGGCTTACGAACGGAACGCTGTAGCGATACGAAAATTTTTACCAAGCGTTCTTATATGAATTTGCTTGTTCGCCTGGGCGCTCAGTTCATAACCATTCTCGCTTTCAGCGTTGGAAACCACTTAGCAGTTGAGTTTGACCTGGGACTCTACTTAGAGGGTTGCAGATTAAGTGCAATAAGTTTCATTTTGCTGCTCATCAGTCGGTTCTCAGAAAAGTTTATTGTCTGATGTGTCAGATCTGTTGCGTCAAGATATTCTGAAGCGTTGAAGTATCGCATCGAAATTTTCTTTGACCTTTTTGGTCTTCATCAAACGACGAGAATGATCTTTATTCTGTTATCAGGTACATTCATTTATTCATTCATTCATTCAGTCAGTCAGTCAGTCAGTCAGTCTTTCACCAATTCACTCATTAAGTCATTCATTCATTCAGTCTTTCACTAATTCATTCATTTAGCCATTCAATCATTTATTTATTTATTTATTTATTCATTCATTGAATCTTTGCGCTGTTCGTTGATTCGTCGAGTAATTTATTCATTAATTAATTAAGTCATTCATTCAGTAAGTTATTAATTCATTCAATAAATAATGAATTCATTAAGTCCATTGAGTCATTTACTTATCAAGTCATTCATTCATTCATTAAGTCAGTCAGCCAGTGATTCAGACATTTATTGAGTCAGTCGATTTGTCGTTCGTTCGTTCGTTCTTTTGTTCATTGATTCAGTCAATTACTCAAAAGAAAAAAAGAAAAGAAAAACTAACTGAAAGAACGGATTACATAGAATTAACAATAAGAATTCAGTTGAAAAATATTCTAAAAACAAATGACAAAGGACTTATTGCAACATGTCGCAGCATAGGCGTGCTTGATGTTTGTAGTTGCATGTGTCTGTTCGTTGCAATTGGTTGCTGGGGATCCGTGTGGGACATACACAACGCTGAGCAATGAGAAGCGCAGCGCCCTCTACACGGCGACCAGTGATGAGTCCAACATCTGCGATCAAGACCTAGACGAAAGTAAGTCTCAAGTGTATCGAGTATGAGTATCTTGTGCATTGAGGAAAAGTCTCCAGTACACTGAGGAAAAATCTCCTGTGCATTAAAAATAAAATGTCCTGTGCATTGAGAATAAGTCTCGAGTACATTGAGATTAAGTGTGATTGTGTGAACGTATTATCTGATATTGTATAGGTTAGGCTATGTGATTCGTATATAAATGTAGTTATAGCTAGACGAGTTGTAAGCGATTAGCGCAAAGCTAAGCTGCTAGGCAACGTATTGAATTTTCATGCATTAGGCAGGATAGTGCACGTGAGAGGCTTTGGCTACAATTTTTAGAGATGCTGATGTAAGAGAAGCTGTCAGACTGGTCGGTGTCTAAACTATACGTAGATTTTGTGTTGATAGGATTATTTGTTGCTGTTTTCATCAAGTTTTCGACTTGATATTTTCATTACTAATAAGTGAGGACTCCACTACAGTGCTAGTCATTTCAATATAGAGTATATTTCATACGAAGAAGTGATTGGACAATGAAGTCAACTTGAATGTCAGAGTTCACGGAGGAGAGAAAGACGTACGGTCGTACGGCTGACAATAAGTCTCCATTGCATGGAAAAAAGTCTCCAATGCATTGAAAAAAGTCTCGTTTGAATAAAGGAAGTGTCCCCAGTGTATTGTAGTCATTGATTTAAATAAAAACGTGAATGCATGGTATTCTCTAAAATGATACATTTTAAGAAACATACATGTAATTTTATTTCCTATCTTTTGTACGATTGGAAAATGTCAACTTTCAGTTTTCTCTCGAATTGTCGGCTTTCCGATATTTTATTGCTTCAGCTGATCCTAATGATAAATCTAACAGCTCTAAATCAGTTCAACTTTGAATATCTGTTTTGAAACAAAGTCTTTTGTTGCAGGTGTCTGGTATCGATTTCAAGTCTTGCCTCCACAGCGCATTCACGACGAATGCGTTCAGCCTCTCCGATGTGGAACGGATGAACCCATCTGGCTGAATGGCGACCATCCAACAGGTGGTGGTTTTCTTCGAGCGCAGATTCCCATTTATTATGGCATATTTTATTTAGCGCCACTTTATAGGGACCGAGCACCAATCGACGAGCGTTTCTACTGTAGGTGCAAATCTTTCCTGTCCTCTGGGGGGTCAGAGCGCAGTAGCTATTAAACGACTGGTGACGGCCCGGGCTAGTGAGTTTTAAGATTAGCTGCAGACGCTTTTCATTTGAGTGGATTTGAGGTTTCAAAAGAGGGAATTGCAGTAATCGTGGTCAGTTGTTTCCCGTTCATTTCGTAGCAGATCATTTCGTTGCATTCATTTCATCGCAGTTCGTTTGTCGCATTTAAAAAGCGGCAAACCCCTTACTCTGACCCTGAACAACCCTAAAGACGTATAACCTGACCCTTGCCGACCCTCACGGCACATAACCTGACCCAATCCGACCCTGAGGGTGCTTAGACTGATGAAATGAATGCGACAAAATGATCTGCGACGAAATGAGCGGTCACCTGAACAATGAATATAGTAGTGATGGTGGCAGTCATAAAGTGACGAATCTCTCGGATGCGACGGTGGCCATGAATGTGCATAAGGCAGGAGCGAGAGAGGTTCGAGACGTGGCTAAGGAAGGATTGAGTAATAAACTAAAAACACGATTGCCGACAACGGCATCGGCCCTTCGGCCTATTCTGCTCGTCACGCTTCCTGATGTTTTGTCTTCGTCTAGACAAAGGCAATGACCGTTCAACTAAGTTGACAAATCTGCAAAATTATCTCTCTATTTTCTCTCTTTCTCTTGCTCTCTCTCTCCTCCTCTATTTCTACCTTTCCTCCTCTTATCTCTCAGTCTCTTTCTCCCTCCTCTACTTCGTTCCTGTCCTCTTGTCTCTCCTTGTCTGTCTCTCTTCTTCCCTTCCGTCTTCCTCCCTGTCCCATTTCTCTGCTCTTTCTATGTCATACGTGTACTTGCTTGCTTCCTTTCTTTCTGTCCCCTATTCCTGCTTGATGTAGGCTTCCATGGGCCCTTATCCTTTTCAAACACTTACACGTATGTAGATCAGTCTGTCTGTTTATCTGCCCATCTACCTGTCCAGTCATCCATCCATCCATCCATCCATCCATCCATCCATCCATCCATCCATCCATCCATCCATCCATCCTTTTATCCATCTATCCATCTCTCCATCCATCCATCCACCCACCGACAAATCCACCTATCCATAAAATTATTGTATTCCATAGCTGATGATCCAGGACCTAAGTCGGTGACCGTCTGTTCTCCTGATGAAAATGACTGTTGTGGTGGATGGAAATCTACGATTCTGGTCAAGTTCTGTCCCTCCGTTGAGGCAGGAGACGACCCGTTCTACGTCTATCGTCTGAAACGGGTTCCAAACTGCGACATGGCCTACTGTGCTGGAAACAGTGTCGTTTGCTCACATGGATCCACTTGGAACCCAGTCAGAGAAAAGTGCACGGGTTAGTAAAATAATTTTATTCTCTGCATCGTCATTTGCAAATCAGTAGCTTCTAAACGAATTCTGAATTGTTTCATGTTTAAAGTAAACTGAATTGAGAAATGAGACATTTCTTTTAAAAGCGCCAACGGACCTGATTGCAAATATGAGAGCATTACAGAGGCCTACTGTAAGTTTATATCAGAGCAAGTCGTCTATGCTGACTTCGGGAGAATCTGCCTAAACTTTTCTCATTCAGTGAGAGAATGAGTTCATCGTTTGTCATTTTCCTGTGAATAAACAATTAAACATTAGGGCCAGAACATTCAATCTATCTTCTTTCATTGTCATATTCGATTATTCGGGGCTCAGCTAATCAACAGTGAATCCGTTGACATGGTTAGACTGGCGACTCTTTCAACTTACTGTTAATTGTTTTGCTCTAAGTTGGTGTAGGTTGTAGATCATCTGTATGAAATTACAGCTGACATCATATAGGTCACTGCAGAGAGCGCCTCTGATAAGGCATCTTGAATGGATCAATATAAATGTTAAATTACATTACATGAAAATATGTGAATCTATTATTAGCGGTCATTAATGGGAAACTCCAGACCTCAGGCTAAAGGTTTTTTTTGGGAAAAATATTGAAATTTGAAATTTTTATTTTATGGAACAAAGTATCCAAAACCAAGAAGATGGTTATTTTCACTTGGCGATAAATAAATCGGTAAAATTGGTTAATTTTGTAGGAAAATGTAATAATTTTGTTTACTCTCTTAACTAAAAGAGGCCATTCACATATTATATAACGCCTAAAATTTAAATTTTTGTCCCACAACGTATTGTGAACTTGGATTAAACAATGAAGGTCCGTGGTACATGGAATTTCCAATTGACAGGTAAACATTTAAAATAGCATAACCTCAAAAAAGTTTGTTATATAACGAAACCTTCAACCTACCCCCTATCCTACACAATATAACGCTAACAAAACAGGAACCTACCCACCTACCCCTTGAGCGTTATATAATATGTGAACGGCCCAAAACATTATTATTATTATTATTATTATTATTATTGTTATTATTTTAACTTATCAATGGGGTGCCATGGAATCTATGGCACCCCCACTGGATCCGCCACTGGGAATATTAGTTTCCAATGCTAAATGGCTATCAGAATCGTTGACATCGCCCTCCTAATTTTTCAAGGCTTTGGACTTAAACAACCGCTCTTCTTCTATATTTAGTGGCTAATGGATGGCCCAAAGAATTATGCAGGACATTTGTAGCCTCTGTTCTTGCACTGGCATAATTGTTAACCGCAATAATAATCTGTTAAGATTCAACCAATCTTCTAAATATTGACCTCAAGAATTATAGGCTACACGGACTGTGGCTGTGACAAGCTTTGTAGCCTGCGTACAATACACGATTGAATAAAAGAGTGACGAAATGATGAGGATATTTATTCTTTATTCAGAAGTGTGTCCGAACATAACAACTCCTGTCTTGGAAGGACCAATCATCGACAGAAAGTCTTTAAAACGTCAGGAGGGACAGGAATACGACGATTTCTATTTCGTGTGTGTCATTCGTTGGTCAGACCCTGACGAAGAGCTGAAGAAGGGAGGAGAGCAGTTCCAGGTGGTCTTCACCTTCGACGGATTAGAGGTCGAGGGAGTGCCAGCAAAGGTCACCGATGGATCCAACCTAAGAGTAAAACTGCTGTCTAAGGAACTAATCGGAAAAGTCGGAAAAACGGTTGGTAGGAATTGATTACGGAAGACTGACTGACTGACAAACTGACTCTGACAGATTTCTTTACTGAATCACTGAATGACTGAATTAGTGAATTGACACACTGATTGGCTTACTGACTGACTGTATTACTGATTGGCTGACTTACTGATTGGGTTAGTTACTGATTGGCTTACTTACTGAATTGACTCAATGACTGACTGGCTCACTGACTGATAGAATTACTGACTGACTTCATTACTTACTTGCTAACTTACTGATTGACTTGCTGACTGACTGACTAATGACTGACTGATTGAGTTATCGACTGACTGACTATATGACTTATTGACTGATTGGTTAATTGTTGAAGTGACTGAACATCTGACTCATTGAATCTGTGACTTATTGACCCGTATTATTTACGCATGCGTGCATCAGCGTATCTGACTTTATCACGATTCTCAATCATGCACAACTTGTTACTACTTCTACACTCTACAGTACATTCGGCATTGCAGGACCTTCAGTGTTTCTATATGGACCCTGTCACATTGATTTTGATCGCAAGAAGTTCTTCATGACCATTGTGAAACCTGTATTTATAAATTGATCTTCTTAGATTTTGATTCTTTAATTCTTGCCAGTAGCTAGTTTAAATGTTGTCCTACCGTCTTTAGGGTATGTGTCTCGATTTTTTTTATTGCTTTCTCGGCTGTGGGTCCTTCAACCATCTGGAATGAACTCTTATTGGAGCTCCGCTCTTTGCTTGTGGCACAATCGTCAATTTTTCTCAAATCCCTCAAGTCTTTTTTCTTTAGTCGTGGCTTGGCTGAGAGAGCTCCTGAATATGTTCTTTGAGGGGCGCTAGTTAAATGCTCAGAATGATTGAATGAATGAGCAGATTGGACTGATGTGTTCCAACATTTTCTCAAGTGCTCAGTTTATACTTCGTCTGTTTAGTTACGCTGTTAATCTACTTTCAGGTCGGTTGTCAGGTGCGATCTCAATGGTTGAGGCTGGAGAAATTCAGGAGCCAATACTTAGTCTCCGATCGAACGTATTTCGTTGGCCTTCGTTACAGTATAGTAAGCTGAATTGTTGTTCTATAAAGTAATTACTTGTACTGTCATCATTGCATTATTGCCATTGTCGTTGTAATTACTGTCATTATTATTATTATTATTATTATTATCATCATCATCATCGTCGTCGTAGTCGCCGCCGTAGTCGTCGTCGTCCTCGTTGTCATCGTCATCGTCACCATCGTCGTCGTCGTCCAACCTTCTATACTACGACTAGGGCTGTCAGCGGGTACCCGGGTACCCGGGTTCCCGCCCAAGGCTGGTTGTCCGGATAATGAGACGGTTTTCGGGTACCCGACATTCCGTAAAAATTTTCGCTTTTACCTCAACATATGACAGAAATGTTCCGTTAGTAATATGTGAGGATTGTGGTCAAAACCCATCTCTTGCCGTTTTTTAGTTTTTTATTAAATCATATTCTACAATGCACATGCTTCTAAATACATTTTAAAGAATCAAAATAGCTTTTATTCAACTTTAAGTTATACTCGTTTGACCCTTTCAGTAGTTAAATCATAACAGTTGAGAAAATTGAAGTCAAATCGAAATAGCCAAATTCTATCTATTGTTTCAGAATATTCGTGTCATCAAAGTTTCTAGCAACCATTGCTCGAATGCTCCAGAATTTTGCTGGACAGCAAAGAGCTATATTCTGTACGAAATACAGCCCACGGCATCAAAATCTGGTCACTAATTTATAAATTATGGCAGGTGGGCGGAATAAATCTAGGTCGTTCACCTCTGAAAAGATGCATATTTAACAATCTAAATCTTGACACTGCATGCACTATAAGTCATTTTTCTAAAACTAAATATTTGAATTCAACATTTTTAATTTCAGATATTGAAAGAAGACATATTTATTTGTAACAATATACCATAGAACGATCTAATTGGTTGGATGACCGCAGTTCCCGGGCAATGAAATTGGTTCTCGAATGCCCTACATTTCGTAAAAATGCACAATTTTACCTCAACATATATAACAAAATGTTCCGATGATCACATTAGCTAACCGGCGACCGCACGATGCCTGACATTCCGTAAAATGTGTCATTCCCTAAATTTCCTAAAAATGTCCGCGCGTTTGGGTACCCGGAGATCCGCTCCGTGGGTCGACGGATACCCGGGCCGTGATTTCAACATTTTGTGATCGCCTTAACTACGACCCTCTCATGAAGTACCGGCAGCAAGGACTGCGCCTGCAACAAGCGTTGTCAAACAAGGCATCTGCCTGTCACTGACTGTCACTGCTCAGCAATTTCAGCTAATAATAGGCTAATCACGTACACATAATCCCCAATAGACTCTCATGTAAGCGATGAACAGGCATTCAGAAATTAAGTGGCAATTAACTTGGTCACAGAGTCAACAGGCCTCTCGTATTAAACCTGTCCTGCGTAAAACTCGATTATCCTCTCCCATTAAATCGGCGAACACATACTGCTAAGAATGTCTTCATAACTGTCTGCAGGGTCAACTGGTGTGTTCAACTGAAGTGTTTTCCTATAATAATGGTTTGGAACATTAATTAATTTATTTGCCCATTGCAAAACAAGCCTGAAATAGCGTCAAGTGCTAAAACACAGCCATTATCAATCGGCACCCTTCACGTTCTTATACGATTTAGTGAGATGTTCAGTCCACTAGTCCCATTAAATATATTACTGTGATACGCATACCATATTGATAAATAGTCATGCGGAACTTTGTAAAAGCATTTCAAATCTTTATGATAAGAAGTTTACAATTTACATGTTATGTACATACACTCATACATACACACGTATTACATATTTAGATACATGCATACACACATACATACACACATACATATATTGTCATACATAGATACATACATGCATACATACATACATACATACATACCTACATACATACATACATGTTTACATACATACATATATACATACATACATACATACATACATGCATACATACATACATAAATACATACATACATACATACATACATACATACTGCCGTCTTGTTCTTTGATCGAAGGATAACACTGAAGGTTCTTTCACATCCCCTCGCATTGAGATAGATGAGAAATCTCCTCCGTTGACCCTCTACTTCCAGACCACGGTTCCCATCTCCTGTCCAGAGATCAACAAGAGAACCTCTTGTAAGATCACCATCTCAACTGCCGACATCTCACCAGACGACGGATTTGGAATATCCAACTGTAACATGGTGTTTAGTGGACTGGAAAGGAACAACAAACCGAGGACTCAGAAGGTCAAGGCCCTCCCGACGCCTGGAATGATCCAGCGTACTTCCGTCATCCGGTTTCATGAGATTTCTGTGAATCCAGCGTTCTTTTGGAACAATTACAAAGTCGCAGATATACCTGTGAGTCGATTATGTTACAGAAACGTTTGCTTTTAAAAATTATTTTCGCTTCCTCCAACAATACCTCCATCAAAATCATCCTTACCATCAACGCCATTACCACTCTCTCCCCACCATCGTCTTCACCATTATCACTATTGCCAATAATTATACATAGATACCAACTTCACCATTTCCACCAGTTCGATTATCTCCACCACCGTCATCTTCACCATCTTCACCATTGCCATTATTTCCCCGCCATCGTCGTCTTCATCATTATCACCATTGTCACCACCGTCACCAGTTCCACCATCGCCAATACTATGAACAGCATCATAACATGGAATGGAACAGTGGTCACCAACCTTTTCTCGTTGCGGAGCCGCACTGCCAAGTTAAGCAATTTTTGCGATCCGCCCGTAGTTTTACGAGCACAACAAATGCAGTTATTCGGCTAATGATGCTATTCATTACAGTAGCAGCTAGCATCATTCGCCTCTAATTTCAAAATATATAGAATACCTAAGACAATTGACAATTCAACAATATTCAAAATATATGTTTAATAAAATGAGACAATTCGTAGATTTATTCATGTAATCCTCTTTATGTCGTGATCACGAACAAGTGAGAAAACTGGTTCTGCATTTTGACAACGAAGATGCATATCGTGGTATCTTTATAATTTTTTCTGTTCTTCAACCGAGTCTTATTAACACTGCACCACACCTCTGTAACGATCTCCCCTCTGAATTCCGCAAACATTTCATTTCCTCCTTCATCTGCAACAGGCTCCTCTATCTATCACCTATGGGCTTTCCACTCAAAACTGAAGCGTCCGATCCTCTGCGTCTCAACACTCACCATGAATGACCTCTTAAATTTACAGCAACTCGGGCTTCCTGGAAACCGGATCTTGAACTCCCCTGAACTACCATTTAGACAAGCCATCTGATTCCGCGATGTGCTCGTGAATTGCGCTTAGCTTTCGGTTGGCGCTTTTGAAGTTTGGAAACCAATATTACGATTAGTTGATCCAGGAGATTATTGGTCGTTATCTTGGTCCTTAGCTTTAATTTAGGACGGTTATTACTGAAAAAGTTTGGTTTCATAAATTTAGGTTGACCCAAAAATGACGCAAATTCAGATGCACAAATAATGAGAACCCCGCAACTTCAAATTAAGTAGGTTAAGATGCCCTGTAATGTCACTTGAAAATGTCATATCCAGCAACCATGCGAGGATGTCATCTTGGATTTCTGCCTTCACTCTGAGAAATTATTCAATGTGTGGCAGCAGTTAAAAGATACGATCCAAAACCATTCCTTTGTAGTTTTATTTCGTCATAAAAATATCATTTTCTGGAAAGCTCTGGAGAGACACCACAGGACTAATTGAGAGCTCGCGAGCCACGGGTTGGTGACCACTGGAATAGAGTATAATGAACCGGCACAGACTGGAGTGGAATGATATAAACTATAATCGGTCGGAATAGAGTGTAATAGACTAGAATATGCAGCTGTTCCGCTCTTCGCCCCTGAAAATCGTCCGATAGCTAGTGTTTTATTGGGCGAGAGTTCCAAGTGAGGCATTGGTTATATAAAACGCGCTCCTGATTTACATTTTAAAATTAACACTACCTTCAACTGATGCGAATGCAAATGGCAGTTGTCATTATATCGAATGTGTAATTCGAAAATAAAAACGTCTAAGTATCGGACTATAAAGCAAATTGTGTGCTGGAAAAAATTAACGTTAACCTAGAAATTCGCATAGGAACGTTGTTTTGCCAAAAATTCGTATGGCCAGAGAGTGAGCCATTCAGTTTTTTAGACAAAAAGAAAATTTTAAACTTTTTGTGTTAGATAACAATTTACGAGTAACATCAGTAGGCCTACACAAATTTTGGGCCAACTAAGTAACTAGTAACCATTAGTGAGGAGTTTCATGCGGGGTGACACCATTAGTGACCGCACTGGGTGACACCAACCATAGTGACGCCTCTGACTGGAATTGTATGTTTTGCGCAATTGTGATAATGGTTCGTATAGCAAATGCTTGTGTCTCTGTCAGATCTTCATAAGAGACACCTCGATCACAGGTTCCTGTTCCTCTTCTGGAGATCCGCATATAATGACCTTCGATCAGAGGTTTGTCTATCCATTCTCCATGTGCAGAAGTTAGGTAGTCAAACTCCTGGATGGTCAACCGCTGACAACAATTCTCCCCAGTCGAATATGTTGACTGTAAACACGGCTTCTGCCTGTAATGTAATGTAAATCTTCCAAATTTCTTAGCGTCACCAAAACACCGCATCGACAGACTGTTGAACTGGTCTGCCTCATGAAAGTAGAATTTTCTCTGTCTGGACCTACATAGATTCACAGTTACATACATGCATACATCCCATACTGTTTTGTTATATAGGTCCTTTATATTTTACTTAGCTCAATTATGTAAGCATTTAAGACCATTGTTATATACTGGTTATCGTTTGTTTTGTGTACGTGAAAAACCGCAGTCACAAACCAGCGATCTTCAAAACCACGATTGTTTCAAAATAGCAATCATCAAAACCGCGATTATAATTATTATTCATAGATGATTTGTAATTTGTTTCTGAATGTAGACTTCACAAAATTGTTCAAATATTAACAATTACATTAGAATATCAATTTCAAAGGATAAATCGTTGTTACTTATGTTGGCCTACGCATTTTACCATATCGAACGTTCCATTGTTTTTATATACAATTATTTATGGCATTTCAAATTTTCAATATTGATGCCATGATAGATGCAAGTTCTATTTTCATCAAAGAAACTTCTAGTTTTATCATAAACGGTTTTGTAACCTATGACTATGTACATTTTGTGGGATGTTGTGTTCTCAACATTCCAGCATAGCCTACAGCCCAGTTTCGAACTTGGCGTGAAATTGCTTCCCAAAGAAAAGTTGATCTTTGGTTTATAGTTTGGATTCTTGATTACGCAATGATATTGAAAACTGAAGCCGGATTAATGGAAGTAGGCCTATTATCTTCCTGTGAAACTATCAGTTTCATATTGCTATACCATGTAACAGGTATAACCATTTCAGTTATTGCCATTCTACAGGTATTACCATGCCTACATGGAAGGAGATTACCTATTTGCAAGAAGTACCGCCTCACGTCATTTTGAGGTAAGTAGTTTGTTTGCTGACAGCTGCAGGTATTGTCTTTTATTTTGCCATAAGGATGATGATACTTTAACGGTGACGATAAGGATGACGTTGACGATTATATTTGAGGCTGGCGATCATTTTGACGGTAGACTGCGGCACTATACCTCTTGCACTGTTTTCTATATATTAACCCATTTTTGGCTTTCACTGTCGCTTACGGTGACACACTCTCTCTTTCTCGGTCTCTTTCTATCTCTCTGCGTCGCTATCTCTGTGTATCGTTATCTCATTCACTATATCTCTCTATCCCTTACGATCTTGATCTTTTTAGCTCTTTGTCTCTCTCTCTCTCTCTCTCTCTCTATATATATATATATATATATATATATATACTACTGGTCGATTGGTCATAGGGACGGTTGGTCATAAGGACTATCGGTCATAGAGACCATTGATCATATGTTCAAATATTTGTATCATTTGTGGGTCAAATAAGTGACTGATGGCTTTGCGAGGTAAATTCAGTAAAAATTGATGGATGAACGGTCATATGTCGCAAATATTTGTAAATTTTTAAAGTCAATTATGGGTTTAGCGTACTGAGATACCGGTTGACTTCGAAGCAACCATACGAGATTTCCGTTATTCGCTTCCAAGCGCCCGACTGTCAGGTTGCCACTTTCACCTGGCACAGAGTATTTTGAGAAAATGTTACGAAATAGGACTGAAAACAGTTTACGAAAACAACGACGTTGTGCGTCTTTCATCCGATGCTTCGTTGCATTAGCGCACGTGCCTCAGAATGACGTCATAGAAGCGTTTGAAATTCTGATCGAGTCTGTGCCAGTGGTAGACGGCATGGATGAGCTGATCTCATATTCGAGCGCACCTACGTTAGGGGTCGTCGTTTGAGAGGCAGTGGCACAAATTATGGACTGCGGAAGGAATAGCACGCATGACTAACACAGTGGAAGGATGGCACCACGAACTTCAGACGCTATTCCAATGCAGTGGGTTGACTATTACTGAAGACATAATTATGACCAACCGTCTATATGACCGATAATCATTATGACCATTCGTCCCTATGACCGATAGTCCCTGTAACCAATCGTCTCCATGATGAATCGACCTATGACCAATCGTCCTATGACCAATCGTCCTAAATTCATTGAGCATAGTAGGTGGATTAGAGTTTTGCCCTGGTGGCCGTGGAGGGTATACTTGAACCATCAATTTCTCGATTGAAAGTCTTGCATGCTAACCATTACACCATCAAGACTTAAATCAACGGCAATACATACCTAGTAATCTCTGACATCTTTCCACAAAAACAGGTTCACGTTCGTCATCATAAATGTTGGGCCGTGACGTGTAACTGTGCCGTGGCAGTAAGGGAGGGAAACAACGTTTTGGGGGTCAACGCCTGCCAGGAACCGAACTACACGCCAACCCCCATCATCTATCTTGAAGACAAAAACGTTCCCGGAGCAACAATAACCAACGTTGGCAACGTCTATACGGTGTGTAAAGCTTCAAGACTCGTTAGTGACTATCTTTTACTGCAAATGATCATGCATGTCACTGACTGTATGTAGCATTTACGCAACTAAAAGAGAAAGAGAAATTCCCTCCCTTACATTGATGCATGATGTTTTGGCGGAATTATTAAATTGACACAAATGAATCAACACAATTGCGTAGATCATTGCCTCATGTCTTCTGTATGACATGAAAATTAATCGTTTATTTTCTTGTTTAAAGAGATGTTGAATAGATGAAATTAATTCTTGCTTAAACAGAAATTGGAGTGACGACAAATATTATTTGTTTCAATGGAGGTTTAATAAATAGCTTATCATGATCCATTCATACTATACTTATGATTATACTGCGGTTTGTCAGTTTTAAATTTAACGAAGATTTTATTATGATCATTGAGTTGGATTGATGAAACATGCTTTGCATTAATCCTTGCACTAAGATGTATGGGCATCCGATTAAAGGAATAAGCCTTAAAAAGAGGAGCATTTTGTCCTAGGGCATTTGTCCTAGGGTATTTGTCCGCAAAATCTAGGGATCTTCTTTTGTCCGGTGGGGATTATGTCCGTGGGGCTCATGCTTAACTTTCGTGCACGGGGCATATGTCTAGAGAGCTAATACACTGGGGAGATCCACAGAGACGGACCAATATTTATTGGCCCTGATGCTTGAACCGTATTACATAATACTGTATTACATATGTTTATGTTTAAGAAACGCATTACATATAACATCATCCATGAAGCACATTATTATGCACTACAGCCCGCAAGTCAGATGCGTTCCCTGTTCCCGTATTTTAGTAGATCTGCCTCAAATTTGCACTGTCCGAACACGAGCAGTGACTGTGTTTTTAATATAAATGATGCGTAACACAAGTGCAAGGATTGCATCGTACCACGTGCACAAGCCGCTCTAACGTTTTCCTCCTCAGATCACAATGCCTTCGGGAGCTTACGTCAGGATGGACTGGTACGGTCTGCACTCCAGTATCACTCTCTTTCTGAATTCGGAGGATTACGGAAAGGTAGTCGGACTGTGTGGCACGTTCAACGGAAATGCTGGAGACGACACAATTCCAAAGGGAGACTTCCAGGCAGACTCCAGAGATGTTCCTGTGTCGTTCACAGAAAGTTACAAGTAGGTTATATGTAGGTTACATGGGGTTACAAGTAGGCTGCGAGAAGGTAACTTACAAGTAGGCTAAAAATATGTTACAAGTAGGCTACAAGTAGGTTACAAGTAGGTTGCAGCCAGGAGCGCATTCCAGATGGATGGACCAGCCACTGAGATAGCTCGACGCAGCATTATCGACGAGCGGGCTCCGGACAACAAAAGCTCGCCTTTAGCAGAAGAGCGCAGAGCTCTACGCGAAAGGATTTCAGACACCGGACGACACAGTTCAGTCAAGTACGATGGCGCACAACCAGAGAGACACCGCAAAACTAATTTCGCGATGCGGAAAGTAATGCGCTGTTGAACCGGTAGCCAGTGAAGGACATCGCGCATAATTTGAAGCTGAAACTGGTGAAAACATAGGTATAATGTCTAATAAGCCTGGCCACAGAGCAATCTAAATGCACGGGGAAGACCAGCCAGAACTGCACTGCAGTGATCAATTCTGTTGGTTACAAAAGCATGAACGAGGACTACTGAAGCCTCGAAGGTAAGAGAGCGAATAACTGCACGCAGCTGACGCAGCTGGAAACAGCAGTTACGAATAACCTGATTTACATGCTGCGAGAGATTAAGCTCCTGATCAAGCAATACACTCAGATCACGTACAACAGATGAAAAAGTAATGTGAGGATAGGTCTCAGCCAATATCTGCATATTCAGCTCAGCCAGGTGCCTGCGACTGCCAATCCATATAAATTATGTTTTGGAGGGATTTAAGAGTGGGCTATTCGAGGCCATTTACCTGCATATATATATAACTATATATATATATATTCCTCCTCCTCCTATCTTCCAGCTCCTCTTACTGGTGATACTCCTCTACCTTTTCTCCTCCCTCTGCTCCTAATTTCTGCTCCTGCTCCTCCTATAGCTCTTTCTCTTACTTTTCCTCCTGTTCCTCTTCCATTTCGTCATCATCCCCATCCTCCTTTTCAGCTTCATCTTCCAGCTCTCCTTTGCTTCTGCCCATCTGCTGCCTCTCCTCCTCCCATCTCCTACTTCCTTTCCCACTACTCATCCTTCCCTTCTTCCTCTACGACAACAGCACAATGCTCAGTGAGCTGTGATCGTATTAGCCTGGCAGGCAGCAGTCTATGAGAGGACCTGTTAATGCCGTCACGGGTACGGGTATACCCACGGGAACGGGTCGAGTCGGGAAGGAATTTTGAGTACGGGTCGGGTAACGGTCATGGGTTACGGGTACTGGTCAGGTATCAGAAACGCTCGACCCGCGGACCTCTAGGAGGTACCAATCTCTGATCTCTAAATCACGTTCTTGATGTGCTGTGACATCCATTAAAACTGACAGAGGAGCTCACCAATTGTGGCAACAGAAGACGCACCTATATAGTTAAGCTTAGCTAAGGTTTGCTCAATTGTATACCTCTTCAATTATACAATTTTTTATTAGCTCGTTACATTATTTAAATATTACTGAACTCCATGAAACTGACCTATTGTATAGACCATTATGGGTCTCCCTGCCAGCGGGAGGATAGCCACTGGAATCTTGTAACCCGACATTGTTCGATGTCAATTAATGTTTCCTATAACTGCCTATTCTGGTATACCTTCACTGTCAGTAAGGCAAGCTCTTTGATTTGATTTGATTTGAGCACAATGAAATCATCGTTATCATCATCGTTACCGATGCAGTGTATATTCAAAACAATGACCGCATTTTCATTTTATTGTTGAGCCTGCGTGTAAGCTCACATGTAGGCCTACGTTTATACAGACTTGACAGCAAGGAAAGTTTCATCAATGGTCACGTTTATGCGATCGACTGCCTCGAGATTGATGACCAGGTACCGAACATCTGTTCCTGCCACGACAAACAGGTGGTCACCTGCCGCGCCCCAGACGTTAAGACGAAGACATTTGCCACCCACTTCACCCAGCACTGCAACAAGAATGAGGTGGACCCCAAACGAAGGCTACGAAGGTCTGTTGGATCCAACGAGACATCAGCGGACGATGACGACGACTATGATGAGTATGAGGAGAAGGAGAATGAAGAGCCTGACGATGAAGAGTCCATGATCATAACTGCCAATGACATACCTTTGCCAGTGGTGGACGAGAGCCACGGGTGTGATGTTACGCTTCAGTGGCCGACGCCTGGTGGGATCAGTGAAGCGGAGGCACAACGCCAGTGTAGGTCCAAGATGGAGGCGTCGCCAGTCTACGCCGTCTGCAAAGAGCACATCAGTCAGCGAATAGACTCGCTAGTCACCAGCTGCGTAACAGATGTCCAGGTACGCTACTATTAGGTCTACACTAGGCTTCACAACCTCGGCGTCGATGTAACCAGCGGTGGCATGAACCACCGCTGGGTTATTCTCCTTATTTATCCTTACTTAATCATTCTGTTTTGATCGTACAATATCTGTTATTCAAATTGAGGTCGATAAAAAGGACATGTTATATTATATTATGTAAGCGCACCGTAGCTGGATAATATGTGTGCAGCATTTTCTGTAACATAATGTGAGAATTGCTCATTATTATGAAAAATTCACATGCTCGTTTAACTTTTCTTTTTAAAAATCAAGCAGCATGAAAATGATCGCAACATTGAACTTGGATAATTATATTAAGGATCGTTTCTTGCAATTAAGATAATTAGCTAACTGGAAGAGAAATCAATTAATTTAAGGCCAGATGCTAATGCCTGAAAACGATTGGATTGAAAGCCACGGTCTTAACAGGTTTGCGCGAGTGTATAAGATTATGGATGCAATCCGTGATTGCAAGCAGTTGCAAGATGGTAAGATTGCAAGATTGCGTGATTGCAAGATTGCAAGATTGCAATCAGTAAAAAATGTTGAGTCCAAGTAATTGTACCATTATCTTGAACTTTACCTTGCCTTAACCTTTATCTTGAAGTGTACTTTTAAATCGACCTCTACATTTAGATTCATGGAGATTTTGCTTTTAGTTATATTTTCAGTTTAATTTAGTGCCCACTCTGTATTCTGTACTTTAGTTGTTATGCTTAAATCCCCCTTTGTGGATGATAGCACGGTCCCAGTGGACACCATCACAGCTTTTCAGAGGTCGACAAGAAAAATGGGCCACTATGAGTTCCAGGTCAATTTGCAACGGTTTCAATACATAATAATCAACTTCTAAACTACTTCAAATCGTTGTTCAGCAATGTCAAAATGATGTCATGTTTAGTTTTGTTTAAGTTGACTATTACGCTTAGGCCTACCTGTATACTTCGTGTATGCTTTGTGTAGGTAAGTGACAACGTGGACCAAGCGGTGAGTTACATCCTGAGCGATTTCCAGACAGAATGCGTCCAGAAATTGGAGTCTTCCGTCGTTAGTAACGAGCAGCAGAGAGAATCGTCTCTGTCACCGGTTGAACAACTCCTGGTCGAGATCGTTGCCAACATCTGTCCAGCACAGTGCAACGCAAATGGAGTCTGCAGCAACGGAACATGCATTTGCAACAACGGTGAGAGAACCCTGGATGGTGTTGTGTTGAGGCAATGAGAGATAGGACGGAAGAAAGCGAAACAGAGAGAATGACAGAGAGAAACATAGAAATACATGGAGACATAGAGCAGAACATGAATGCAAAGGACGAACAGAAAGAGGTATATAGCCATATTCAGAGATGGAATTGGGTTCTATGGAAAAAACAGACGGATAGGCAGAGACATAAAAACATGCAATATACCGACACACTGATATAGAATGCAGAAACGTAGTAAAGGAAACATGTAGCTACAAAGAATTGGACCGGAATCTATGAAGAAACAGAAACATTCACATGGACAGAGATCTGGACAGACATACTCGGGCACTTAGAGAGAGAGATACATATACAATACATTGCATACACACGGACATGCACATACATGTTAACATGCATACACAAACACATGCAGACATACATGCATGCATACTTAAATCATATACAGTATATAGAATACATACAAAAATACATACATACATCTATAGGTACATACATATTTTCTGTGGTTTCAATAACAGGATTTGCCGGTGTGGATTGTTCCGTTAACGCCCACATTGCTCCCACTCTGACAACCTTCCGAAAGGATTCCCTCTGCGATGGTCGAACCACTTTCTGCTCGGAGACGTCCATCTTCGCTTCGAATATCTTCGGGTCAGAGAAACTCGTCTGCAAAATTAGGGAAGTGAGTTCCTATGTTCATACTTCAACACATCGATGGCAATGGAGTCTTTGATCGAGGGGACGACGGTCGCAATTTTAAAAGTCATTATGAATCTTTTATCGTACTTGTTACAAACAGAAATTAAATTGCTCACCGAAAACAAAAGGCAGACGTCCTCAAACCTATCAAAATATTTCAAGCAGTAGTAGTAGTGGTAGTAATATATAATTAATAATAATATTAATAATAATATAATAATAATAATAATAACAATAATAATAATAACAATAATAATAATAACAATAATAATGTAGTTGTAATCGTAATAATTATAAGAATAATGATAATGGTGATGATAATAATAAAAATAAAAATAAAATTTTTAATAACAATAGCAACACTACCTCTCGTTAATGCTAGCTGTAGGCATAGGATGTAGGCCTATAAAGTTTCTCAAGCTTTATTATGACTGAGAAACTGATAAATATAACGCTAGTAATAATACAAATTATGAAACTTGCAGTATCACCCGAGTTCTTTCAATCATAATTCATTTGTAAACGAAAAACAGTCTTTGGTATCTTACTTATTTGATTCATTTTCATCGCAAAGGCTGATCAGAATCTAAACTTTATGTTCGGTGGATATCTCGTGTCCTCTCGTGAAGTCGTCTGTAGACTTCCAACTGTGCCTCGTTTTGTCAACGAGACTTCTTCAGCTGAGGTGCATACGCCAAAGACGGAGGTTGGACTGGCTCCCTTCTACAGGTGGGACATCGCACTGACCAATGATGGCAGTGTCTATAGCAACAGCCTCCAGTTGATTGTCTTCGACTCCAAATGCCAGGAATGTCACTCTAGTGGCAGTTGTGCCCAGAAGGTACCGATCGCTCGCTCGCTCGATTGATCGATCCAAAAAGTAATCATACATCAATCAGTCGATCGATCAATTTATTCACCGACCATTTACTCAAACGATCAATTGATCAGTCAATCAATCGTTTCATTTTTCAATCGATCCGCACATCGAACAATCGATTGATCAATCTATACACCAGTCAATCAATGCACCCGGATTATATGAGTGGGTACTGCTGAATTGCCTTTGTGAAAGCGTGAACACTTTTGAACTCTTGTACTGCTCTGTTCTGGGTTCAACGAAAGTCAGTAAAGTAATTGACACAATAAATTTGAATAATTTTTTTTGCAGGAGGGAACATGTGTGATTAGTGGTAGATGCTTTATATCTGGTGACACGTCAATGGTCAATCCTTGCGAAAAATGTGTTCCTTCCAAAAGTCGCCACAAATGGACAGTTGGTGAGTAATAATAGTTACTCTCTAGTTATAATCACATTTGAGAAATGTGGTTCTTTCTGAATGTCAGACACGGTGTGCTCTATGTGGATTTGTATTCTTCATAGACCGGCGACATCCAGCGTCACATCTTGCAAGTCTTGTGGATCTTCTATTATCGCAACAGCAACACATAATGTGTCCCGATTATATGTAATTGGCTATTTCAAAAACGCCTTTCGTAAATTCCTATATTTGTTACCGCAGCTATATTACATCATTGCTGCTACCATTGCTACTTTCGTTACCATTGTTATTACTGCTACTACTACTTCCCCATTACCACCATAATCACTCCCCCCACAACTACCACCACCATTACCACCACTGCTTCCACTACCACAACCATTACTACTAATATAATAGCGGTCATAATAATAATAATAACAATGCTAATAATAATAATAATAATAATAATAATAATAACAACAATAGTGATACCTGAAGAGTTGCTGTAATTAGCGTACTTTTATTTTACAGATAAAGAAGGGTGTGTTACAGCCAGTTCTTCAACTTGGTTCAGATGTAGCTTTGAAATCTCGACTATTGTCACTGCAGTCGTCATCGGTTTACTTAAGTGTTAAGTTCAACTCCTGCTTTTAATCAGAAACCAACGTTGACTGATTTTTACATCCTTTTACAGTTCACGCAATTGCAATCCTTAAAGTCTTCAGTTCCGTTGTTTGTTGGCTATGCAGAAGATCTTAAGCACATGCTTCTACTTAAGCCTACATGTAAACTGCGTCTACCTTAACCATGAATTTTATCTGCCGGCGTCTAGGACTCGCTGTCATGCTATCATCGTTGCATGGCTATAATATACTTGCTATCGCTATTTAGCAGTTGTTGGTACACGGGTTAATGATATTGATAGCTTAAAATAATTGATACATCGGTTACCGATAGTCTTAGTTACCAGAAATTGATAGCCTGCTTTGATTTTAATATATCACGATAATTGATACATTGGTTATTGATTATATATTGATATCAATAATTTTCAGCAATTGTTGCAATAGTTATTGATACTTGTATGTTAGGTTGTTTCAAAAATGGTTACTTTTGAAATTGCAAAGTCTCACCAGCCAAAAATTTTCCTTGATGATAGGTTATTTACCAAAAGCTATTTCATTTTTTTGGGTCAGTATTTAGGTGTCCCCAAAGGGCTCTAAGATATCATAAAGAACATCACACGACGTCCGTATTATTGACAATGTCATCCATCAGCAACTACTTGATTTTGAATTTTTGGCTGCACAAATCTTTTTTCGTTGTTAATAAGTGCATCATAAATAGAAATTTAGCTGCATAGCTGTTATCGCATAGACCATCACATGGCCAGTGCAGTGCTTGTACAGCTGCAGTCTCAGCATTGTGAGCATTGTTTTATAGGAAGGTTGAATGGTGCATGTACTGTACTGTAACAGCACTTGATAGGAAAAACTTGGCTGGCATCATGTGTTTGATGTAAGGCTTTCTAATGCCTTTAACAAAATAATGTCTAGGACTATCAACAATGTTCAATTTTTCAACAGCAATCAGCAGCAGCAAATACCAAAGATGGAGGACATGAAAACGTTTCTATCACATAAGTTCAGAGAGTGTCACCATCGAGAGGATTTCCGCGAATTCCTTCGCCTTGCTGCACAGATGGTGGGATTGGATTCACCAAATACCGCTGGTATTCGCAATTCTGGTGCTCTTGTTGCTCACCTGCATTTTGCTCTTCGTTGAAATCCGTATTTCTCAGCCGTAGTCAGACCGGGAATCCCTCGGAGTAGGTATCTTGAAGGGGCGCTATATTAAGTTTACGTTGATTGATTGATTGAGTGCGTTGGATGGCCAAAGCTAATAATAAGTATAATCGATGAAAATTGAGTTGCTGTACAATGGAAATAAAACTGTGATCTATTTAACAGCTCGCGAATTACAAGGATTACAACGCTTCAAGCGTTTTGCTGTACCAGTATTAATTCAATCCTGGTTATCTGCTAAATCTGGAGCTGATGCTCCATTTAATGACTTCCTATTAATAATTAAGAGATTATCAGCATACTGATGACCTTGGTCTCTGTAGCACTAGACTTAAAGCAATGCATGGCCCTTATGTCCAGAGCTTGCAAATCTTGCGCTGTTCTTTGATCTTTTAACGACTGACGGTAAAGCAAACATGGAACTGAACATGACCTAAGTACGACGATCACACTTGGTCAAGTCTCTTCCAAAAGCTGCAGCAGATCTAGGTATATTTCTAAAAGTTCGTTCCAAACTACAGGCATTGACGACAGCTTTGTTTAGAGCTGCTAGCTAGCCGTTTGTGAAGTTGTACAATTAAGCTGTTATCGGTAGCAATTTGTCACGTATCAATTACAGGACTGTGCAGAGCACAGAGTGCAGGTGTTGCTTTGATACAGACATTCAATGCACCAGTAACAAAATAAGAGCAGTCAGAAACTGAAAAAAAACATCGAAAGGACTTTCCAAACTATATATATATATATATATATATATAGATATAGGGTGGACCATTAAAAAGCAACTTCCTCAGGTTCTTTGCTAATATTTCGGCCAAAAATTGGGATCTGTAAATGAAATTTTACAGGCGCTAAGCTAACTCATATTAAGTTAGTAAGTTGTGCGCACGACTTAATATCTCTTGCGCACGACTTACTGACTAGTGCGCACGAGATATTAACTCGTGCGAACGACTTATTAAGTCGTGGGAACGAGTTAATATCTCTGCGCACGAGTTAGTGAGTAGTAAGATTGTTCTTTATCCTACTAAAATCAAGCGCACAATAATGTTCCAGGTTTATAAAAGGTGGCATCAATTTTAAGCTTTATCATATAACATCCGAAAAATAAAAGTTCTCCTTTCAAAGTAGGTAGTATGCGGTCATGTAGCCTTGATCGAATGATGCATGGAGTGACATCATGGGAAAGGGGAAGGTTGTAAAGGATGTGACATAGGTTCAAGAGGTCATAGCGGAAAAGAGCAGTCTTCGGCTCCATAGCGGTGCTCTTCAAATGAAGGTAAGTTAACATAAGGGAAGCCAGAACCAAAATTTTCTCCAAAGAGACCATTGAGGCAATAATTGCGCATCACCTGTCTGACGTAGGCTTTAGCCGATCCAGTTATATAATATTCGTTTATTTTACAAATTTTCAGTACAATCTGGCAAAAATGCATAAATGCTAACATGACAATGTTAACCTCATAATAATACTTCGTGGACGACCTACATCACTTTGATATTAAGGTCCTCAAATGGACAGTGAGGTTCTCCTAATGGAAGGTAAGCTTATACGGCTAATATTTTTTTTTTTTTTTTTTTTTTTAACCTTCAGATAGCACGGTTTTGAGGCCGTGAGTTCTCATCATTAGGCGTTTGCTCGTTGGCCGCCGTTGCTGTTATATTTAAGGTGCCCACCCCAAGGAGAACCCACCTCACTCGACTCCACCGAAGCAGAGGAGCGAGGTGCGCTGACGGCGGCCCAGCCGAGCTACCCGGGCAAGTTTACCTCAGGTTTGGCGAGTACTCGCCGCCCCATCGGCGTAAATGACAGGCGCTGCTGCGGCAGCGCCTCTTCTCTTTATACACTTTCCTTTGTTTATCATTTTTGTGGAGTCTCCTCCGTTCGCCCCTGTGCGCTTAGACCCCCGAAGGGGGAGCCCCCCCGCCAACGACAAGGCACCGCACATCGGACTTCCCCGACCGCTTCCGCCCCGAAGGACTTCCACGGCCGGAGCTTTGGGGGGGGGGGGAAGATTTTCGCTTAGTGTGCAGTGTTTGCCGCGCTCTTCGGCTGTGAATCTGCTGCCTGATTTATTCTCGTGCGAGTTTCCCGTAACTTTTATCACAATGTGCGCATTCCTAATTCAGAGCGAAAGCCACGAAGTTTCTAGCTAGGACTATTTGTCGTAGCCATCGCAGCTCAGATTTTTCCAGGGATAGCTGAAGCTTCCTCAACTGATCTTCGCTCTTTTGCGGTTCATACATCTTCAATGCCAATCATCCACCACCATCTGCCTCAGGCTCTTCGATCCATCACCCACGGGCTTTCCACTAGAATCAAAAGTCTTACTTCATCAAAAGCACTTACCCTGATTCATCTGGTTCTCCACCTTCCAATTCTCGATCTAAACGACACCCGCCTTGACAGTCACTCAGCCCCCTCTGACCCTATGGAAGCCGAACCTCGCTTGCGCAGCAGAGCGCACTGATAACTATGTATACATGCAATTGTAATTATTGCTAGATGTCATTAGTAGCGAGGCGCACATCAGTTGACAAAGGAGAGCAGAGTTAGGCATAGGGAAGAGTCACAAGTGGTGAGACCACGCATACACTCTGAGTCCAGTTAACGTACTCCTGTCAATAGTTGACGATGGCATCAGCTATAAAATGATTGGACTACGTATCAAAGTCAGGCCAATGTAGGTTTGAAAGTTAGCATTTTATCTGACTTCCTCAACATAGACTTGAACAATTAACCGCGTCTCACACAATCAGGTTTACTGACTGTATGCTAAAAGGAGCCATAAATAAATATATAAATAAATGTTATATAAATTCTTTTCAACAAGCACACATTTATGAACATCAGGAAATTTAGATATCAGACTTGGATGCACAGATAACCAAAATAAATTTAAAAAAAACAGCCAGTGGTAATTTTTTTCTTATATGAAGTGTGTGTTCTTAAAAGTAAGATATAAAAATTAAAAGTTTATCAGCAGAAATGATGTGACTAGGCTACAGAATAAGCCCACTCTCATAGAGTCTGCAACATTTTTTCAAAGAGGCATATGGAAGATACTGAGTTACACCATCACAGTCAAATGATTCTCAACAGTGTAATGGACTGTAGCCAAATGTCTATGAAAATTCTTTCCATTTAGCCATGTGCTAAATCTCCTGTTTATCTAGTGTATGTGTTAAACCCACCGAATCTCCACCAGAGTACCCTATCACTCCGCTCTTCTGGCTGTTGTTAAACTCCAATTTAAACAAACGGTCAAAGTTGAGGATCCATTTCTTGCAATTCTGTCGTCTGTCGTTTCTGTCTGCGATGCAGTCATTGAAGTTGAAGCGGAACTGTTCAACGCAGAAATTGCAGATCTTTTGGACGCTTTCATCAGCTTCGAAGTCGTCGGTTTGATGTCTGGGCGAAAACAATAGACTGTCATGTGATTATTGCAGTTGCAACTAGCTAACTTCCATTGCTTCGTTGTCCAATGATGGAACGGACAATTGCCCGGTTATGGTATAACCGGGCAATTGAATGCATACATACATACATACATACATACATACATTCATACATACACACATACATACATACATACATATATACATACATACATACATACATACATACATACATACATACATACATACATACATACATACATACATACATACATACATACATACATACATGAGACAGATAGACAGATAAAATGAGACAGGTAGACAGATAAACAAAGAGAGAGAGAGAGAGAGCCAACATGAACATATCCAGCTATAGTTATCCCTAAACAAAGTTACTTAGGTCATTTATTTGAACACGACTGTTAGGAATGGAGAAGTGGTTGGCTTTTCAGTGGTTGGTCAGATAATTGAATGTTTCATCCCAGATGACTCCTATATACTGAATAGAAAGCGTAAGATAATACCTAAGCAATGTTGCTTTAATGTTATTTAATTGTTGTTATGTCTCAAACCATAACCAATAATTATGTCAAGATGTGAAAGATATTATACATATTCAATTATAAATAATATTGATCAACAAATAGCAACTCAAGAGATTATGTGTTTTGCGCCAAAGCAATAGTGTGTGCTCAGCAACAAATTGTTTAATCTATTTTGCTGCTATAAATAAGTGTTTCAGTGTTTTATCGAACTCGCAAATTGATTAGGCCGAGGACCCCGGGATATAAAGGCCTACGGCCTATTACGGAGTCGTACGATTAGGCCTATTTTTCATTGATAAGAAATAGGAAACCAATAATCTGCTTAAATTCTTTCCTTGTTATTCCAGAGCGTGAATGTTTGTACCTGAAAATCACGTGTGATGAATTTGAATTCGTCCAGTTGGAATCGAAAGAATCCGGATTTTCTTTCACTCTTCTCCAACACTCGTCTGTGGCCATCTGCCTGCTCTTCTTACAGTCAGTAGCGTTTATGCCGTAGTATTTCTCACAGATTTCGCAGACCTTCGGCAGATTCTGTCGTTTGAAGAAGTCCTCCTGAAATGCGGTCGATTTTCGCTTTCTAACATGGCCAAGTTTGTCTTCCCTGCAACCATTGCAAATTCACAATCAAATGCTTTACTGATCACCAAACTGAATTTTCATACGAAATTACAATGTGCATAATGAAGAGCTTAGGAACCATAACAAAGATATAGGCCTACATTGACATCATTTCCCTTTTGCAGATGGAACACTTAGGTTTGAGTCATGAGACTTTTCGAGGGATAACTATTCTTCTCTTTTCAATGTGGACGGATGAACTGATGGTCAGAGGGACACAATGCAGAGTAGTCTTCTCTTTTCATGACGATTATTCATATTGACGATGATGCAACTTGTGTTCCTTACAGAAATTACCAAAAACACAATAAATTCGCTTGCAGGCGATTCAATAAGGTACATATATACTTATTTACTTTAAAATTTAGGAACCCGCAAATCACAGATCTTCTGTTGAATTGAATCACATTGCATTGAGTGCATGGGCTGATGCAGAGTCAAGGTTAAGGAACGTAGAGGTATCTTGAGTTGTCTTCAGATGCTCACGGAGGTCTATGAAGTATGAATTCAGTTTTGAAAGTGTTCAGGCCCGGGAGATTAATCGCTGGAGATCGTTTTAACTCAGCCGCTGATGTTTTAAAATATCGTCCGACTCGTCACGTGCCACGTTACACGCAGATATTCAACAAACAATCCACGCACCTACAACTGCACACTTCAATCCTCCGAGCCTTCCTATAGTCCATGAGCTGTTCACGGTTCGGCCTATTCCACCCAACGGCCACTCCGTGTGACCCAGAAAATTTAACGCCTTCGAGATACAGTTGAAAGCGGTACATGAATTTTCAGACAGATACCGAACTGAAATCGAAAATGTAATAAACAAATAAATAAATGTTGAGTTGATTCGGTCTTTTGCTTCCGCCTAAGTGGAAATACCTTTGATTCCAAGAGCCGGAGTCTGAAAACAATTTGATTTTCATGGCCTATCGTGAAGTCAAACGTCAGCAACACTTAATTCTGTTATGAGAAGATACACGTAGTTTCTTACGTCGGTGCAGCTGGAGTATTTGAACCGAACACCTTTGATTCGAAAATTGGTCGATTCTTCCTTACAATCACCATACACTTGTACTTGGCTCTGTTGCTGTCACTCAAGCAGTCGGCTTCGTTTATGCCGTAATAACTGCTGCAGAGCGAACAGACCTTCGGAAGATTCTCTGCTCTGAAGAAGCGACCAGGGGTCCTGTTCAGCTGTTTACTGCAAGAGGAATCAAGTATGTATATAAATGAAAAATCTCAGTTAGGGACCTATTAGTTATCAGCGTGAGGTTCATACGCATGCTAACAATAAAGTTGCAGCCAAAAGTTTAGATAATAAAAGTTGGCCTCTTAAAAAATTGGAATTTTGATTATTTTCTGTTTTGAAAACACAAATTGAACTTTTCATTTACAAAACGACGATAGCATTTCATTTTATAAATCATTTAATCACTTTCATAGTAAAAAACTGGAAATTGCAATTAAATTAATTTAACCTTTATTTAAAGTGTAATATTTATGGGCCAATCTTGTTTTTATCTAATGATATTATGACTGACAGCTTAGAGCAGCGGTTCTCAATCTTTTTAGTCTTTTTAACCCATAATAATAATTATTTGCAAAGGTGTGGCGAACCCAGCTGTAGCCTATTAAATGCGTTGCATGGGTAATAGGCTAATTGCATTCACTGCGTTTTTACTACCATGTATTTCACTTCCTACCATTTGATTATTATCCATGCACCTCACGCACAATAGCATGATCAATCATTAATTAACAGAGCAATTAAAAATTTGTTGTTGGTAATAATTTTATTGAATGATTCATAGTACAAGAAATAAGTAAGAATTAATTAAAGTCACTATAGTATAAGACTAGTTCTTGTAAGTATCACGATTACATAAAATTAATATTAGGCATATATGAGATAGGCTACACAACTGAACACTTTTTAAAACAAATTCCTGAATGTTCCAGGCGACTTCTGGCAAAGAGTAAACAAAGTGACCCCCGTGGGTGTCGCGACCCAGAGGTTGAGAACCGCTGGTTTAGAGGGTGTCTTTTCTTAACGAGCCCGAGCATCGTGTTTGTAAATTGTCAATAGGTAACCGAAGAGAAATATTGTGCAAACTACCAAACTAAAGATGAAAAGTATGACACTTTTAAATAGTCTGTAGGGCCTACTAGGACTCTGTACCACTCACTCGTAATACACGCCAGGAAATTCACAATCCATAGTTCAGATGAGAGACTAGAAAAAGTAGGCAAAGGAGAGACCCCGAGGGAGATTAAGGCAGAGGAGATACCAGATACAGAAGGTAGATCAGAAATCAGAGGAGGCATAGGATTAACCAGAAATAGTAGACAGAGAGCGAAGGCAGAGGTTACACGCGAGAGAAAACAGCTTAGAGACCAGAGAGAGAGAGAGGGAGAGACAGAGACAGACAAACATAGAGAGAGACAGAGAGAGACACACAGACAGAGACAGCAGGTGGATGTTCCGTGGCGTAGTAAAGTCTGCAGCAGTCTTTCTTGCAATTAAAAAAAATCATCTTTTTAAAGGAAGACTGTTTCTTACGTCGGTGCAGCTGGAAGAGCAGAACCGAACACCTTTAATTCGAAAATCGGTCGATTCTTCCTTACAATCACCATACACTTGTACTTGGCTCTGTTGCTGTCGCTCAAACAGTCGGCTTCGTTTATGCCGTAATCACTGCTGCAGATCGAACAGACCATCGGAAGATTGTTTGGTCGGAAGAATTTCGCTAACGTTGTAGACCGCTTTACAATTTTCTTGCTCTGGTGTTTACTGCAACAGTAATTAAGTATGTATATAAGTAAGTATAAGTGGCATTTTATTGCCGCTCAACTAACATGCATACCAACAATAACAATGCCTCTGAGAGACCAGATTGAGAATGCGGAGAACAACTTACGCCGCAAATGGAGGCATCTTTTTAGCGGCCATTCGGGATTCGAAAAACTTTTGATTGTTCTTCGCAAGCCGCAGGCATTTGTAGCGGGCCCCTCGCTTTCCGCTTATGCAGTTGAGTAGGTTGATGTCGTAATTGTGGTGACAGATTGCACAGGCCCTCTTCAGATGCGGTAGTTTGAAATAGTTCGCCATCGGTATAGCTCGCTTCCTATGGCTCTCAATCTCGAACCCACTACAACGTAGATTAGTAAAGAGGAGTACTTACTTATTCACTCATTAGCATGATTAAACTATAAGCAAGTAAGTAAATAAGTAAGGTATAGTCATTTACGCGAAACACAGGTCCACACTTTACAGCAGCACAGCGTGCAATGTCGATGACAATCAGTTAAAAAACCATAGGGGACCTACTAACACGGCAATATGACCGTGGACACAATGTTTTTTCTATAGCCGCGGTATTATATATGGCATCGATTCTGCTCATTTTTAAAGTGATAGCTTCGAGCGAGATCGGGCGAGATCCTTCACCACCGTTCGTCCGTTTGAAAGGACGCCACGTCATTTAGGGCTCAAGTGCAAGGACCGTAGGCTATTAGCCGGAGATTTAATCTTTGACTTCTGAATTAAGCCAGCATCGGAAAACGGACAGTGATTCGCAAGCCTTCTTTAACGATGGTGAACTACAAATTACAAGTCGTTGATTGCCAATTAATGTAATTTTAAACAATGGAGTACATTGCAATGGGCGAATGGAAATGCCAGCAATCTACATATCTTCGGCAAATCTCTTCTATCCGAAACTAGAGCGGAGTTATGTGTCCTGTATAGACATTTTGGCCGCAATTCAGTCTAATATAAAACACTGAGATTTAAATGAAATGTCCGAATACTTACTCATCATCTTCCCTGGCGTGCTTTTGACATTCCACATCGAATGGAAGGAAGACAAGACAGGCAAGAAAAAAAATCGACAAAGCGAGAGTGACTTTCATGATAGCAATTCTATTAATCGATGCAATATTTATGCATGAGACGCTCGTATCTCGTTCCTAGTATATTACCATGAATGGAAAATAAGCTCAAGTCGCAACGAAAGCAGATCGTGACGTCATAGACTTGCTTTCTATTTTAATCGTTGCAAGGCTTTCTGTTCTGCATATAGGAGTTTTCACAAATTTAGGTTCACGGCTCATACGTTGCCGGTCTTGGGATATTTCAGATCCTGTGCATAAGACCCATACTGTACGTGCTTCCATGACAAGCGACATGGTTCGTTTATGTACCAGAGCCTTCAATAAACATGGATAACGAATTAAGCCAAATCTTCTTTCAAAGTTGATGATGATAAGAGAAACAAACTAAGAAATTCAACTTTGTTTATTACTTACCTATCAAAGTCTGTCTATGTAATTTTTACAGGAGCTCCGTCAATGTGACTGTTCAGAGGTGCTCCCCACCTAGATTCTACCTCGGTTGCTGGCCCTTAGCATTTAACTGGTCAAAGAAAGTATGTCTAAGCGGGTTATGACTATGATTGCCATGCAGCCAAAATAACGTAGAGGGCATCAATCGACGGTGCACTAAAACACCGAAATCGGGTCAAATGCAAGGTCAGTCTTAAGAGACAGAAAGGCGGTCTAAGAAGGATAAGCAAGGGTAAATAAAAAGGTTTCATGTCGATTTCGAAAAGAAACTGAAGTCTCAGCGGAATGAACGGTGTGAGGTATTGAATTCCAGAACTTTGGACTGGCAACAGTGAAGGCCCTTATACAAGACTTGTCCTTACAGAAGGTATAACAACGGACAAGAACTACATGATATCATCAGTATTTTCACTGATGAGCAATGCTATATATTATTACCTAAGACAAGGACTGTACTTTGTGAATGAGACTTTCAAGCTGGACCATGACTTTTTTAATTCCATACCTCGGTCACTTGTGACATTTTCGATCTTAAAGTCAAGCTAATGTACACTTTTAGATAATCTATGTTTCAATGAGCATGACATTCCGCATGCTGACCTCATTAGGTTTTTATTTTGTTACAGTTACGCTGTATACGATGTTATAATTTTTAATGATTATTCATTACCAGTGCAATATAAGTCACTAACAAATTATTGCAAGTAATATGCCGTCATCCACTATGACGTCATAAGATAGAGATTAGAGACGTCTACAATTGCATTGCTAGAAAGAAACAATCTTCGGGATTAAGAGACTGACAAAAACGTTCAACAAAGAAAGAAATCTCTGCATCCGATCATCGCACAAAGCAAATCGTCTCAATTTTTGGGTTTAACTTCAATAACCTTCCAATTAAAATGTCTGTTTAAATGCATCTGTTATAAACTGACATTCACTAACAACCACATCGCAATCCATGCCAAGGCTCAGCCAAATTAAATCGATCACACTTCGTAACTATGCCATTACGTCCTAGATCGTTTAGGTCCAGTAGTAAATTTTGAATTTGTGAGATTGAAAGGCCACCTTCCATTTGAGCACACATATGCCGCTTTTTTTAAAGCAAATTGCGAATTTTGGTAATATTAACCCTTTCATGTACAAGAATTCACTACCTAAGGAAGTGATAGGTCTATTTATTAGTGTTGTATGCAGGACTTGAAACTTCAGGACCAAGACGAGACCGAGACAGTGAGGTGCCGAGACCGAGACCGAGACAGTGAGGCACCAAGACCGAGACCGAAACACTAGGTTCGAGACAGTACGAGACAGTAAAAGACAAGTGATCCTATATACAATGCTGTAAAAAGCTAACGTATCAGTTTTCTGGAATCATATTTATTTGTAATTTCAATTTGAAACTTATAATGTATATGGTACACATTTCTGAGAACTGTTTTTATATTGCGGCGCAAGATTTTAAGACAGTTCACGAGAAACTTATCGAGACCACTTGTTCGAGACAGAATAAGACATTCACTCCACGACAGTTTCTAAAAATTCGAGACAATACTTCGAGACTGAGACCGAGACAGTAGGCTGCCGAGACCGAGACACTAAAAAACTGTCTCGAGACGTCTCGAGACCGAGACACTGTCCCGAGACCATACAACTCTGCTATTTACAATGTTGCATGTAGGCCTAAGAGAACATAATAGGGTATTTGTCTGTCATACGAGCCCCAATTTCTTTTTCTAAATTTAAATGAAAGGCAATTTCAAATACATTTTAAGCATTATTGATTTAACCAAATCCAGCTTCCATCTTAACATCACTCTTTTCATCATCAAACCTTCATTTAAACATTATTCTTTTCATCAATCGAGCTTCCATTTAAGCATGATTCTTTTTAGTAATCGAGCGTCCATTTAAGCGTGATGCTTTTATTATTGATTTAACCAAATCCAACTTACGTTTCAACGGCATTCTTTTTATCATTCAAATCTCCATGTTGATCTCGTTAAAAATTGTCCTCATTAAACATCAATCCATTAGTTAACATTTGCTTTTCTTAATATTCCAGTAGATACCAGCCATAGGTGGACTATGCGCACGTACGTATGCTCTTGTGTCACACAGATGATCGATGCATTTCTGCCTCTCTTCCATATGGCTATCAGCGCAGTTGCTTGCGTCTATCTTGTAGAGAATTTCACAAATACGGCAGGTCTGCCACGCATTCCTTTTTGGGTGAAAGTCATCATCCGATGGTCGGTTCCTCCTGGTCAAATACCACAACCACCATCATCACCATCATCATCATCACCATCATCATCATCATCATCATCATCATCATCATCATCATCATCATCATCGTCATCATCATCATCATCGTCGTCGTCATCATCGTCATCATCATCATCATCATCATCATCATCATCATCATCATCATCATCATCATCATCATCATCGTCATCGTCATCATCATCATCGTCACCGTAATCATCTTGAAATATGGTGGTGAAGTCCCCGTCGGCCAGAAGTCGCCACCCACATAGCAACGACATTAATAACCTCAGACAACGAAATGGTATTGAAGAGAAGTAACGCAATAACATGTCTCCTAGCTCACATTCGGACAAACGGAAGGCACTTATTTCCTTTCCTATGACCTTAAGCCTGTCTTATAGTGCCATGGTCCAGCACATCGGGAACAAGTGTCGCAGGACTAGAGTCTCACATTGCCAATAACGCTGATGCCAAATTCAACTGCTTGGAGATTTTATTATAATCAATTTTTCTGGTTGGTTACTTCTCAGGAATGTCATTATCGGCTCTGACGTCGGATGGAGGGAGTAGAAGACAAGCGAACAGAGGAATAAACGAAGCCAGAAGGACCTTCATCTGAAACAAATAGTCTAAGGTTATATATATGTCATTGAAGCTACATTACGATAAAGTACAAGAAAACATTCAATAATTACTAAGAACATAAGCACACTACAATGAAACTCAACGCGATTAAAAACAACACAACAGAAGCCCCCTTGCCACAGAACATACAACAGCATAACAGCCGAGGGTTAGACCGGGAGCGCCTCTGAGTAGATATCTTGAAGGGGCGTTATATCAAGTATTTTTCATTGATTGATTGAGCTTGCAGTATAAACTAGTAGAGAAAAGTAAGGTTCACTGCAAATTCTTCTATCGCAACTTCGTGTAATTTCTTACCACAATCGCCGATCAGATCACCCATCTCCTTCACTCTTGCTTCATGATGTCACTGACCCTCAAAGATTTCGCCCACTATTTGATTTCGAAACTGCATCTACACTCACTACAACAATAGTTCGCACTGAATTGGACTACCGCAATAATCGTCTATTCCTCAACATAGACAAGACCAAAACAAACCGCCTTTAAGCAATTCTCGCCCGTGCTGCGTGACCAAAACCTCACTCCTGTCCCCAAGTCACTCAACTGGCTCCAAATACCTGAACGAATAGACTATAAAGTCATCTCACTCACCTACAACACTCATTTATCCCTCGAATCCTTCTCTCAGTTGTTCACGGTCCCACCACTTCGCTTGACCGTTCCTCTTCCACACTCACACTGTTCCGCCCTTCCACCAACTCATCTATGAAACTAGGACTCCATAGCCATGAACCGACTTCTTGGAACAGACTACCTCCATTATTAAGATAAACATCCAACCATCATACGAATCACCAAAACTTCCCCTCCTGCTCTCTCCCCACGTTCAAACTAATTTGTCACAAATCCTGTTCTGGTTCCTCCTCTTTCCCATGTACCTCTCCCGCTGTTTCATCTCTAAACATCATCCACCTTTGCCGTCTGTCTGTTTGCCTGCCTAACACTCGATTTTGTTTTTGTTTTGTGAACACGCTGGTTCCTACGACTTTCGGGCTTACGATTACGATCAAGATATGCCTCTAATTTGTAAGCGCCTGATGACAATTATTCTGTTCAACGTTGGGCTTTTGTCAATGGGCTGCGGGCACCCCTGCTGAGTTTATTGAAGAGGCGCTACATAAATGGCGCGCACTGTTGCAATGAGCAGAGAGGAAAACTGAGAAAAATATTTAGAGAGAACGCTGAGAGGAAGAGCCGAATTATCGACTTAGAGCAAAACATGGATCAAACATGATAATTCGGACATTAGAAGGTAGTAGGGTCGTCCAAATAGGGGGTCCTGAGGCAAATGCATCCAATTTTCATTTAGGGGAATATTTGTTGAGTCTTTGGGGTGGAGAACATCTTGCCTTCCTGAAACTGGGAACCGGAGGCTTACCTCCATCACTCAGAGGGATTAACGACCCTGGTGGAAGGTAAGAAGTCCTAGATAATGAAAGCGTCGTGTGCTAATAAACCCCGAGTTGACACAAGAAGTGTGTTAGGAACAACACAGCATTTGTAGAATGTGAGCAAACGTGACCTTCTTTTAACAGACCTCAGCCACATTCTTTGGACTTACATTTGGCAGATATCTGACCACCATTAATTTTGCTACAAACGTCGCGATTCAGCGCATAATTATACGAGCTATATAAAAACTGATTTGTCCGTGCTATCGACTCACCTCCGAAGTTGCCAGTAGAGGATTGTCATAAACGGCATTAGATGCGTTTTCCTCACCGTTGAACCAGAAATCATTGAGGATCGACCTACTGATTATGATATAGATAGGTTTATGCTTCTCTTTAGCACGAGTGTCTCGTTTGAATTCAGCACAACATTATTAACGGCAAGAAATGGAATAAATTTATTTGAACCAACGGATAGGCGCCTGCACGTTAGGGATAGGAGACACGTAATTATAGCCCTGTTGGATTTTGAGTAGGCCCCATATATAAATATACATTTAGAAAAATAATTTATTTTTATATAATCAAAATAATTGGTATATAAACCTACTCTTTTTCTAGGTCATCGAGAGCCAAATGCCCCTTACTGTCACTTGAGTCTAGCATAGATTTTCATTTATATATAATTGTTCTTATCATTCTCAGCATACGCATTATATACCAGTAGTTGGTTAAAGTCGACATTCCTTCATGCGGCAACACAGCAGGAATCACAGACAGAGCCAGTTGATGATCTCTTAAACAACCTCATCAGCATCTGCCCATGCAGTGGGGCACAACGGACGCACATCACACCTGATCCGACCCAATAGTTCTTCTGGACCAACCTCGTCCTCTGAGAAATCCAACGTACGTTACAAGAAGCATTACACAAAAAAATAACCACAGATAAAACATGTGCCATAAGATTGATATTAAGTGGTTGCATCACTCGGCGGGGAAAATAGTGCGGCTCTTGTTTCTCATGGGCCATGGCCCATTGAGATCACCAGATTGAGCTTCCAGCAGCTCTAGTAGTTACTGATGTGAATGACTTTTTTATAGAGCTTTAGTCCTCTGCGACGTCTTGTGCGGACGCCCACGTCAGAAGGTGTTCAGTTTCAAGTGATTTCATCTTCATTGATTGCTTCTATAAATGCGTGCATTAAATTAATCTTTACACAGACTAAAGAGTAGTCGTGATGTCAAATCTCGTACAAATCACAACATTAAATAGATTTTATTCATAGGGACAAAATGTTTCTTGACGTTTCAATGAATCAAGTTTTCATTTCAATATGGCAGGCTCTGATCAATAATAATTGTTGTATCGCGTTGGCCCATGAATAAAGCCACAATGAGAAAATGAGCAGATTGAGTCGCTAACAACCTCATTATGAGATGCAGTGATATAGACTAGAGAACTTAAGATATATATATGTATAGTTCTATTTTCTATTATATAAATTATAATAAATTACATGTGTACAGTGATGAAATCTTGCTCAAAAATGCAATTAGACAGCATCGCGCTTTCTCTGTTACTGACCACGTGATATAGTAAGTCTATATGGATTCCCATTGACATGCGGCCTTGTGCCTAGGGTTTACTAAGATGCGTTTTGTAGCAGCATAAGACTGTTCTTTCAGCTGGGGTTTGGATCGGGAGCGATTCTGAGGAGTAAGGGTGCTATATAAATTTTGGTAATGAATGAACGAAATACAAGTATTGTTTGCTGCCTGCATAGGTTTTTGTAAAATTTCTTCACAACACGCTGCGCTTGCAAAGTAAATGCAAAAGACGAAATTAGTAGAACTCTCGCATTCATTCGGCAATGAGAAATCATCAACGTTACTTGTTCAGTTACTCACGCCTTTCGATGACTACCATTGAATATGTTGTTCAGCGGATTGTAAATCATATCGACCGTTTTTGTGTTCGTCAAACGTCGACTCAATATGGTACTGTGAATGTTCCCGACACGCGTTCAATCGTTTCCGGCATTTCATTAACCATATTCTTGCGCCGCTGCCTCTCTTTACTGTCTCTGATATAGCAGATACGTCAGTTCACTTTGAAGAGGCTCTCACATACATTGCAGATCTTCCACAGGTTCCTTGGTGGGTCGAAGTAATTCTCTTCTTCCGAACGCTTCCTGGTTTATCAAAAAACGAGTCACTGTAACAGTTTGGCGAATACGTTGCACGAAAGTTCAATCTGTATTCGCCAAGTCAACTCGTTCATTATGATATTTAACATCATTTAGGCCAGCGCAGAGAGTAGATATCTTGAGTTGGAGCTATATAAATACTCGATTGCATTACAGTGACACTTCCCGGACAGTTCACGACTTCAGTTCACGACACGACACGACAGCTCCGTCGTAGAGTGCTGAACTTTGGAAGGAAGGCCAATCATCAAACACAACTGTATTGCAAAAAGCTACTCTTCGGACGATGTCTTGTACAGTCGATGTTGATGCGATTTATGTTGCAAATTAACCACTTATTTGGATTCTCGCTTAATTCCAGTCTCGTAAATGTGCTTCAAGACATCATTTTATGCTATATTGTTGAAGCAGCTAACCATGAAGTATCTCCTCCGATAACTCTATTTACTGCTTAAAGAAATAAATAGGCCTAGTTGTATTTCATATTTTATTTTACACTGAAGTGACCCACAATTGTCTATTTTTCGTAGCCATATAGGTGGTGAACTTACGCCATGTGATGTTTTTCCACTCTCGTGCCATCGTATTCGGTCTTTCTTTGACCATATTCTTACAACGATCTCTGGCATAATTTCGGTCGGAGCGGCATTCACCGGCATTTATTTCGTAGAGCTTTTGACACAGTTGGCAGACCTTCTTCAAATTTGCTGATCCCTTGAAGTAATCATCCACATAATCCGAACGCTTCCTGGTTATAAATAGGAAACAACGTTAATTAGGCGTAAATATGTAGTAGTGGAGATCGTTTAATTAAAATAATGTGCACAACAACAATATTTGAAGAGCTATAAGACGAATAATGACAGACCAACCAAATAAACGAAGTTTATGAATACGCTGAAACAGATGGTAGTGTTTTCTTTTAGGCTTAGAGGGATTAACGCTACCTTTCTCAATATTAGGTCTAGATTCCGATGCACATTGTTACCCAACGGCACACACCTTTGCTGTAACTTAATCGAATGAACCTTACCTCATATCAGTTTTAAACATAATACCATATCGAGCTTTTCAAGCGCTCGACACAAATCTCTCAGTTGGTCGACATAAATCAACGAATATTCTGTCAATATGACGATGAACCTTTGAGGGAACTTTGGTGGATGCTTTTAGGGCATCCATTATACTCTGTGAATGAAGGTCATATATCGTATTGTGTCTTCAGATTTATATAGCGCCTCTTGTGAATTAACCTTACGGAGGCGCCTTCAGCACGGAAACCCGGCGGGAAAGAAACGCCTTTAAAGATCGAGAGGCCGATGGGAAGAAGCCAGTCATTAGTTATGCCTTTAGTAATAGAGGCAAGTCATTCCAGGAGGATGAATCCACAACAGCAAACACCCGGTCTTGATGATAATGGTCCTGATACGGGCCATGGTGGTGAGGTAAGCGCAGAACTAAGTAGAAACATCGCATAGCAAGGCTTAACAATGACGTTTCATTATTCCAGATGGTACATTCTGAATAATGATGTCGGTGATCGCGATGGCAAATTCTCAGAGATATACTGGTCGAAGAAAAATTCATTCCACTTACCTAAATGGAATCTAATTCGCAATTATTTATCTCTCTATTTCTCTGTCTCTCTGTCTGTCTGCCTGCCTGCCTGTCTGTCTCTCTCAGTCTCTCTCTCTCTATCTATCTATCTATCGCTCTGTCTGTCTGTGTCTCTCTCTCTGTCTCTCTCTGTCTCTCTGTCTCTCTTTTTCTCTCTCTCTGTCTCTCTCTATTTATCAACTAGGTCACGTCACTATCGAGGAGAGGTTTCTAGTTTGAATGCGTGTAATTATTATCATTGCTAGAAATAATCTGAAGAGTTACGATACACGTACGCTTCAAAGAATAAATAGATTAGTGCTGTTTAGATGCTGTGTCGCGGAATCTGGTTTAATAATGACTTGCCAGTTATCGCAATTACTGTCCATGCAATATATAAAATAAACTATTTGTTCGCAACCATAGGTCATGACCTCACTTCACTTCAGGTGTATTCCACCTTCGCGCCATCGTATTCAGCATTTGCTTAATCATACTCTTGCAAAGATCTCTGGAACCTTTTCGGTCTGTGTAGCATTCACCAGCATTTATTTTGAAGAGATCTCCACACAGCTGGCAGACCTTCTTCAACTTATGTGGTCCACTAAAGTAAGCCATCTCATCAGGACGGTTCCTGGTTACAAATTGAAAACAAGGTTATTTAGTTACAAAGTTCGCTTTTACAAAAGCTATGTATAAGAATACATAGTTCTGCAATTAGTTTTCGGTGAATTAATCTGCGGAAAATGTCATACCAACATAATTATTTAACGACAAGGCCCGAGGCCTATGATCACGCCAATTCAAATGATTCTAACAGTCTCTTCGATGATCTCACTGCTATTAACGTTAATTTTCTCAATAGCACAGCACGCAAGCATTCCGTGATCTAACTGCGCATTATTTTATTGTAACTTCACTGCGTGAACCGTACCCAACATAGCATTTGACATCATCGAACTTTTGAAGAACATGAGGTTGACCTGCCGTCGCTGATTAACGGTAGATTAATGGATTATCCGTCAACAGGCCCAGGAAAATCTGATATGCCTTTTGGATTATATTGTAATGCAATTAATTAATGGCCCTCATACTGACGTGTAGAGTTAGTTAGCACAACAGAAATAAATACCCTTGCATGCTAACATGCGAATAACAATTTGAGCATAATGATGAAGTTTCTATCGTTCCTGACTGTGCATTGTGAATATAAGAATCCGGTGAGAGCGGAAAAAGACTTCTCATATAATCTGCTCGAAGCTCCATTCTTTCCATTATCCAATATGGAATCTACTTCGCAAAAATTGATTGCCATACGAGGTCGCGTCACAGACGAGGAGAGGTTTCTAGATTGAATTCGTTTTGTGTTATGGTTGCAATATAAAAAATTTAACAGTTTAGAGGTACCTCTTTTAAACAGGTTAGTGATGTTTTGTTGCTAGATATCGCAGAATCTGGTAATACTGACATGCCAATTTGCCATAGTTCTGAAAGTTACTGGTCTCTTCTGTGGGACAGTAGGCCTATGATTTAAAATTAGCCGTTTATTCGTAACCATAATTTGTGACCATACTCAGCTGCAGGTTTTTTCCACTTTCGTGCCATCCTTCTCTCGTGCCAACCATACTTCTGCAAAGTTCTCGGGAACCTTTTTGGTCTTCGTAGCAATCATCAGCGTTAATTCCGTAGAGATCTTCGCATTGCTGGCAGACCTTCTTCAAATTATCTGGTCCATTGAAGTAATCCACCTGAAGAGGATGCTTCCTGGCTATAAGTGTGCCACAAAGTTATTTAGTGGCGTAGTTTGCTAAGGTATGCGGACGATTGGTCTTACGACAATCGGTCATTGGACGATTGGTCACAGATACGATTGGTCATATGGACTATCGGTCAAAGGGTCGATTAGCTATTGGGACGATTGGTCATTATGTTCAAGTATTTGAATAATAAGTGTGTTGCACGGTGGCCAATCGGTTAGAGCGGTCAGCCCGTAACGTTCGCGAGTTCGAGCCTCGTCTGGGGAGTCACTGTGTAGAGACCTTGAGCAAGTATTTTGCGCACAATTGCTCTGCAGTACAACTGCAATTGCGCCGTCGAGGCGTGTGTGTGTGCACTACTGAGCAAAAAATTTTCGAAGAAGGGCGGTATCAAATTTAGGTGATAAATAAATAAATAAATAAAGTGGCTCAAAGTAGTAAGGTAAATTAAATAATAATTCTATGATGACCGGTCATAGACTAATAACCAATGATGTGACCGATGTATTTGTCATAGAGAGACAGCTGTTTAGTTAGGTACAAAGTCCAGGAAGAGTTGTTCATGTCTGCAAAATTTATTCAATCTCGGACACAAAGTTATGTTATGGTTGTTTATAGCAGATGAATTTGGCATTTCTAAAGCGAGGCCACCCAACATTTGTACTGAACGCATCATGAAAGAAGGCGAAACTTTTTGCACGCACTCTTAAATGATGAGGTCTTAAGGGTATTATTATAATATGAATGCAGTTGCTATATGGTCCTTATACGGGCATGTGGACAGAGTAAACACAGCAGAGAGTACTGAAATATCCTTAGAGCTAGAGTACAAATAACAAATTTGAGTCTAACGATGAAGTCTCCATCATTTCAGACTGTGTTTTCTGAACATAAGATTCCGGAGAGAGTGGATGAAATTTCCCAGAGGATCTGCTCGAAACACCGTTCACCCCACTTCCCAATATGGAATCTATTCGCAATTGATTTATCTACTATATCACGTCACCGACTAAGATAGGTTTCTCGTTTAAATTCGTGTTGTGTTATCATTCCTAGATAAAAACGAATAAACAGGTAAGTGTTGTATTTTGCTGAATAGAATGATCTTGTTTCATTATGACTTGCCAATTTGCCATAGTTATCGCAGTTACTGTTCCTTGTAAGATTTAAAATTGTCTATTTATTCGTAACCATCAGGCGACCTTACACATTTTTCTAGTTATAATTTTACATTGATCTCTGGAACCGTTTTGGTCTTTGTAGGATTCACCAGAGTTTATTTTGTAGAGCTCCTCACACAGTTGGCAGACCGCCTTCAAAATATCTGGTCTATTGACGCAATCCACCTTTGCCGAAAGCTTCCGGGCCAAAAGTTGGGAACAATATTACTTAGCAATAAAGTTCGCGTAAACTATGTGCGTGAATACAGAAAGTGACATATAATCAACTAAGTAAACAAAGTTGCCTATACAAGCGATATAGAATAAACAGTTCCTTCCAGAAGCGCGTTTACATTTGGAGGCCCTTCTGAATTTGAGCACTGAGTCTGCATATGAGACTCTGGTGTCGTTTAAGCCATCGTGTTAAAAGTTCCACAAAGTTGAACTGGAAATCGTTTTCGCGGGTGTTATCGACAATTTAATTATGATCAGTTATCGAAGCACAACACAGCAGAGAACATTACGCTGCAAGAAAGCAATGTACTACAATTGAAAATGCATTGCAATAATTATAATACGATATACATTATAAGTGAAATAAGATAACAGAGCTACCGAGCTTTGAGTTGTGCAACAACTGGATATTGGCTCAAAATAAAAATGATTGAACTCAGAAGAATTGAGATGGTTGAGCTTATAATTAGAGACGGCTGACTGCCTATCATGGAAATGTTAACACCAAAAGGTTGCTAAGATATTCACTGTTATTATTTAGGTCTCACATGCACCTCAGAACCAGACAGCAGGTTATACGATGACCACAAACAGACAGGAAGAGCCTTCGAGGCAGCCATGAGAGGAGAAACTGAGTGAAGGACAAGATTTCAATTTAGAGCGAAGTGAGTGAAAACAAGGTGAAGTCGAGAAGCTCGGATTTTGGAACCAGCAACTGCGTAATTGCCTCGGACGAGGAAAGGAAGTGGGTTAGGAACGACATACATGTACGTTCAGAACAATTATGGCGAAACGTCTTTCACAACGCTCGTACCCAAACTGTTAGGATCTACATTTAAGCCAAACTGGCCATCATTTGCAACCAATGGGAGGATTCAAATCAAATGAAGGAAAATTCCGGTCAAAAGTGTGAAGTCAAGACATACAGGAACTGATCATCACTTGCTTCAGACTCACCTTCAAAGTTACAAGATGCTCGCAAAGTATTTCAAAAGAGGAAGCGTTCGTTGAAGTCTTTTTCACAATAAATGTTGGGACCGAATTAAAATATTGATTTTTGCGAGTTGAGACAGCTGCATGCGGTTTGTTTGCACTTGAACATATCACGTCGTTGACAACGATAACATAGTGTTATTGTTAGAGGATGGAATAAATAAATTGATTTGAATCAAGTCATTCATATGCAGGTGGATTTTATCATAAGCGATTACTCTTTTCTGTATAATTAAATTAATTATTAATGAAGCTGCATCGATTTACGAATGTGGTGAGCAAATTCGAATCGATATTATCTTGTGCAATCCCAGTGCTATAGTAACGCATTTTTTAGAGAAACATAAGTTTCGAAGCTACTTCGCTGAATGCAGGTACACAACTCCAAAATGCAAAGTAGGATCTGTCTTCTACAAACAATGAGCCATGTTAAGAAAAGCACGGCGATGTTTACACGATGTTTCTGTTGTGACTTGCTGGAGTAAAGCATTCCAGAAAAGAATAGGAATCATAAATATGGTTGTAAACGTGTAAACGGTTAATGTGAACCACAATCTTCGATACGACTATGAAGCAACTTCTCCGTTTCGAGAGGTTCAGGAAACATACTTTCTCACACGTCTCGACAGAGACTTCTCACAAGTTAGAAGGTATAAGAAACCAACACCCTTTTTAGCAACACTCCACAGAAACTCAAAAGACGTCAAAAACTTTCCAACATTACTCCACATAAATTCCCAAGTTAGGAGGTTAAGGAATAAGGATACCCAATACACTTTCTAAAAAACTCTAGAGAAAACTCCTCTCAAGTTAAAAGGTACAAGTAGTCTAACACGCAATCCATCGCTATCTTTCCCACTCCACAGAAACTGCTCATGTGTTAACCAATGAAGGCAGCCTAGCACTTTTTCTAAGACGACTCCCAAGAAACTCGTCAAGGACGAAAAGAACAGGTTACATGCGTCATAATAACAGTTCATTAAAACTCGTCAGAAGAACGATTTAGAGACTGAAACATCATTTGGATTAGGTTCAAACGGGTCTAGAACATTACCCCCCGGACTTTACCCCCGGACATTCCCCCCATTCCATTACATAATTAGTGTGCAATCTTTATGATATTAATAAATCAAAATTTATCAGAAATTCATTAAAATAGTATGTGTGAAAATATGTAAATATGTTTGTATGTGCGTGCATGTATGTATGTATGTATATATATGCATGCATGCATGCATGCGCTATGGAAATATTGTGATGTCCCAGGGTAATGTCCTAAAGGGGTAATGTCTGGGGGTCCGGGGATAATGTCCGGGGGTAATGTCCGGGGTAATGTCGGGGGTAATGTCCGGGGGTAATGTCCGGGGGTAATGTCCGGGGGTAATGTCGGGGGTAATGTCCGGGGGTAATGTCTGGGGGTAATGTCCGGGGGTAATATCCGGGGGTAATGTCTGGGAGTAATGTCCGGGGGTAATGTCCGGGGGTAATGTCCGGGGGTAATGTCCTGGGGTAATGTCCAGGGGTAATGTTCGTGGGCAATGTCCTAAGGGGTAATGTTCGGGTTCCGGGGGGGGGTAATGTCCGAGGTAATGTCCTGCTTCCGGTTCAAACACAGGATACCATCCAAGCGGATCTAGCCACATTCGCTAAAAACCAAATGAATAGCATAGTAAGTGAACTATTGAAATCGCTGCTTTGTATTACAGTGCTTTGAATAATAGTCTTCCTTTGCAACACAGTGTTTCACAGCGCAGTCTATTGATTAATGTTATAGGCCTAATTATTTGACAGTGTACATCGCATAATATTAAAATTATGCACGGTCTGACCTTTTGTTAGTTTGTCTGTGCTTGATGTTCGTTCGTATAATTATCCGCATAATTAACACGAGGAAAGCATACTAATAAAACGGATATTGATTTTCCTCAATGTTTAGGTAATGCGGTTTACTCTACTGTGGTAGGCATATATGCTGTGTGTGCGTGAGTGTAGTTGTGTGTGCGTGAGTGTAGTTGTGTGTGTGTGTGCGTGAGTGTAGTTGTGTGTGTGCGTGAGTGTAGTTGTGTGCGTGTATGCGTGTGCGTGTGTGTGCGAATGCGCGTACGAATGCGTGTGTGTAGATATATGTGTGTATGCGCGTGATACATGTATGTATACCAACTGTGAACTCCAGCTGTACAGGCGATGGTCAATCTTTGGCCGTTGACGTCATTTGTTATGGCCGCCACTTAATCTTTGCGGATGTTGCAGCCTACAGTAACATACTTGGCAACGACTGCCTTCAACATACGTTTTGCAACCATACCAAAATTAATGTGATCCTTTGATTCAGCTGTAATGGAACTCAAACCATGGATGTCCCCAGCCCGGTCAAAGAGGAAGGTCTTAAGAAGTTAATAGAAATAGCCAGACAGGTCAAGTGGGAGAGAGCGCAGCTCAGATGGGAGGTTGTTCCAAACACTGGGACCCACATTTGCGAAAGCTCTATTTTGCCTGGTGGCGGTATGAGCTTGTGGAACCACTAAGTCGCATCTAGAGACCGAGCGAAGAGCTCTGCGATCAGAAGAAGCCGAAGTTAAGGTGAACTGATCCCTAAGATAGACAGGCGCATTGCCCACAACACAGTGCCAGACAATAGAGGAGATCCTATATTGAATGCGATGCTGAACCGGAAGCCAGTGAGGGACGTCCCAGATGTACTTAGAGATGTGGTCAAATTGAAAATGGAATTACGTTCACTGATCCAATTTCTCACATAAAGTGCACAGTCATGAAAATATTATATGAATGCATTTGCTGCTGTAGACGTGACTGAGCGTCATGCAATGTGTTGAGGCTTAAAAGTTTCTTCAGAATGTCGCTCGGTTTACTACGAAAATTGTTTGAACATTTCCCGGCCGAATGCAGGAGATTCGCCTACGTGGATTGCACCAGCTGGAACAGCCTCCCCACCTCTTCGGATGAGCTACTTTCTCACTCCCTTGATGCCTTCCGGAAGCGCATGAAGATTTATCTTTCCTGTTCGCCGTTTGGCTTTGTGTTGATTCGTGAGAGCCTTTGCTTTGACTTTAGTGGCGCTATATAAGTATTCCATTTCATTACATTACATTACGTTAATTGCTTGCTCTTGTTGAAAATTAAAAGAAGGCAGGTTCTTTTATTTTCTTATGAATAGTAAGAATTCTCATCAATATCTTTATTTTGATATTCATTTTCAACAGTATGTCTTAATATTAGCTCAATTGTTAGCACAGCGGGGAGTAGATAAGAGGTGACTATTTCATCACAGTCTGTGTCTTGGCATTTCCATTGCGGACACTGTGCATTGAAACGCATAATTTAGCGATTTGTCTTTAAATAAAATATTTCCTTCCTCGCATTTCAAGAGCTAAACGTTACACGCATGCCCTGGAATTTGTTTACCTATTTCATAGATTGACGATGGTTCATTAATATTTAATTTTTGAATGCGGCAGTCTATAAGATAGCATCACTTAAGACGAAATACACCTGGACATTGCTGAGTTCAAGTCAGCTTATTCCATGTACTGTAAAAAGTGCAAAACTTAAAGTATAAATCAAGACTGATAATTTTATTAAATGATTTTAAGCAGAAGCAAGCACCACCAAATTTGTTTTGGGGTTCTGCTTCAATGAGCTTTGACTTCAGTTGTGTCTTGTAAATTCGAAGGTGAGTCCGCATATACCTAAGTCCTGGGCAACCTTTGCCAAAAAGTCATGGTTGCTTTTTGTTGCCAGAGTAGGGCGAACTGGTGACCAACATTGTGCGTCTGGTTGCAGTTGCCATGAAGTATGTGGGTGTAGGGTTTGTTTCTGTTAACAACAGTTCGCTTTTAGATCTTAGTCTTCTGACAAAAAATTAATAATACTAATTTCTCCAGAAAACTAAGATCTAAATGGGAATTCATTGCTCAGCAGCGCACCCAACGGACGGACGTCTGTCACTTTGCCAGAGAGCAGGTAAGTCCCATGGTGTCTACGGAACCGGAATATTGAGAGGACTATATAGTAGTTAGTTATTCAAGGCGCAGGAACTGTGAAAGCTGAGTGATTAACATAGGTGAAGTCTATGTATCGGCCGTAGCATATATAGCGCATACGTGGTTAACCCATAAGGTCCCACGTGGAAGATTACTAGGATGCCCTTCTAGGGTCCAGGAAAACCTCAGGTAAGTACACTCGAGTGCAGATCCTGTCGTCGACTATTTAAGTAGTTATACGTGAAGTGAGGGAGATATGAGATTGAAGCGAAGATTATATAAGCAAGATCCGGAAACTGAGTTGATAAAATGATTGAGGAAAAGTAGGATATAAAACAACTCCCAGATCACGAATAAAAGAGGGATACTGGATGTGGGGTAACCCGAATGGGAGAGAAGATTTGTTCATCTTATCGAGCTGCAGGCGATCGCCAAGCCATATAAACTGTGTTTCGACAGAGTTCAACCATAAGCGGTTAGTAGTTAGAGTCCAGGGCAGATGAGGCCTCTGGTACACAACAAACGACTTGGGCATCTGTTTATTTCAACGATTGTGACTCACGTAGAAATAAATGTTTTTGACTCTCATACTGAGTCGAAACTTGCTTTGAGCTGAGAGCTCAGCTCTTCTGTTGAACTTTCTTTTACTAGCGGTACATGATGCCTCCTCTTACCAACCTTTAGAAAACAAACAGCAACTTCCATAAGATGCAAGTAGCATTTTTTGGACTTAGAGAATGAACGGTTATGATCCACAAGTAGACCTTTTGATGTTCTATTTTATTCGGCTCTACTGCTCTGCATTCGCTCATATTGTGCTATATTCCAGAATCTGCTCCATTTGAAAACAAATTATTTTTTCTCGTCCAAATAAGTATACAGCTCTGAATGATTTTCGTTGTGCGCATTCGTTACATATATAGTTTTGCTCTTATTGGAACCCCTAGTGATGTACCAGCGTTCAATATCACCAGTCTTTTCTATCCTGAACGGGTCGTGATCCAACAGAGAAGAAAAAGAACTTAAATGTCTTTTGAAGTCTTAACTTGCACCGCATAAGTTCAATTTACTCGTTCCGGATCCTAGATCAGTTGTAGTATCGACTGGCAATAAACATGTAAATATTGCCTGTGAATATTGATCGTTAACAATGTTAAGTAGGCCTAACCAACAGCAACATTCGTGTTTTAGACGATGTTCTCTGTTGCGTTGCTTTGTCTTGTGATCTCCTCTCTTCTCCTCGTATCAGATATTGGTGCCAAAAGAGATGATCCACATAAGTAAGTAAAAGGATGGTTATACAGAATCATAAATTATTTACATACGTCATCGTGCGGCAGAATTCATAAGATTGGAAGTAAGATGAATTCCATGCGATTATTGCTAACCCGATGATCCAAGAAAGGAGGTAATCGCATCCTTACATAATATGATAATAACATGCTATAAGAGAGTTTTGTGATAACACTATTGTCTGTTAAAGCAAACCAGTGAAACCATCATTAGACTAATACAATACGATAAAAATTTCAACGTAATAGTAGTAGTACTGATAGTAGTTATATAAATGAGAGTAGTTCCACAGTGTAGAGTGCATACGAGAGCTGGAAAAAAGTGATGTGCAAAATAGATGCATGAACATGCACACCATAATTACGCAATTTGAAAGTTATCCAGGTCATAATGAAATATAAATGGCCTAATGATACTGTAACGATGCATATACACATTTCAACATACTCTGCCTTGGTTTGGCCATTCCGCCTCTTCATGTACATATTCATAAGTTAAATTGAGTATTAATTAATCAATAACTACTGCAAGCTTTCCATCGTCAATTATATTGCAAAAACAGTCAAAATCAGCAAAGTATTTAAATAGAATTCTAAGATACAAATTGATTATGAACTAATCTAACTTATGACTACCTAGCCAGCCTAGATTAGCTAATAGCGCTTCTAAGGTCAGATATCTACCTTCCACGGGAATGGAGTAGATCTGCAGTGGATTTCTGTAGTATTCATTTGGATTCTTTTTTTGTATAAATTCTGTCGATTGCTTCTTCTCGGATGATTGTTGCCTCTAGCCTCTTCACCTCAAATGCTTCTGTGCCGTCCTCCACTCGCACTCGTCACGTCCGAATGATGAATCGGACTTATTGTGATACTTGCGTAGCCTCGATTCCGTTGACAAGTATGTCAGAAGAGACACACTATAGATGCTGATATTAGTCTCTCAGTCCAACTATATTAAAGTGAAAAGAGTTTCTGCATTCCACCACTCATGACCGATAGTTCGAGAACGAAAATAACTCCTGATTACACACGGAGAATACTTCCATCATTACTCGACGATCACAGTACTGTTCGCCACTACACCATTCGCACCCCTCAGCAGTTCTAGACGAACCAGGGTCAAATAACTGTCCGAACTCCTAAAACTTCCTTGAGAGTTCGCAACTTGAGAGTTACGTGTTGACTTTTTCTAGGCACCAGACACACTGAACATTTTATTGCAAACTCACGCAGCCCGGATGACGCATTTCCGCCGTACAGTCCCCAGCAGACGACCGATGACCAAAATCAGACCTTTTAACATTGCCTCCTGAATGTCAAATTGCTAACGACCAGTTCTCCCCCAACAACACTGTTACTAAGGACTCTAATTTAATCTTATAGCTCCTTTACATTTTATGTATAGGCTGGCATTAATTAACTCTGAATTAATTCAAACTAATTAACATTGATTGCATATTATAATGTTAATAATACATAAGAAATGTGGGTTTTAATAGGAACATCGCTACAGATGCATTAGATTATATCATAGATACTATAAGATCAAATGTCTTTGGCTGGGCTATCCTTTAAGGATCAACGCTTGGGAAACAATAACGTACATGTAGTTATCATTTTTAAGGTCTGTATATATAGCTTATACAGTGGATGTGCTTTAAAATAATGAAACAATGAACTACATAACCTAGTCTGTTACTGATATTTTATCGCTGAGCACCAACCAGACCATCGCCCTGTGGTATAACAAGCTCACTTAGCGTGCTTCCTTTCTTTGCAGTTGGGCAAGGGAGCGACTGGCTGAAGGACTCGACTAGTAACTTGAAGAGTAAGGACACAGATCGGCTTCTGTGCCGACAACCGAAGAAAGGCTTCATGCACGAGTGCACGACATTTGCCCCTAGACATAAGCTTCCGGACAAAAGCCCTGGACAAAACACCCGGACAAAAGTGCCCCCATTTTGCGTAAAACAAAAGACTCCAGGACAACGCACCTTTATAATCATCATTAATCCAACTTAATGATAATAACTTAATAATATGTGAAACGGTGACTTTGGCTCGGAGTTACGAGCAATCCTTTTGGTGTTGTCTGCAATCTTTTGTAGAATCGAGTCCATTTTTAAATTAGCAAAGATTTATTTATAATGGAATGTAGAATTCATCGAAACCGCATCTATACTTTCCGTTATTCTTATTACTAGTCTGGTCTATCACTACAAATCCGTGAGGTTGCTTCCAGGCTGTTTTGCATAGTTTTCTGAACTCCTCCTTAGGCATGTTGTAGATGTGATCAATATTTGTCAGGTCTTGGGGAACAAACAGATAAAGTTTGCATTCTCTCTAATTGTCTGTCTCGGTAGTTTGAAATAATTCAATAATTCTGTGCTAGATATAAACAGTCGACGTTGCTATGCCTCCCTCCGATGTAATAAGTCTCGCATTTATTCTGCTTTTCTAACTGTAAATCGTCGAAAATCATCAAGTTCTTCTTATCGCGGTTCAATTCTCTCGGGTCTGGCACGTCTTCTGCTGTTTCGCAGAACTTGGAAGATATATAAGATTTTTCAACCAATTCTCTAGCCATTGCCTCAACTACAAATGCTGGTGGAGCGTTTAGTCTTGCAATATCGTCTTGAATCAAATAACCCGACGATGAACTCTTTAGGTATATTTTCTTCAAATGCTTTTTTCAGAATTTTATACTCTGGTTGAAAGAGAGACCTTCCGAATACTTGCAGATTGTTATAATCTAACCATCCAGGTCTTAGAAGTAGGTTCAACAATAAAGTCGTCTTACCACATCCAGACTTTCCTACGATTAACCCTCTTATACTTCTAGGTAAAAGAGGGTTATTGAATCTATTAGATAATATGTCGTTCCACGAAAAATCTTTGACTTCCATTTTAAATATATCTCATTGTATTTAAAAAGGATGTATTGTGTAAAGTGTAAAACTCACACTGAAACTAAAAATGTACAGACTGTTATAACGAAGAATGGAAGATCAATGCTTAGAGGAACGTGTGATGTTTGTGGAAAAATAAGGACTCAATTCGTGAAAGCAGTAGAAGGTGGGGATCTAGTTGGGTCTCTAAATTCAGTAACTAGCGGTATTAAGTTACCATGAGCTAAATTTCCAGGTGAGATGCACTTGCCGGGACATCAGTTTACAGGACCAGGAACTAGACTGGATTTGATATTGAATCCAGATGGAACTCCAAAAGATTGGTCTAAACCCGTTGATAGGGTCGATAACGCTGCATATTATCATGATTTAGCTTACAACCAGCACACGGACGCGGCTTCTAGGAATGTCGCCAATAGAGCAATGATTAATGAGTTGAATAATATACCTAATCCTAGCTTGCGGGAGAGAATAGAGAGTGCTATAGTCAAACCTATATTATCCACTAAAGCGAGCCTGGGGTTAGGTTTAAAAAAAGCCTAAAATTACCACCCGATCTGAAATGGACTAATCAATTAGCGAATGAATTGCATAAACCAGTAGTAAGGCACTTTAGAAAGAGAAAGGTGTACGTTAGTGGAATAGATGAGATTTGGGCTGCTGATCTGGTCGATATGCAGGCTTTCGCTAAAGATAACGATGGTGTGAAATACCTGTTAACTGTGACAGATGTGTTTTCTAAGTACGGTTGGATTGTGCCATTAAATGATAAGAGCGGAAAAATCTACAGCTAGCGGCTTCGTGAAAATATTCGAGAGCGGTCGAAGGCCTGTTAAATTATGGGTGGACAAGGGAAAAGAATTTTATAATAAAGGCGTAAAGAACTTGGTCGAGTTATATTCTACTGAAAACGAGGAAAAATCCTGCGTGGTTGAGAGATGGGACAGAACAATGAGGGAGAGAATGTTTAAGTACTTTACAGCTAATTCAACTAGAAGATATATCAATGTGTTGGATGAAATGGTTAGGAATTATAATGAAACAAGACATTCTTCCATTAAAATGACGCCCGCTAAGGCTAGTATGAAAGTGAATGAAAAGACTGTATTTATGAATTTATACGGCGAAGAGGTCTTAAACCCTATTATGCCTAGGTTTTCAATCGGTGATAAAGTTAGAATAACTAAGAAAAAGAATATATTTGGAAAGGGATACACGCCTAGATGGACGGAAGAGATTTTACAGTATCTCAGATTCAATACACAGATCCATCAACTTATAAGATTACTGATTATAATGGAGAGGAAATACAGGGTTCATTTTACGACCAGGAGCTACAAAAAAGTACTCAAGAAATATTTAGAATCGAAAAGGTTATTAGAAAACAGGGAAATAAATCGCTAGGGAAGTGGTTGGGTTATCCCGAGTCCTTTAATTCGTGGGTAGATAATGAAGACTTGGTGATCATGTGATGATGAGTAATATCGAAACTTTAGAAATTCCTACCAGACTTGCGTCATAGTTTCTCCTACGACCTACGTTGTTCCATCTCGTGACGATGAGTCTGCCTGCGTTAGCGTCAAACAAGCGTTCTCATTATTTCGTTAACTCGTGAATGTGCTTAAGTCAAGACTATAAAACGTGACGGAAATGACTGTGACTCCTGTCACAAATTCAGACGAAGCGTGACGGGGTCTCTTTTCTAAACGTATTCGAACGAGGCGTAACCGATTTCTGTGAAAATAAGGGATGAGCTTCAAAATTTCATACAGAGCTTAACGAACGAAAGGCCCACGAATAGAACAATCTCTATTATAATATATAGCTGCATACAACGACTTCAGATGCATCGAACGCTCGATCGATGCTTGTCTGCGAAACATTTTATAAATCTCTCAACGGAATTCATGAAGGCATCGCTGTGTTTTTAATTACAACAAGCATAGAGGGCTTCTCAACAGAATCATGAAGGCAGACTATACATATACGAAAGCGGATGGATGGATGGATGGATGGATGGAGCATAATTCTATTAGAACAGCGAGCCGCTGTTGTCTATGGATGTGTCTAATTACGCGAGAGACAGACATAGTTGTTCTTTAATTGGTTCCAGCTGAGATGGATGCATTACGAATATGGTGAATTTGTGACGACGACAACGATGATGATGATAATGATGATGACGACGAGGAATAGGATAATGATGATGATGACGACGACGACGACAGATGGACAGACGGACACATAGGTAGGTAGGCGTCGTAGCCATTAAGGGATCCGCGATCGATCGAACCGAATATGGAGTAGAAGAAGTCTCGATTGTCTGACTTTTGCAACGGGACGCTGAATAGTTTATTTGATACCAGCTTGCCCCAGGGCAAAACAGCCACATGTGGCTAGGTTTTTTTGCCTGCTTATGAGTTATGGCTAAGTACGAAGCGATAACCGAATTATTGGTCGAATGCCGATAATATAGGTATATTATGGTTGAATGTCCGAGAACATCCACTTCTTACCTACTCGAATGGATGAGCGTGGGATCCTGACCAAAACTTACAATGGATTGTGGGGGTGGGTCATTTCACGTGGATAGACCAACTATTGCAGGGTCACGGAATTTTGGTCAGAGCAGTTCGTGTAACTAAGAGTTCAAGTCGATTCGCTGATTGAAGAGGCCTGAAGGATACAGCAGGCAGGGGTGCGCAATTAGTCTAAAATATATTTAGGAGCTGATAGACCCTTTTGAGTTCTCTCAGATAAGATCACTGCATTGTACTTCTTGCATTAGACAACCATCAGGCAGTACATGTATATGGCATCAGTCTGGTAGTGATAGATAGCAACGAGAAAGATGATAAATGTGTCAGGATATAAAAAAATTGTAACATTTTTGAATCTCTTATATTTCTTTATTCATCTCATAGTTCTAACTACTGCAATTAGGCCCTACAATTCTGAAATAAATGCTGTTGCAACAGAAATTACTACCACTGATACTATCAGAAGCTGGGCCAAATGATAGCCCTACTATTGACATCAGTAACATTCGTTGTTCTTATAGCAACAACAATTTAATAACAACACAAAACTGTAGCAGGAGGAATAATTATATAAATAAACAAATACTAAAAGAAACAAACAGTTTACAATAATTTTTATTTCTTTGAAAATATTGGAAACCATTCTTACCTCGATTTGACATTGCAGGTCAAATGTAAAAAGTCACAGTAACGATGCCAGCGACGTTGACGATGATTGGGCTATGTAGATTTCGTTTCAGAATTCTGGACACTGCACTTGCAAAACTGTGATTTTCTATTGCAGTCAAGATAAACGGTCTATTGGGCAAAACTTACTAACGGAAGCTAAAAGAGAGTAAGGTTTCATTTGCTGTTTTAATCTAATCAAATCAATAATGTTGTAGAAGTTAGTAAATGCATTCCATTAGATTTTTTAAATTTTGTTCCGCCACCATGTGCGAATCAGAAGCGCGGTCCAGAACAAGAGGACTGAAAAACAGATTGGAAAACTCAATAATTATAAGCTAGGGATACTTGGGCTTTTGCACATGATTATGGAGTCCAGGCATGATTCAGATTATGATATTGGGCACGTGACGAGTTTAAATTGCGCCTATAGCCTATGATGCTCACATAATATGGGACAACGATGTAATGTACATTACCGCGGAGAGCAGTGTTACGTATGGAAAGGTGCGCGAGCTATCGGAAGACCAAATATGGTTGGAAGATTTTGGAATCAAAAGTAGCATGAGGAGAAGTGAAACTCGCGGGGAAGGAGTATTAAATAGTTCACCTGCATTCTAATGGTATTTTGATTTTTGAATGTCGAACCTAAATTAAGGTATACCTTAAGTCTAATAGCGTTTCATGTATGTGCCAGAAACTAGTTGAACTGCGTTGATTTCATTTAGGAGTCGGGGACTTAATTACCGAATTCCAGTGAAGAGGGGCAACTACTTCAATACCACGCAGAAACTGCGAATGATCTGCGCGATTTGCATGCGTTTGTTTGATATCAACGACTACGACTGTAACAATGACCAGAATGACGCCAGAGATCGCTGCGAAAATAGGGTTGAAAACGAGTTGGATAGAAAAAGGTTTGTATTAAACTAAGGTCACAACTTTCTATTAGATATTATACAAATATAACGTCATGGTGGCATGTTCAGGTTTATGAGGTTTGTAAATATCAACTGACTCTTAAGAATTTCGACGGACATAAGCCTAATGCTCTTCTTTAAGGGTTTCGTTGAGTCCTAAGCATGATCGCAGTAACCCTTAGAAAGCACATTCTTTTAAACCCATCAAATTGGTGAGGTTGTAACCCTAAGCAAACTGCACACTCTTGTATCCATCGCCATGCAGTATAATTTGAAGTAAGAGTGAGACGGAAGTCAAAGACAAGTGCTACGCTGCAACGGCGTCATTCTCATTCAAATGGTGTTCGGCTAATGGTCATCCAGCATAAAGCTAGAGATCTGCTAATCTTTAAGATAGGTGCAACCGTGCAATGCTAGCAAAAGCCGACGCCACTGTCCAATTGAGATGCTAAGTAGAAGAAATGGAACTGCACACGGACACTGACAACTCATCATTTCATTTCTTCATCAAACTGTACGGTGATGGAAAAACAACGATAGTTTACATAAATTCCGATCGTATTTAGGTTTTGAAATATCGAACCAGGGTTAATTCGAACTGCGTTTCACAAATGATATAGACTGGTTGAGCTGCGTTGATTTCAATTAGGTACCCGGAAATTGAAGAAGGATTTCCGGTCGAAACCGAAACCGAGGAGGAATGGCGCAAACTCTGCGAGATCTGCACGATGCGGTTTAGCATAGATTTCGACGACTGTTCAAATCACAGGCGTCCAGCCAGCGATGACTGTTCCGATGCAGTTCAGAAAATGAAATATGCGGTTGGAAAGGAGCGGTATAAAAATGGGTTTGTACTAGACATTACACTAAAGTAACTTTCACAGAGGTACGTTTCGGTTAATCAGTTGTGAAATCTTCAAATAACGTTTTTGAGTTTTGCCGGAAATAATTCTCAGCCTTAAGGATCGTCCGTTGAGTCATAAACATGATCGCAGCAACTATTCGATAGCACGTTCTTCTATAAAGTCACACATTGCACACACACTTGCTTGTGCTTATCCCAGAGCAAAGTAGTGTCTAATCAAAGTGAGATGGCACTGATTTTATTTTAAGAGGAAACGGTTCGCTTACCACCGGTTGAATGGATAATCATGCAATGTCAACCAATATAATACCATCAGAATTATATTTAGAGTATCGTACGGTTACTGAACAATTTAAGGGCTAAGTGGAGAGGAAAATGGTCAGATACACCAAAGCTTATCGTCTAAAAACTTGATTAAACTGTGTATTTTAAGAATGTCCTCAGTTGTTGGTAGACTATATATGAATGCATTTTGTCCAATATATATATATATTATAGTGTTAGCAACAACAAAGTCAATATTTTGTCCAAGCGATGGGTTTCTCTTTATTTCTCTCTTGGACCCGAATCAAACCCTCGTCGGAGAAGTGGCTCAATAGATAAAAACAGTCTTGAAATTAGAGTTCGAATTTTGAATGAAGAAGTAACCTTTCAATAAGAAGCACAGAACGAACTTTTCCGGAATCCAAATAGTATAATTTCTCTTGCGCTTTCCTTACTGCAAATATTCTTCTTTTAGTATTTCATTCGTATGCTGGCATGCAAACCTGAGCCTCCATTCATAGTAATTTTTATTACTTGCTTATGATTGTACCTAGACCAGATTGATTTACTAAAGTAAAGAAGTGTAATTATCACAAGGGAAGAAATCGTCCAAATATATCAACGACTATTGGAAATAGCGCATTTGTATCTTGTAAAATCATTATTCTGTTTGTACTTTCTCGGAAAATTCACATAATGGTCTATCACTCTTGGGGATAGGTTTTATTACTGGTGTTGAATGCATTAGGATGACTAGTTTTTAAAGGGTCTTCCTAACAGAACAATTGTGCTTTTTTGTTGTATGTATAAGACGATAACCGACGGCAGAGGAAAATCATCCGCTTCTGTCAATTTTGTTGCCAAAAAGCGGAGAGAGGAGCCAAGAGGAGCGTACGGATTAGATGCATGAAATGTCAAGTAGCGTCACGTGATCTCGAAACAATATCAGTCATAATAATATCAATTACACACTAGAATAAAATGACAGTTTAAAATGATGCGACGAAAATTAACCCCTATTTCATCTGTAAGATGAATGGCCAAGATGCAAACATTTTATATAATAAAAATCCTGCACTACCAGAGGCGGCGATCTCGTTTGACAGATGGGGGACACCCCTGTGCTCTGCACTTTGTTTTAATGATCTAATCCATTCTAGCGACTTCTATGATTAAGTTGTTGGTAACACAAATTTAAACACCGAATATCATGATATTCAAAATCCTGGAACTCTGCAATCATTCAAAAACAAGATCATTATTTATTTGGTGTCACAACGATTTATATAGCTAAATACGTCAGTGGGTGACCCTGTTAGCGGGAAATTGACCTCCCTTTGTAACTCAACTGAGCAACTAAATACTATGTGTACACTTTTGATGATTTTTGAATTTCGTTAAAATAAAACATTTTAGTTCGTTCGTTCGTTAAGATGCTCGTTATAAAATTTTATATGACTGTCTCTCATTCTCTTTCACTTCTCTCAGAATTTGCTTCTTCTCGTGGGGTCTTCATCAACGCTTCTGTAGAGGCGCTCTACAAAAACTTGAACACAATACGATGCGATACCATACGATATGATATCCATATAATTATAATGCACAGTCGAGGTTCGTTTGTGGTTGAAATTGTTGGAGAAGCAGAATCGAAATCCATTGGTCTGGAGACCAGGGAAGCAGGTTACGGTAGGCTTGCAAATTGACTAAGGCTTTTACAAGTATACGAACTGTGAACATATTTTGGGACAAACGATAGCCTTTTCTGGCTTGTGTGATAAGAATTCCATCTTAAAGTACCGAACAACAACCCCAAAAGATGCATAGTGCAGGAGTTATAATCGAAAAATATTGTCTGAAGCGCTGCAAGACTGCTTCTTAATCTTTCCACGAATAATATATTTTAGGGTGCCACCAACGTTAAGGTGACAAATGATGACGCCTTCGCTAATCATTCTTTCATTTTATTTAAAGCATTTATATATTGCCGGTTCAACAAACCTATTGCGGACTACGCTTAATCTTTCCACGGAAATTTAATTGAATTTGTATGAATTTAATATAGCGTTTCTTCAAGACGACTACTCAGAGGGGCTCCCGATCCAGGCTCGAGCAAAAATAAGTGTCTTGAGGAGTCGATGAATTGTATCATAGGGTACCCTAGGAAGGGAGTGGATGACCGGTGAGAGCCCATTCCACGCTGTAGGACCAGTAATGGTGAACGCCTTGGACTGTGTCATGGTTGTGCGAGCGAAAGGTACAAAGAGAGTATGTTGAGAGGCTGAACGTAAACATAGTCTGAAGTGAATGCGCTGACAGACATGGAGCCAATGTAACGTGTCTCGCATGCAATCATATTTGGGAAGGCGAAATGGAGCAGGATTATCTAGAAAACATACTCACCCTACTCATTAGCTGACTTACTCACCTACTCATTTTATAACTTTTCTCGATGTTCTGGATAGCGTATCGGATTCGGACTTCACTCGCCAACAGATGGCAGAAGCAGTTAGATGGCTTAGAATGATTTATCTTAATGAACAACTAATGACACATTAGCTCATACTATCCAATCTGCACTACTTTCAATCTCTACCTGGGCTTCAGCTAATGGCCTCACTTTCAGCAGCTCAAAATCTAAGGAAATGATCATTTTCTGACATCGGTACCATCAATTCCATCCACTCAAATACCTGGTATAACCAAAGCTAAAACTTTAAAAAACTTAGTATCTTCCTACAAGACAAGAGTGCGGATATGTAGTTGGTTCAATAAAGAATATACTTACTAACTTATTATTTAAAAATACGCGAACATAACCGACTACAAGGCGCTCGGTTCACAGGCATCTTGAATTTTATTATAATGATTTCAGTAGGCCTAAGCAAATTTTCAATTCAATTCAATTCATTTTATTGCAGCCATTGAAACCAAAAAGAAATACAAATTATCTTTTCATCAATCAACAAAAAAAGGGGACCCAGAAAAGACAATCAATAGTCCCGCTAGTTAGGGCGACCTAAGTAATTATAACATTAATTCTTAACTAGAAGCAAGTTATTACATCAGAAACCTTCAAGTCGGCGTGTTTTCTAATCGTTAGGTGGCATCATGTTAAACTCAAGCTGCAAGGGGCTAGTCAACTGCATTCGTGACTAAAGGAGAAATTATTTTGCCAAAACGTTTTCTCTGTCAATGAGTAACCTGTCAATTTCTACTTGTCAAAATGTTATTTTTCTTCAGCCGTCCTCAAGCATTTGTCGCCTTACAATGGTGGCAGCCTATAATATATTTCCGTGGAAAGTTTAAGGAATAGTCTTGCAGCGTATCAAGTGGTTTAATTCAATTGTTAGTCTTCGGCTGGAATCTATTGAGGTTAATGTTCATTGCTTCAAATAGAGTTCCTATTGCTCAAGTCAGAAAATGGCTACCCTTTATCCCAATTATAATGGCTCACAATTCTTAAGCTAAAGCCCCAGCAGAAACCTTTTTCGACTTCCCAACCCACCTCTGTCTGTTTCCCTGGTTTCTAGACAATGGATTTCCACACTGCTTCTCCAATGAGTTACGATTTTCATCAACAATTTCAACTCCAGACGAACATCGACGGTGCATTATGAATATTTAAGATGTTTTGATGTTAATGTATTGTATTATATTCAAGCATAATGCAAAGCACATCTGGTAGGGTGAGCCGTTCAGAATCGATGCGCAAGACGCCAGGAAGTTATGTGTCTATGGTCGGAAGGTCCGATAGTTCGATGGTTCGATAGTCCGAAGATTGCGCGGTGTCCGGTCGATAGGTGATAAGATTGCGATTTTAATGGTGGCTGGATCAATGAAAAGAATTTTGGCTAGAAGTTGGATTGCATAATTCTTTTCATTCGTCCAGCTTCCATTTAGGCATGATTGTTTTCATATCAATCCGGCTCCCAGTTTTAAACATCCTTTTCATCAAGTAATCTAGATTTTAGTTAAATTATTGGCGGAGTATAGAATCTTCCGACTATCGAACCCTCGAAATATCGAACATTTTTACTATCGAACCTTTGGATTATCGAGCAGACACTCCCATGAAAAGAAGCAGGTTTTGAGAAAAGCAAAAGAGGATGAGAGATTGCGAGCTAAATTCTACATTTAGCGTTAACAACTAACACATTGAAATCGCTAGAATAGACGAGATTATTAGACCAAAATTTGTATGGAGCTGTCTATTGGGTCTCCAGTCTACCTGAAATACATCCTTGTTCCTGACACACCATGTCTAGGTCGCCGATCTTTACGTTCAGTAAAGTGTGTAATTGATATTATTATGACTGATATTGTTTCGAGATCACGTGACGCTACTTGGCATTTCATGCATCTAATCCGTACGCTCCTCTTGGCTCCTCTCTCCGCTTTTTGGCAACAAAATTGACAGAAGCGGATGATTTTCCTCTGCCGTCGGTTATCGTCTTATACATACAACAAAAAAGCACAATTGTTCTGTTAGGAAGACCCTTTAAAAACTAGTCATCCTAATGCATTCAACACCAGTAATAAAACCTATCCCCAAGAGTGATAGACCATTATGTGAATTTTCCGAGAAAGTACAAACAGAATAATGATTTTACAAGATACAAATGCGCTATTTCCAATAGTCGTTGATATATTTGGACGATTTCTTCCCTTGTGATAATTACACTTCTTTACTTTAGTAAATCAATCTGGTCTAGGTACAATCATAAGCAAGTAATAAAAATTACTATGAATGGAGGCTCAGGTTTGCATGCCAGCATACGAATGAAATACTAAAAGAAGAATATTTGCAGTAAGGAAAGCGCAAGAGAAATTATACTATTTGGATTCCGGAAAAGTTCGTTCTGTGCTTCTTATTGAAAGGTTACTTCTTCATTCAAAATTCGAACTCTAATTTCAAGACTGTTTTTATCTATTGAGCCACTTCTCCGACGAGGGTTTGATTCGGGTCCAAGAGAGAAATAAAGAGAAACCCATCGCTTGGACAAAATATTGACTTTGTTGTTGCTAACACTATAATATATATATATATTGGACAAAATGCATTCATATATAGTCTACCAACAACTGAGGACATTCTTAAAATACACAGTTTAATCAAGTTTTTAGACGATAAGCTTTGGTGTATCTGACCATTTTCCTCTCCACTTAGCCCTTAAAATGTTCAATAACCGTATGATGCTCTAAATATAATTCTGATGGTATTATATTGGTTGACATTGCATGATTATCCATTCAACCGGTGGTAAGCGAACCGTTTCCTCTTAAAATAAAATCAGTGCCATCTCACTTTGATTAGACACTACTTTGCTCTGGGATAAGCACAAGCAAGTGTGTGTGCAATGTGTGACTTTATAGAAGAACGTGCTATCGAATAGTTGCTGCGATCATGTTTATGACTCAACGGACGATCCTTAAGGCTGAGAATTATTTCCGGCAAAACTCTAAAACGTTATTTGAAGATTTCACAACTGATTAACCGAAACGTACCTCTGTGAAAGTTACTTTAGTGTAATGTCTAGTACAAACCCATTTTTATACCTCTTCTTTCCAACCGCATATTTCATTTTCTGAGCTGCATCGGAACAGTCATCGCTGGCTGGACGCCTATGATTTGAACAGTCGTCGAAATTTATTCTAAACCGCATCGTGCAGATCTCGCAGAGTTTGCGCCATTCTTCCTCGGTTGCGATTTCGACCGAAAATCCTTCTCCAATTTCCGGGTCCCTAATTGAAATCAACGCAGCTCAACCAGCTTATAGCATTTGTGAAACGCAGTTCGAATTAACCCTGGTTCGATAATTCAAAACCTAAATACGATCGGAATTTATGTAAACTATCGTTGTTTTTCCATCACCGTACATTTTTGAGTATCGAGTTTTGCTAACTTCGCTTTACCGTCTAATTATTTTTCCACACATGCTCATCTTGACGAACGTTTCATATGTAACCGTTACCTCATACTTACAGATCATTTGCATTTCAGATTCTGGTAATTGTTTCGTTGTTTATTGCCAATGCTAATTGTTTGACTGATATTGAGTCTGCATGTAAGACATGTACTTCGTTTCGACTTTCCTAAGTTCTTCAGAGACGTCACTATGCGTTTGGTTTATGTAAATGTAGAAGTGATTCTATCAAGCGATTTTTGTTTTTCAGAGTCAATATTTTGTATCTGTGGCAGAGATATCGTTTTAATGGTAATAGAACTTATCTCAATGATCGCAATGAAAAAAACGAATACTCCGCTGATGTGTTTCTCATCCCTCTTCGTTCGACTTTTGATTCCTGAGTCTTACAACCAGTTGTGGGTGAGTAATAATGAGATGCCAGCAAACATCTTATTTTTAGAACTCAACAGTGTCTCACTTCACAATATATCTGCGACTCAATGCGCAAACCTCTGTTTGCTGTCACTTTTCGGCCTCTCCGATCTGCTGATTGACTTAATCTCTCAGTTCCATGAACTGCTGTGACGAAACACCGTAACTCTGCCATCGCTGGTCCTTCCACGTGAAATGGCCTATCCCCAAAGAACTTAGGTCAGGATCCCTCGATCATCTCTTCCCCGCTTGATGACTTTCTTATTTCCTCGACCTTTGATTAGCTATAACGGTAGCGAGGTATATTATAAATTCTGAAACGCGATGCGTTGCGATTGTATTTACTTTTATAAGTGGAACAGCTGGAACTGGATAGTTTTATGAAGAAATGAAATGATGAGTTGTCAGTGTCCGTGTGCAGTTCCATTTCTTCTACTTAGCATCTCAATTGGACAGTGGCGTCGGCTTTTGCTAGCATTGCACGGTTGCACCTATCTTAAAGATTAGCAGATCTCTAGCTTTATGCTGGATGACCATTAGCCGAACACCATATGAATGAGAATGACGCCGTTGCAGCGTAGCACTTGTCTTTGACTTCCGTCTCACTCTTACTTCAAATTATACTGCATGGCGATGGATACAAGAGTGTGCAGTTTGCTTAGGGTTACAACCTCACCAATTTGATGGGTTTAAAAGAATGTGCTTTCTAAGGGTTACTGCGATCATGCTTAGGACTCAACAAAACCCTTAAAGAAGAGCATTAGGCTTATGTCCGTCGAAATTCTTAAGAGTCAGTTGATATTTACAAACCTCATAAACCTGAACATGCCACCATGACGTTATATTTGTATAATATCTAATAGAAAGTTGTGGCCTTAGTTTAATACAAACCTTTTTCTATCCAACTCGTTTTCAACCCTATTTTCGCAGCGATCTCTGGCGTCATTCTGGTCATTGTTACAGTCGTAGTCGTTGATATCAAACAAACGCATGCAAATCGCGCAGATCATTCGCAGTTTCTGCGTGGTATTGAAGTAGTTGCCCCTCTTCACTGGAATTCGGTAATTAAGTCCCCGACTCCTAAATGAAATCAACGCAGTTCAACTAGTTTCTGGCACATACATGAAACGCTGTTGGATTTAAGGCATACCTTAATTTAGGTTCGACATTCAAAAATCAAAATACCATTAGAATGCAGGTGAACTATTTAATACTCCGTCCCCGTGAGTTTCACTTCTCCTCATGCTACTTTTGATTCCAAAATCTTCCAACCATATTTGGTCTTCCGATACCTCGCGCACTTTTCCATACGTAACACTGCTCTCCGCGGTAATGTACATTACATCGCTGTCCCATATTATGTGAGCATCATAGGTTATAGGCGCTATTTAAACTCGTCACGTGTCCAATATCATAATTATAAGCTAGGGATAATTGGACTTTTGCACATGATTATAGTCCATGCCTGGACTCCATAATCATGTGCAAAAGTCCAAGTATCCCTAGCTTATAATTATTGAGTTTTCCAATCTGTTTTTCAGTCCTCTTGTTCTGGACCGCGCTTCTGATTCGCACATGGTGGCGGAACAAAATTTAAAAAATCTAATGGAATGCATTTACTAACTTCTACAACATTATTGATTTACATTATTGATTTGATTAGATTAAAACAGCAAATGAAACCTTACTCTCTTTTAGCTTCCGTTAGGAAGTTTTGCCCAATAGACCGTTTATCTTGACTGCAATAGAAAATCACAGTTTTGCAAGTGCAGTGTCCAGAATTCTAAAACGAAATCTATATAATCATCGTCATCGTCATCATTGCTGTCATTGTTAGTCAAAAACAAATAATAAGTATGCGGAAGAAATCTAGGTCGTCAGCGCTGAAAACATGCATATTTAGCAACGCAAATCTTGACACCATATGCATTAAAAGTCATTTTCTTCAACTAAATATTTGAATTCAACAATTTTTCCAGACATTGAAAGAAGACACATTTGTTTGTAACAATAGGGCCTATACCAAAAAACATTTTCTGTGTTTTGACCCCTCTCGTCTAGTTCAGCCTTTATCTCAATAACTAGGAGCTTACAAACGGCGGATTTTGACCCCTGACCTCACAATTATATCGTCTCCCTCGCTGCTCACACATTTCTACCTACCACTACCAGATTGATGTCCTACTCTGCCTGCCCGTTGACTCACAAATCCAAAACAAGGAATATCAGTACTGCTCTTAATTTTAGAACTCAGCAGTGTCTAAATCCACAATATCTCTGTGTGACTTAATTCGCACACCTCTGTTTGCTGTCACTTTTCGCTCTCTCCGGTCTGCGGATCGGCTTAATCTCTCAATTCCTTGAACTATTATGACGAAACACAGTACCTCTGCCAGCGCCGGTCCTTCTACGTCAAATGACTTACCTCATAAAATTTGTTGTAAGATTTTAGGTCAGGATTCACCCTAATCCCTTCAGACTTTCTTATTTCCTCGATATTGTTACGCCGAAAGCGACTCTGATTATCTATTACAGTAAGAGTTATATACATCATGCTTCTCTAACAGGACGCGAAGAGATTATATTTATTATAAAAGGTGGAACAACTAAAAGTGTACCGTTTGATAAACCATTGAAACTATAACTGCGACAAGTGGTCAGTGCCTGTGTCCAACTTTATGAGCTTTACAATAGAAGGCGATCTTTTATATCGACGGAAGAGGGCGTCCCACGATAATGACGACGATACGGATGGTCATAAACAATTAGTCTTACCGCTAAGCTACAGATCCAAGGTTTTACATCTGGCGCACGACTCACTATGGGGAGGTCACAAAGGGATGCAAGCAACGCTATCAAGAATAGGCAAAGCGTTCAGTTGGCCGTCGATGACGACTGATGTCCAAGCATACATCTTGTCCAGAATGTCAAAAGACAGCATGGACAAAGAAGGCAGACAGAGCGCCTTTAATCGAAGTGCCTATTATCGATGAAGTCTTCCATACTCTTGTGGCAGATGCTTTAGGGCCAGTGTACCCCAAGTCATCGTCAGGAAAGAAATTCATTTTGATTATTGTCGAGCAAACGACGCATTGGCCAGAGTTTATACCGCTCTCAAATGTAACTGCTAAAAGTATGGCCAAAGCATTCGTTGAGGTTTTTGCGCGTACGGGAATTCCGCGAGTAATTCGATCAGACAACGGAACGCATTTGAAGAACCGACTAGTACGAGGACTGGAGGATATGCTCGGCATATCGCCAGTGTTTTCAACAGTCGGACACCACGAAACAGCTGGGAGCGCGGAGCGCATGATTAGAGTGGTGCGGGAGATGTTGAGAAAGGTCATCGAAGACGACCCACATTCATGGGAGCATGCGCTTCCGTTTTAGCCTTCAGTTGTAGGCAGATTCCATCTACGGTCACAGGTTTTTCCCCATTTGAGCTGCTATACGCACACGACGTCAGAGGACCTCTACAAGTTATACGAGACGCGTTTACAGGGAGACAAAGGACCACCTCCAACAAACGAAGCGTGGTAAATTATCTATCGATGTCGCACGAGCATCTAAGAAAATGCGTAGAATTGGCAACAGAGAACGCCAAGAAGGCGCGACTCACAGCCAAGAAGTATTACGATAAAAATTCGTCAAATAGAACGTTACAACCAGGACAGGAAGTATTGCTTTTGAGACACTCAACCGAATACAAGTTGTTAGCGCGCTGGTAAGGACCATTCGTGGTCACAAAGAAATTGTCCGCTGTTAACTACGAGATACAGACTGACAAAGGATTGAAGACGTATCACTATGTATGGTGATATATTTCTCGCTCTTTTGGGAATTAAATAAACGACTTGTCGTTACCTTTTTGTACTGTAATTGTAATCATGTTGCAGTTCGTCAGCATGAAATTTGAATAAAGAGGGCCTACTGTTGTTATTAAGTTGAATAAATGATGATTATATTTTGCATTCAACTTTTATAGGCTATAGGTAGCTTTGGTCCTGATGAGCTTGTGCACTATGCACTAGGCTAAATGGAGGGTGGGCTTTGTCCCGGTCCAATGCCCAGAAGGCTGAAATTGAATCTATAAAATCATCATTATTGTCGTTGTATCGAAGTAAATTCGTCTTCATTTTATTGGTTCCTAATTGTAATCAACGCAGTTCAACTAGTTTCTGGCACACAAATGAAACACTGTCAGGCCCAGTGTTTTATTTCTTGCTTGAGGTGAAGTTGGCTTTATGGGAAATAATTCGTGTCTAAATAGAGGTTGGATTGTCTACAATTGTATGACTTGCAATCAACCGTTCATACTATACCTATAGCCATGTCAGCGCGAAATTAAACCAAAATATTATTATTATTATTAAGTTGAATTGATGCTTAATATATTTTTCTTTCTGTCTTTACTCGTGGGGCTTTTGTCCGGTTGGGCTCATATCCTGGAAGGCAAATGGACTATAACAATTGCAGTCCATTTGCCTTCCAGGATATGAGCCCATGAGGAACTTCATGCAGTTGTCGGTAGTCGGCACATAAGCAGATTTAAAAGAGCTTCGAACCCGTACTCTTTAAGCTACTAATCGAGTCCTTCAGTCAATCGTACCCTTGCCCCACCGCAAAAAAAAAATACGCCGAGTGAGCAGTTTATGCCACTGAGCAATTAGCGCCGTTGATGCTGACCTATGAAAGCATCTGTCGCTAGTTAAGGTCATCTAGTACATTGTCTCATTGTGTTTCTGAGCATCAATTGTGTATAAGCTACACATTTTCGTCTGATCATGACGGTTAACCCTGCATATGCCCGAGGATACAATCGATTGATTACTACGTTATTGTATCCGCAACGCTGACACCCAATTGGCAGCATGGCAGACGACTAGTGATCGTCCAATGTTTATGATTAATTTTAATCTAACGTAAGCTATGTAATGCAAACTTTTCAAACTACGTCAAAACAGTGAGCATGTTTCTTCAGATGACTTATCCATCTGTCACATACAATGCTTGACTTCTTTGCAGTGTGGCATTATTAGGTTTCAGTTCTATTTTCTGGTATTAGTCTTAGGGGTAGCTTCAATGGTATTCTTAAACATACAACAGTGTTATCATCGAAATCTCTTATAGTAAACTGAGCAACTGTTACAGACATGTAAGGAGGCGATTACTACCATTCTTAGGTAAATAAGCCGGCAAGGAACGAGTTTCAAAGTCTAGTGGATCGAAGTACTTTCAACTCACTCCCAATCGCATACGGGTACTAAATTCTACCGCACGGTGACGGATGCAAACAATTTATGAGTCTGTTTACTTACTTATGTGGATCATCTCCTTTGGCTCCGATATTTGATGTGAGGAGAAGAGAGGCGATCACAGGACAAAGCAACGCAACAGAGAACATCATCTGAAACATGACTGTTGCTGATGATTAGGCCTACTTAACATTATTGACGATAAATATTCATTTTCACAGGCATTTCCTGCATTCTTGTTGCCTGTCAATGCCTCAACTGATCTGGGTGCTGGACTATATAAATTGAACGTATGCGGTGGGGGGAGGGGGTGTAGGACTTCGAAATAAAATAAAATCCTTCATCATTTCAATTGTATCGAGGCTATTGTTCGGGATAGAAAAGAATGGTGAGATCAGAAATGAACGCTAGAGGTTCCACTAACAGCAAATCTATGTAACTATGCGCAAAACGAAAATCATTCAAAGCTGGATACCTATTTGGAAGAGAAAAACACTACATTGATGGGGTTTTAGAGACAGCGTTGCAAATATTATTCACAACTGTTCAGCTCTCTCTCACGTCACGTTTTAATTAGTTTAGTCCACGCCATGATCTGCTGGAGTGGTCATTGAGAATGCTGTTAATAATGAACTCTCGTTCTTCACCTCTCTCAAACTTCAATAGTATTATGCTTAATGCCGCTCGTCTCATTGTTTTCTTTACCAAGTACATGTATTCTCCTATTTCAAGCTTTTTTCATAATTCACTTCATTGGCTCCGTATTCAACAGCGTATACAGTTTGAAAGTTTTTAGTTCACGATTACGAAGACATTAATTGCAGAGCAAGCCGATTTAAGAGCGAACTCTTTTTAACAGTCCCTAGACCTCATAATGCAGGGTCAATGGCTGCAACCAGTCGAAAAAATTTGGTGACCAGTTCGCCCTACTCTAGCAGCGAAGCACAACGAAGACATTTGGTAGAGGTTGCACATGACTCACCCTCGAAGTTACAAGACACAAATGAATTACTGAAGCAGAAACCAACAATTGAGTCAATGGCGATTGTCGCTGCTTAAAATGTCTGGTAGGCCTACACTTTAATTTATGCAATTATTCCTAGTTCGAAATCGACAATGTCTTCCATTCAAAAAACATCGATCTATTCAATGGACAGAATCGATTGACTTGAACTCTGCGATGTGCAAGTGCATTTCGTCTTGAGTTATGTTCGTCGCGGGACTTCCGCATTCCAAAATTAAATATTAATGAGACTAGTAAACAAAATCAGAGTTGCGTGTAAAATATACTCACTTGAGATGCGAATATTTAATTCATGGAGGCATCGCTGTGTCATGTTTGCCAATGCACAGTGACGGCAAAGACAATGCCATGACACGCACTTTGATATTCAAGCGATCGTTCATCGTGACAAACCGTTTGTTGTACGGTTAAAGATGCTAAGTACGAGATGGCTGTTATTACTTAATATCTGCAAAAGAATTTGGAATTATTGAAACCTGGGCTTCAGAGGACATGGCTGATGCTGTATGCATGCACGCACGCATGCATACGTGCATGCATGTACGCATGCACGTATGCATGCATGTACGCATGCACGTATGCATGCATGTACGCATGCACGTATGCATGCATGTACGCATGCACGTATGCATGCATGTACGCATGCACGTATGCATGCACGCACGCACGCACTATAACCCAGGTAGTGCCTATTGCAAGCATGATTCATTTACACCCATGGAATACGCACGGCGAGTATTTAACAACGTGGAATTTTAGGATGTGTTGCCGAAATAAATATAATAATTCTTCAGGAATATTACAATTTGAGAAGTCCCTTTAAGGACATAAAACATACTGAGAAACACATCTCAGTGGAGTCCCACAAGGATCAGTATTAAAGATGTATGTGTATGAATTTATGTGAATGAAATACATGCTAGAATGCTCAGGGGGTATGCTTTGATTAAACACCATAAGTAAAATAAACGTAGTGTTGAAGATGAACAGACCTCACAAGAGAACCTAAACATACGAAAAGACTCATCGTGTCAGTGGATGTTGATACCTACTATGCAATACTATGACAATTAAAGAGAAGAGGACAGTGAAATATCACCCATTACATCGAAAGGACATCATGAAACTAGAGGACACTGAACCCAAAAGGGACTTGGGATTATGAATTGTTAAGATTGAAGTGAAGTCAACACAGAACAAACTCAGAAACGAGGCAATGTCAGTTCTTTATCTGATCGAAAGGAATTTCATCACATAGGTATCAACAGTTTCAAGATATTGTACAAAACGTGATATTTGACTATATCAAGAATACTGCATCCAAGTTTGGAATCCTTTCTATAAACAATTGGCTGCCTATAGTAAAAATGCGTCACAGACAATGGATCCAAATAGTCGAAAGTCTAGGAAGGTTGTTTGCACATCTGTTCGAGAAAAATAAAAACTCCAAGCAAATCAAAATCAGTTGTTATTGCCAAGATGTATAGTATAGGCTGATACTGTGTTTGATGTGTTTGGAAGTATTTGTGCAAGCGCACTTCTATGCACAATCTCATCCACGATTTCCACCCAAAACTAGCACCAGATTCAGACCTTGTATAAAATTGATAATGGCGACATAGAAATTGCTAGAATTGACTACATCATTAAAGTTAACGTATTGCATGATCTTTATATTCACAATGTTTGCAATTTGGTAAAATAAAACATATATTAATTATTTCCCAGATGAAGTATTATGTTCAGTAGCCTACAGCGCTGTTTTCCTGTGTGTCAGTTACGCCATTTCAGTGATAATTATTCTTCCAAGCAGTAATCGGCATTTCGTGCACCCAGTTTATGCACTCCTTTTCCGCTCCTTTCTCGTCCTTGTAGCAGTGAGAAGAAGTATGAAACAGAGGTTGACAGAGCCAGCAAATCTGTCTCGGATTGTAGAGTTCCTTGAAATAATCCGTGGCTTGTGTTCGATTCCTGTGTAGTAAACGGTCGAGAAGTTGTCCTGCTAAAACAAATTGCACTAAGCTAGCTAATGAATTCACTTTAACTTATAAAAGTTAATTTTTAGAATGGCATTATACACTGTGTCCGGATGAAAAGTAGTACCCAACAAAAAGTGTCACAACTCGTTCAAAGCTGCAAGTATTTGCCTGAAATTTTAAACTCAACAACAAAGACCATATTTACACGAGATCCCAAAGCCGTTTAAAAATATTCGTGAAATTGTCAAATTTATGAGCGATTGCGATGGAACACTGAAAAATTAAAGTTTCCAACATAGACCCTTACTTACGCCGACGCTGTGACGTCGTCATCAATGATATACGTCACTTGGTTTGGTGTAAGCCAAAAAAATGGCGTTTACAGAAGCAGATAAAATTTTACCTAAAGTACTCAGGCAAGAACATGGCTATGGAGCGAAAAGGTTTCTGGAGGAATTAGGTGTCTTTCGTCTGTGATTAAGTTATTGAAGAAGATCGATGGAACGGGCACAGTGGAGCGAAAGCCTGGCAGTGGCCAAAAACGCACGCCACGCACTGTTGAAAACGTTGAGTTGGTTGAAAGGCTGGCATTAAGCCAAGAAAATGCACCAGGAACCCACAGAACAGTGCGTCAGATTTCGAAAGATATTGGGATTCCGAAGACCGCGGTTCATGAAATCATTTCCAAGGACTTGAAACTGGTTTGTTTAGGAAGAGGCGAGCACAAGAGCTAACAAGAGCAAAGAAACAGACACGTCTTGTACGCGCGAAGTAGCTGCTAAAGAAATACCCCGAACACACAGTTCCATTCATATGGTTTACGGACGAAAAAGTTTTTACCGTCGCTCCTCCTGTCAACCTCCAGAACGATCGCGTTTATGCGGCGGATGGAACGCGGAAGAAAAATATGCCAGCTGAACGTCTCCTCAAAACACGTTCACACTTTTCAAAGTCACTATGGTCTCAGTCGGCGTGTCAACCCTAGGGTGCACTGATTTGATCTTCGTCGAGCCGGGTGTGAAGGTGAATGGTGCGTACTATCGCGATGTGTTGCTCGCTCAGCATATGCTTCCTGCCATCAAGCACGTGTCTGGCGGCTACTTCACATTCCAACAAGACAGTGCCCCTGCGCACCGAGCACGTGAGACCATTGCTCTACTGTCCCGGGAGACACCCGACTTCATATCACTGCAGCTGTGGCCACCCAACAGTCCAGACCTCAATCCAGTTGACTATCAAATCTGGAGTGTACTGGAGGAGCGCGTTTATCGTTCCCGTATTCGTGACATCGATCACCTGAGGGCACGTCTGGTTGAGGAGTGGCAGCTCCTTGACCACGTTATCATCGACCGGGCCATAAAACAGTGGCGTCCACGTCTACGGTCGTGTGTCCGTGAACGAGGAGGACATTTTGAACACCAGCTGTAGCCGAACTTCACTTCTTATGTAAGGGCCTATGTTGGAAACTTTAATTTTTCAGTGTTCCATCGCAATCGCTCATAAATTTGACAACTTCACGAATATTTCCAAACGGCTTTGGGATCTCGTGTAAATATGGTCACTGTTTGTTGAATTTAAAATTTCAGGCAAATACTTACAGCTTTGAACGAGTTGTGACACTTTTTGTTTGGTACTACTTTTCATCCGGACACAGTGTATAACTGTTCCCATATAACGAGCTTAATAATTGAAACAGGGCCCTACATAAATAAACATGCACCTTTTCCATTTAACGTAAATTGCCTTTAATTGCAATTATTTTATTGTTGCACTTAGGCCTACATTAGACTCTACATGTATAGCAGGGGTGTAACAAGCGGGGCGGGCAGAGGGGGCACCGGAACCCCCAGTTTCAAAACTGGGAGGGGGGGCAAAGTCCCTCAGGTTTAGTGCTCATTGACCTCATGTGCCCTCCCCCCCCCCAATCAGTTCTTGTTTATGTTTCTCCAATGGCTTTTTAAGATGACTCTTGTTAAGATAATTTGTGCCCCCATTTTTAAAATTTATAGAGGCAAAATTCAAAATATGGGGCAAAAAAATTTGGCGCTTCGCGCAATCTTTCTTTAATTATGCCCCCACTTTTCAAAACATTGTTACACCTCTGGTGCATAGTAAAAGAACTAGACATTAGAATTTTCTTATAAATATGTAGTAACATATCATTAGCAGCTCATGATTGCATGCCTGCATCCGAATGAAGAGGCTTATAAGTATAAGAATGCTATCAGTGACAGCATAGACAACTTCAGAGTTTCAAACCCATGTTTTGTCGGTGACAGTTTCTGGGTGGTCTTGCTTAGCCGCCATTTATTTCTTTCAGATATCCAACACCAACCAAAACACTGGTTTTCTCTGCATAACCACGTCTCTGATATCGCTGTTTTATGATGTTGCCAACAGTAGATTCACCAAAAACTTGGTAGAGGCGCTTTAATACCAAGGTCTCCATTAGATTTTGAACGGCGAGAGAAATCAGACGATAACATGGGAATCATGACCGGATTTTCAAGATAAATCAGAAAGCTATGGCAGCTTTTAAGTGATATACATTCAAACTTACAATGAGAGTTCATGAAAGAATGTGCCATTTACTAGTTATTCAGCAATAAAACGTACAAAAATATGTAATTTATTCGGAAGTCCGCATCCAGTAGTAACGAAGGACTTGCCTCTACCTTCCGTCTCACGATTCAAAGTGAAATTGCGTGGTGATAGAAACAGAAAGCTATTCAAAAATATTTAGCAACGATAGATTCAATCATCTAAAGAGTATCTATAGAGTCGTCTAAACAGAAGGTTTCATATAAAATAACGCTTCTGACGAGTATATGTGGATGATTTTTCTTTCTTGCTTAACCCAAAATATCAGCTGCATTGTTGCAACGGCAATGAGCTAACTTTAAAAGTATTTTCATTCCGCTTCCATACATACAGATTACAGACATAATAATATTATATGTAATAATATATATATATATATAATTGAAGCTGTGATCATACTACACTTCAAACGTAATTTCATTCCACTTTCGTCCAACTTCATTCGGCATTTCGATAATCAAGCTTTCACATCGATCTCTGGCTCCATTCTGGTCGTTGTAACAATCATATAGATTACAGACATAATAATATTATATGTAATAATATATATATATATATAATTGAAGCTGTGATCATACTACACTTCAAACGTAATTTCATTCCACTTTCGTCCAACTTCATTCGGCATTTCGATAATCAAGCTTTCACATCGATCTCTGGCTCCATTCTGGTCGTTGTAACAATCGTTGGAACTGAGATTGTACAACATCAAACAGATGGTGCAGATTCTGCGCAGTTTCTTTGGTGTATCAAAGTAGTTGTACGGCTCTATCGGAAATCCAGCTTCATTTAACGGTTCCCTAAACGATATCATCGCAGATCATCTAATTAATGCCATGACAAACATGAAACGCAATTAACTATAACCAATTATTACGATTATTATTGTTATTATTATTATAATTATTTGTTCACGCTTATCTTTCTTTGACTCATTTGTTTTTATCGAGGCGTTATCTTTCTTAGTCTTTAAAAGTGTTTTTATGATATATTTCTTTTGGATTATCTTAAATTGCTGAATTGTCACTGTATGTTATAGCATCATTTTTTTAAGCGGATCCGTTGGGCCTATAATTCATCTGTCAATCATATCATTTGAAAACTGTGGCAGAGACTTTGTATATCGCAATTAAGGTGTTCTAATTAATTTCAATAAACGAATTACGCCTAAACTGAAAAGTATAATCTCAAAACTGTGATCTTACTCCTCTTGGTTCGTCTTTTCAATCCAGAGTCTTCCAACTACAATCGGATTTTCTCTAATGTAATCCATGCACTTATGGTTCGCTTCAGTTCCGAGTTTGCTGCAGTCACTGGAAATGATGTCGGTAAGTGACGTGCAGATCCCGCAGATCATCTGCTGTTTCTTTAGAGTGCTGAAGTAGTAGTTCACGGGCGGAAATCGCTCCCTAAGCGAAATGAACAGAGTTCAAAGGAGTTCTTGGTTACCAATCTATTATTATTATTATTTTTATTATTATTATTATTATTATTATTATCTTGAGTTTTCCTACATGCCTCTTATTTGTTCGCGCTATGATTGCAATAACCCATCTAATTGCATTCTTGGTTGTTAACTACATAATTTATAGGTTTGTTTTATGTTATTATTCAGTAGGCTTTGCATGTACATGTATGTGTTGAAATTGCCATGGTTAGTGTGCCGCGAATTGGCAGAACTTTGAGCAAGTAGGTTCGGCATAATGATGTATACTTATATAGGGCTGTGAGATTTGGATACGTATATTTAGTGAAAAAAGCACCGCTCAGGTATAATTATGACCGTGAGGTCCTGAGGGATTTACTGGGTCATAACGTCAACAGGAGACATAGAAGATGAAGGAAGGACCCTCGGACGGTTGGTCGGCGAATGTAAATAGTACACGTGTGAATATGTTCGCGAAGACGAAATATCAACGAGGCAAGCCAACGGAAAACCGAAGACGGCGGCTCCAGTGCAAGCTAACATTCTAGGCTGGAACCTGACCTTGGAACCCGCCGTGGTCACAAGGTCGTTCTCCATACTTTGGTCGGACGCCAACATGTTTTTTGCGAGAGGTACAACGAGGTGTTCAGCCATTCCATCTTGGCTAATGACGGAAAACGAATTTTCTTCTCTACTTTTTTCCGGCAGGACACTTTCATGACGGAAAGTGCTGAAGGAATTGTGAGTTGCGTGGGGGGAGGGTGCGAGGGCTGCATGGGGAAGGGAACAGCCTTCGTTTTGGGGTTTCTTTATGTGGATCGTTGACTGTTAATTCAGTCTTTTACTTTTTGTCACTATTTGAGACTACGTTTTTCAAACGAGACTATGTGCGATGACTCTCCGTCGAGTCATCTATTGGTCCAATGATTCTCGTGAACACCCTTGTCCATTTTGTCACAGGGTGACACTCAACATCTCAACGAATTCATAACACAGTGTTTTGTGTTTTTCACTGAAAAATGTAGGCTACGCACTTACTGAGGTTCACAAATTGTCAGGGTTTCAATTTTAATAATATCTAATCAAACAAATTTATTGAGTTCTGCTATATCGCTGCCATAGTTAGATTAGATTTGAAAGAGCAAGTGAGAACTTACTCTCGTTTAGTTTTCGTTGGTATATTTGCGCTAATTAACCGCTCATCTCGTCTGCAAGAGAAATATTTTCATGACACAAAATTTGCTTTGTCAGCGCTTTATTGCATTTACAATTCGTGCTGTTGCCTGTATTACATATTACTTTACGAGACTTTAGCATGTTCATGGAAATGCATAAATATTGTAGGGTGTCAGTATTGTTAAAGTAATGCATGTCAGATTAGGTCAGTTTAATAATCTAACATACTCTAAATCCATTTGGCCAATTGTACACGAACCTATTTTTACTGAAAATTGAACTAGCGTCATGACGAAAATATTCTTCTCCTGCAATCTAACACTGATTCAAAATTATACTGCCTTGCGATTAATAAAACAGTGTGCACTATGCAATTAAGTCTCAGCATAGACTCGGACATTCAGTGCACTGCGACTGTTATTGACGAAAGAATTTTTAAATTATCATATTCTTATGACAATGATTGCTTACCCATCATTGTTCCGAGGTAAAAATTGATTAATGGTGACGCTATTGTCTCCATTGCGATTAGCTATAACGCCATTAATCTGATTCAATGCAAAGGTTTCTTGATTTCCCCGCCTGTGAGGAGGGTGTATACATAATCTTCCAGTGTTTATGATTTGGCTGAAATATTGTCTACCCTGTAAACAGTTTCCCCATTGACATAGAATCATCCATATCCATGATATGAAGTTTGAAGTCTCTCTTTTTAAACTGGCCCATCTATTTTCGGTTGCATTCAATATAATTTGAAATAGGATTAAGAAAATGCATTAAAAGGACTAATGTTTCTCGCGTGCTATTGACATGGAATAAATGTGAAATTGAATAAGAAAATAATTATGATACCATATGTCTTATAGTGGTATAATAATCTAGCACGTAATAATACCAACAAACTAAGTGTCATTGTTAGCTGATGTCAGGTAAATATCTGGTCCAGTAGATCGCAAGACATGTCCTTTACTTTCCATCTTATACCGGTAATACTTTCCACGGGACGTTGATTGAGACATGATTATAAAATGAGCCAACACTTTTAATAACCCGGTTTCTTACTTCTGTCTATCATGTCTTTGGGCTCCGATACCTGATAGAACAGATGCGATCAGAGGAAAACAGAAAGCAACAAAGATTCTCATCTGAAAAACAAATGTTGATGATTGCTTAAACGTTTGGCGACAAATATTCACAAACAATATAATGTGTTTTGCCAGTTATGAGTTCAGCAATCAGTATCTCATGTGCCCTGTGTGCTGAAAATAGGTTTAGTTAACTGATGCGGTGGGAGAAATGACTTGAAAAGTAATGCAAGTCGCCCATCTGTCATTGAACCGAAGATCATTTATAAATAGAAGCGGTTGGTGTAAGATTTAAGATTATGCAACGTACTCAGCGCCGTAGTGAAGGGCGAGAAAGTCGAACCGACCAGGCGGTAATTGATTTACATAGGTCGGCATTTCCGGTAAAAAACATAACCACAATTATTTTTGTATAGGCCTAACTTGCATTCCACAAGATTCGTGTTGCTCTAGTCTAAATCTGGCACCATATTTTTTAGCGTTAAATTCTCGACTTAAAACTAACATAGGCCTAGCCTATACGATATACAGATGGACCATGGAAATGATCGAATGGCACCTGGTTTTAATAGACACGGCGCAAAAGAGAAATGACATTATTATTATTATTATTATTATTATTATTATTATTATTATTATTATTATTATTATTATTATTACTACTACTATTACTACTACTACTAAATATCTTTCATTCGAAAGGTGCGAAAGGCATGGGGAAATTAAATTAACTAGCGTCGTCTTGCGCGTGTCTTGCGATTAATATAACAGAAACTTGCAGCCGACAAGATCATCTCCGCTGGGTTTTGTCATTTATTATTTTAATCTAAACTTAATGTCAACTTGACGCGTAAATATGTTTAAACTAGCATCAGTTATAAATAATAAATATTCATTTATTTTGTGATTTATTTGCTTTTTGTTTGTTTATTAGATCAAATTGACTGCGTATTATTAGCGGAAGTATACAGGCAGATAGCAACCTCGGTGTTATTTGTTCAAAGTTCTTTGGTACTGGATTGTCGTCTTGGATATTACCCTCGCCTCAGGTGGCACTTTGCCTCGCAACGCCACTGATCACCAGGTAGGCCTGCCATCACGAACAAATGTTTGTGACGGATGCTCACAAAGAAAATCATTCAAATCCAATACTTTCGAGCTAGTCCCTTCAAGGGCGATACATTTTTCAGGAAGTTCGGTGTCTTTAAATGAATTTGATTTTAGAGGGATCTCGTTTGGGCATACCCTTGATCCACATTTGGCCAAGACCTGAGACCCACATTTGCAACGAATCGCACAATGTATGTCACCAGTTCGCCTTACCCTAGCAATAATGTACAACCAAGATATTAAGACAAATGTTACAAAGGATTGTACTAGGATTCACCTTAGAAGTTGCAAAACACACACGAAGTAAAGCAGTAGTAGAAACCGAGTAAGGATTCGGCGGAGATTACTTCTTCATAAATAATATCAGTGTAGGCCTACATGTCAATTAATATTTGCAATTGTTCTGCGTTCGAAATAGACAATGGCTTTTCTTTTTACATACGCCGCATCCTGTAGTGAATAGAAATATACTGATTTGAACTCGGCAATGTCCAGGTGCATTTCGTCGCAGGACCATCCAAAAATTAAATATTTATAGGCCATCATCAATCAACGGAACAAGTAACAAATTTAGAGGTGGGTGTATCGTTGAACGTCAAGAATCGTGCGGGGTGTGTTCCGGAGCGACAAGCTTCTTATTCCCTATCTTCATGCAAAATCAAGACTGTCAACGCAAGGAAGATGCATTAACCATAACTTTACTAATCGTATCATTAGAAACCTGTGGCAAAGACTTTGTATATCGCAATCAAGATGTTCCAATTAATTTCAATAAAAGAATTAATTCAAAATGTATAATCTCGAAGTTGTGATCTTACTCCACTTTGTTTGTCTTATCAATCCAGAGTCTTCCAACTGCAATCGGATTTTCTCTAATGTAATCCATGCACTTATGGTTCGCTTCAGTTCCGAGTTTGCTGCAGTCACTGGAAATTATGTTGGTAAGCGAGGTGCAGATCCCGCAGATCATCTGCCGTTTCTTTAGGGTGCTGAAGTAGTATTTCAAGGGCAGAAATCGCTCCCTAAGCGGAATGGACACAGTTAAAATAGAGTTCTTGATAGTAATCAGGGAGTCAACGCCATAGCAACCAGGAGCAAAGGCCCTACCAAGAAATAGGAGGGGTAATCTCATTGAGAAATTAGAGGGAAAGTTAATTAAAAGAATTTGTATGCCATTAAAAGCTTTTATTATTTGAAGTTGAGACATTCCGTACTATTGTACAGTGTCAATGTGCGTACCAACAACTTGGTTAAATCTTGTATGCGCCCTTGGACAAAATTTGTCCGTTTGTCAGTTAATATTTCGAGTGGGTGAGTGTTGTTCCAATGACATAGGGGCAGATGCGGCGATTTCGTTTGACAGGAGGGGCACCAAATGAGAAGAGTAGAAAATGTGGGGGCAAACGTATAACGTGTCCCTTCTTTGTAAAGACTTGTCCCTATGGATTACCCGGGATCGCCGCTTCTGCCTAAGGGATTAGGTTGTTCCAGTGACTTAGGGGACTAGACACCTCTGGAAACAATTCACTGAAATGCAACGCAATTTCACCAGGGTTCAAAAGAAAACTCAGGGATTACCTCAATTGGTTTACTCAAGTTAGATTAGATTTGCAAGAGGAGCAGAAAATTTACTCTCTGTCTGCCACACTTGTTGTTCTTTTACACCGTTATGAATGATTGGACGGTTTGGGAAATATCGTACAGGTAGCAGGCCTACAGTAGTTGGTCATCTTTTGCACACTCGGTCAGATGGGTATGTACTTAATACGCACCAGTGTCTATGTACAATGTACATAACGATGACGATGACGATGATGATGATGACGACGACGACGATGATGACGACGACGACGATGATGATAATGATATTATAAGAAAAGATGCGCACCATTACCAAAAAGCAAAAACATTTATTTATATCGTAGCAGGTACACACACTTAAATTAATTAATCGTTAACAAGAAGTTTGAACAATAATGACAAAACAATGTCATGCGGCTTATAAACCGAAACAACGTTTACTATTACATCATTCCTAGTAATGATTATTTCGAATGTATTTACACAAAATAAACCAAGGTAATTTCACTTTATTTCAATAATTGGATCAAAGAACCTTAATTGGCTTTAAAATTGCCTGAGCGTCACAGAAAGAAAGAAGGAAAGAGTGACATCATGTAAATCCAAAGCAGACATCTAAGGATATTTGCGGCAAATATCTCCTTTGGGATTTATAGTTTGTTTGCAGGATACAATTAGTGACACATCTATTTAACTTTGAAGATAATGAATACTGCAAATTATTAACTAAATGAACTGCATATGTTCAAAATTCCCAATGCGAGTAAAACAATCACTCTGTATGGACACGAATCAAAATATTGTCTTCAGCCTGTCTTCCACAGACATTCAGACCAGTCAAAGAAACGATAATAATGAACAATGAGTGATGATGGTGAATACAAAGGTTTTGGCGATGACAACAATCGGGATGACCCTGATAAACTACATGAGCCAACAGGGCCAGGTCAAAATCATAAGTAATTGTAAATATTTACACTGATGTCTCGTAATTTTTAAGCAACTGGCTTCTTTAATGAACATAAAATAGTGTCAGTTAAATATAAACAAGTTTTCAAGCAGCTTCGTCTGTTTTGACCAGTTACTGTTACCTAGACACATCAACCACGAGAGTGTACTATATAAAAACCATTGGGAAGTCAATATAACGCGTCATAAATATTTAAATATTTGAATGACCCTGTAATGCCTCGTTGTATTGGCTTCCCATGCATTTTAGTACACACACGTCGTTAAGGGGTTGAGTCGACTGCAACTGCTTCAAATATTTCTTAGGTTAAACAAAATATGCAGTGTAATAATGTTCAAGTATTTATAACTATGGTTGTTTGCCTTTGTACAACAAAGTATTATCGGAGGACCGATTATTAAACAGTTTGGATTTTCTAATTGTTTTATTAATACCACTACACTAGCTTTAGTTTATGAAGGGCGGTTGAGGAAAATGAAGTTGAAAATAGACAAACATGACAGCATAAATTGCGGAATGGATTCAACCAAAAGTCAGTGTGTTCCTTTGAAAAATGGACTACTCAAATTATTGTCGTTTCGATTTGAAACGACCATTAACTGAGGAAAAAGGATTGACCGCCACCACTTTACGCCCTTCATGACACCATTTAATCTAAAATAAATTTCGTTATAACAATTTTTAAAGCCCATCGGATATATAATGGCCCACTGAGTTTCACCTAGGAAAGGCGGGTCGGTATTGACAGGCTTAAATTTTAATTTCGAGAGGAATGTTTTACTGCCCCTGTATAGCAGATTATTAAGCGAACGAATGGTACTGCGGGTTGCTCAACTGCAGCACTCCATTCGTAAATTCATCATTTTCTGCTAAACTGGCCAGGATTTACATGTGTGTCGCTCTACCGCAACACCCTTTCTTAATCGTTTTTTGAATCAGTTCTTTACCGCATCTACTACCAATATTCACTACTCATTTGATATTATAAACCAAGAGTAGTTTCAAATGGTCTGTAATAGATCAACTCCATTATGACGTGTAAGGCTTTCTAAACCAGCGAAGGGATGCTGAAGAGCTCTAAGTAATGGAGTCTCATAGACAAAACAGCTTCTAAGCTTCTATCGTGAACAGCTTGGATACGAGGCAGGCAGTTCAGGCCTTTCACTCTATGGGGTAAGCACACTTATCGAGCCATATTGTAGACCACACGTTCTAAAGGCGTTTGGCCTAAGCCAGCAGAATACGTACAAGATCGCGTTCGGTAGAATCTAAGCTAGAATGTTCCACAACGTTTTGTCTCTTTTATTCAAACAGAGCAGGTCCGTCAACGCGGCTGCCATTGGTAAGTAAGTAAGCAGGTGCCGTTGTCAGACAGACTTAGACGGTGAGCGACTGAAATGATAAGCAGAACAAGGAATAACTGATAATGAATTGTGCTATCGAAAGAATGTACAGTCTCTCATGGTTGTACAGTAGCAATGTTATTGTTGTTATCATCATCGTAGTAACTGTAATAATTGCCGTCGTCGTAATAACCGAAGTCACTTGCTTGTTCTCTTTCTTCTGCCTCACCACAACCATCACCGCCACACCCGCTTCCACCACCACTACCATCACACCCAGCACCAACACCACCAAACAAGCAACACCAATTAGACACCCACCATCACCACTCCACCAATCACCACCACACTCCACCATTTTCGACCTAAACAGCTGTGGTCCTACCATAATGGCGTCCACGATGTCATTGTTGTTATCTCTGAGTGACCGTGCTGCCATCGTACGACTGACTCCAGTCTGTGACATCACGAGCTCTATGTCCTTAGGATCCATTCCTGTTTCGTCCACCTGTCCACACAAAATCATAATTATTTAATTTATATACCTTTGATGGGCTTCATTGTCTAACGTCATCTAGTAGTTGTTTTAGTTGCAATTTAACGATACTGTGCGATGGGAAAGATCACTAGCCTCGCTCTCCTCCTTTATCCAGGCGTGGAACTCTCACTGACAGATTATCTTGTGGTTTCAGGGCCGTTGACGTCGCCTTCTTCCGATTACAGGCATGTGACTGGCACTACCAGATAGTGCACCAAAACATTATGACTAATTTCATCTGTTATGTTAGATGTTTGACATAACATAATGAAGCCATCCATGGCTTCCGTACAGTTAAATTCGACTCCTGTAACGGAATGTGATTATTCGTTTCAAGATGTGTCAGTTTTGATGTCGTTAAGCAAAGATCATTGCTATAAACTATATTATTATTAAATTTTAAATAATATTAATAATAATACTAATTATTATTATTATTAATACTATTATTATAAATTAAATTATTTTTACCATAATTATGATTACTTTTTTTCATTGTATTGCAATTTATTATTATTATTATTATTATTATTATTATTATTATGGTTATTATTATTACTGTCACATTCCATGATGTTTATATTTTAAAACCGTTCATGATTCACATCAACTCAGATGAACCGCTGAGTCTACAATAATCGATCAAAACATCTGCATCGCAGTTTCTCAACAGCATCTCTTAATTCCAATACAACATACCAGTCCATCCTCCTCAATATCTTCACAGTGGGCTGCAGCAGCAGCCGCTGACCGCCGTAGGACGTTTTGAGAGAATGCGGTTCGTACGCTGACTGCTGCTGAAGCTGCCCTGTCTCTAGTCAGCATCTCGGCTGCTGCGATCTGAGCCTTTCTCTTCAGATTCTCCACCTGTGAAGCAACGAATGACGTCGTGCGTCACTGACTATTTTTAACTTGTAGCGTGAGTAGAAATGCAACTACAGAAACTAGATGGACCATATAATATGATATGCTAAACAGATATTTAAATTCAAAATAGAGATATAACAATAAATATTTCACTTGGAGCCTAAGTAGAAACTATAGAAATAATTAATTGGTTCATATAATATGATATGCTAAAGAAGAATTCAAATTCTACATTGAGTCATAACTATGCACAATTGACTGTCGTTCATGATCGTTTGCCGAATTAATGTTTGTGTTTAAATGATATTGTAAATTAGGCAAATTCCAAAATAATTCTTACGCGTTGCATTCAATTTTTACAGCTCTAATGCGTTAAATGCTGCTTTGGGATAAGTCAGGAAAGTCAAGAATTTGGGATAAGGTCAGAGTATTATCATCCACGAAAATTCACAAAACACGTAATCAACATCGAAAAAGAGACAAAAGTCCCGGACGTAACACACATACATAATCTAGGTCAATAACACAGTTTTGTCAGCTTCACATCCCTGTTAAAATATAAACATCACAGAATGTGACAGTAGTAGTAGTAGCAGTAGTAGTAGTAGTAATAATAATAATAATAATAATAATAATAATAATAATAATGTGAAACATATATGTATAATAATAATAATAATAATAATAATTAAAAACATGTTAATATAATAGTAACAATAATAATAATAATAATAATAATAAAATATTCTGAGCTGGAGAAGAAATACATAATAATAATAATATTAATAAAAATAATAATAATAATAATAATAATAATAATAATAACAATAATAATAAAATATTCTGAGCTGGAGAAGAAATACATAATAATAATAATAATAACAACAACAATAATAATAAAATATTCTGAGCTGGAGAAGAAATACATAATAATAATAATATTAATAACTAATAATAATAGTAGTTTAACCAAACAATATAGACACTCGTGCACTCAATTTCATAAACTATTTATAATGATAATAATAATAATAATAATAATAATAATAATAATAATAATAATAATAATAATAATAATAATAATAAAAACAACAATAGTTCCAGGTTTAACCTAGTGTCAAGTTTACAATGTAGTTCTATAGATTAATATACGTTCTATTAATGCACTTCATATCGTTGTATCTCTGAATCTTCACTTTAGTTGCCTATCATAATGTATACAAGCGCAGGCAGATGCAGTTATCTAATCGTTTGCTAATGCAGCGTCCGCTGCCACACCTGAGGCAGCGGACGTTGCATTAGCAAACGATTATATAATTGCAATAACACAATAACATAATGAAGTGAAGATTTCGAGCTAATACCTTTGCCACCCCAAACACTATGTATGTATCAGATGACGGACTTTTGAAAACTTCCGGATTGGCTATGACATACAGAATGTTCCTTGACTCTTTTATTGTTACCCTGGAGATTCCTTCGACTGGCTTCAATCCTAAAATTAGTACAACACACACAACAGTTACTATTATATGACGTTACTAGAAAATCAGAATTAATTTAAGCAATACGAGAGCATAATAAAGGTCTTAAGTGGTTCAGAAAACGCGTGGTATATGTTATGACTATTGCGAGTTAATCTGTTTAGTGGGAACAGGGTAAGCCTTGATTTCCAGCAAATCGGAGAGTATCTTCCTGTGCGTTATAGGCTCGTGAACGAGATTGCCAGATAATTAAAAATAAAGCCTCTGAATTGCACCTTTCGATCAAGACTAGGAAACTTTTGCATAGTTTGGAGTAATCGAATATTCAGATAATATCCAGAACTGCACTGTAATAGACAATGGCACAAGCTGGGAACGTCTGCTGAGGTAAGCGATTTGACTGGCATTCAAGTTGATAGCAGCGTAGGCGACAATATTCATTTGACATAAATAGCAAAAAAATCTCAGTTGACTCATATTAGTTGCTGGCAACTTGGCCTAACAGTCAATCAGTAATCACTCAACTTTGAGATTTCACTAACTATGCTGTGGGATGGAGTTGATTGATCAACTTCTACCATATTTTTCATGACAGTTAAGTGCCTAATTATTGCGTGGGGTCAAAGTCTTCGATGTCCTGCTGAATTTTGCTCTGATGGATGTAAGTCTTTAAGAGAATTTGTTGGACAGATTCTAAGCTACAAACCGAGTTTTGATAAAGCCTTTCTTGCTTTCTTTTCGCTTCGACTTGGCTTCGATCTGGACAATGTGTTTGAAAGACCCTGAGTAACAGAAATGACACACATTAAATAGGAACAACTCAGAGGTATATGAATATAGAACAGGTATACATGTATACACAGACACAGAGATAAACAAATGAATATTATATCGAGACAAAGATAGATAGAAACACAGAAGTAGACGGAAACAAATAACGATAGTGAGAGGACAAGGTTATTGAACGAGACATAATTATTATGAATATTTACCAATGATCAGTAACTTCTATAGCGCCGGTGTATAATGCATACGGCACATACCATAAACAATTCGTAATCAGATCAACAACCAGAGACCCATAAAAGATCCTTTCCCTACAAGTATACAGAAAGATAATAATTGCAAAGTTATTGACTGAATTCCAAGGCAGGCTTTCAAGGATCTCTTTTTGTTGATTAGAATCCATTGTGTTGCTAATTGGAGTAAGTAATTATGTCGTAAACTGTCAGGACTGTCTATAAGACAACTCGACAACGTCAGAATCATTTCACTTATACACACAGAGGCAGCCTTGATGAGTCTCTGTTTGAAGTGGTGCTATATAAATTTGCATTTAGTCCATCACTGAGCCCGAAATATTTTTCTTAAATTTTGACACTAACCTACTGGATATGACTCATTAATGTTAATGGTTAACTCAGATCACAACCAGTCACTGTTCGCCGAACTCGTTAGTTAAGTGTTTAGTTAAATTTTTAGCTAAGCTGTCTCTAAGATTAATTGAATAATTTTGAAGAATATAAAATTTTCCTACAGGGTAAGATGTGTCTCGAGACACCCGTGAATCTGTGAAAAGCTGTAGGTGCTGTAATATGCCAAGCAAATTTATGTCGACAGTAACGACCTCTGTTGTCAAAAGCTATCGTTAGACTCTGGTTCCAGGTGTGTCTCACTGCAGCCTTAAAGCTAAGATGCTACTTGAGTATCACTATTAAGTGGATCGTTTTACCCCGTTTGGTTTCCTATTTGCTTGTTTACCATGAAGTCTGTATCATGAATGAATGTAATATGTACAATTGGAAGCAAATCAAAGATGTTTTAATTTGACAATGAATTTATTTTAAAACTACTTTGGGGCTAAGCAGAGGCAGAGACAGACAGACATACCAATTCGGATGCTGTATCGTCCAGTTGGTCGGTGACCTTCAGTGACCCCGATTCCTTCAGATGTGATCCCTTGCCATCCCTATCACCCTCCAAGTCTTCCGCCACTGATTCATCGCCAGATGACTCCGACAACGAAGACCGAAGACTGTTCTTCACCTGCCTATCACCTGAACCAGTGAGGTCTATCTTTAGACCGTCATCTTCGAGAACCTCGAGGGCCTCATCAAATGGAACGTCTGTAGGGCCTGAGATCAGAGGGTCATTGCCCTCGGTGGGGGTAACTACCTCGTCAGAGGGGGTGCTGTCCTCACTGTTCGGGAACTGACCCTGAGTAGGTGAAACGGCATCGCTCTGAGCGTCACCGGGGGATGTTGTGTTAAACGTTGATGCATCACCGGATGCAAAACTGGTCTCATAGATCTGGTAGACTGGTTTCCCTGGAGGTGGAAGAGTCTTCTGTCTGAGCTTAAAATCTGAAATCACATTAATCGGATCACATAAGCGGACGCAAATCAATGGTCTATGTCCCTAGCGGCTAAGCCATAAGGTTGAGTGAGTTTCTAAGACAGAAAAGGTTAATTGGTGTAGTGTACTATGCTAGTGATGTATACATTGCATATTCAAGCAATCAATCAATGTCAATTTGATATAGCGCACCTTCAAGGTATCTACCCAGAGGCATTACCTGAAGTCCCACATTCACCATTACAGCGTACTTATGAACGGACTTGATTTGAGGGAGACTATAGATGTATACAAATGCCCGCGGAGTAAAGCACGTAAGATGATGAGCGTCAACATCCTTTACAGACTTCACACATTTATCACAGAAATTTGCATAATTATGCCTAAAATTCGTTTGTGTTTGTAGAATACATGAATGCAGTTGCGAATCGAAATAAAGTGCTTTGACAATTAATAGCAAAACTTTACTGACGATCACATTACAGTCTACAAACGGTTAAATATTTAAAAAATTTTTATTTATTTAAAAATTGTCGTTGACATATTTTTCGTGATTTTTTATGTTTCTTTTGGTGTGCAATTGCGTATTGTTGCTTCCATGCAGCGCCTTCACTACACATTATTGACGGTATAATACATCACACATTACTCCTATCGTAATACATTACACCTATCGTAATACAATGCGTTGCACACCAGACACCACTCATTACTCGTGCATATTATATCGCCATCAAGAATTGCAACCAAAATGGTTCTCCATGATGTTCGTCTAACCTTCGCTAAGTTCCTTGGCTGGCTTTCTAAAGCAGTCACGAATCGCTCTCTTACAAATTCGTCCAATTGTTTTCATCTTTTTCCAACCGGGACTTTTTCTTCCAAAGAATTTCTCCTCTAAACGTGTACTCCAACTTTAATCGTCGCTCACTAGTTTTCTGCCCGGCCGGCGTATCTTCCCTCTCGGCAGCCGGAGCCCAGGATATCGCATGGCCATGGGTCCAGACAGGCCGCGCTGAGAGCGTTATTACGGAGCGGACTAGTAGGTACGTGGTGTACAGTTCAGTAGTTGCCGCTCCGATTGTGGACTGCTGTACGCTTTCCAGCTTCTCCAGCCATAGTTTCCAGTCAGTTCTTCCCTGCCTGCCTGCCTGCCTGCCTGCCTGCCTGCCTGCCTGCCTGCCTGCCTGGCTGTTCATGGTTGTACGGTCGGATTAGTCCAATTTTCCAAGCGCTGTATAATTTGCACCGTTCGTCCGATGATTCTTATACCAGCCACGTCCAGAGATTCGTAGTGTGTAAAGGTTGGCTGACTGATCCATTGGTGTGTCAGTCTTTCTAGTCATTCGTCTGCCTGTATGTCTGCATGATTGCCTCTCTGTCTCTCCACCAGTCTATCCGAATATCTGTCTGCCCATTTGCATTTCGATTTGTCTGTTTGTCTGCTTGTTTCTGTGTTTTCATGTACGCCTGTTCGTCTCTCTGCCTCTACGATTTGTCAGCCACGATCTGGCTCACTGAGTAAGTATTCGTGTTTGGAGGCTTCCATGCTTTTTATTTACTCCATCACCAATCCATCCGCTCATCCTTCTTTGTGTCCGTCTGATTGTCTGTATGTATATAAAGCCCCGACGTACATGCACGTACATACGCACGTATGGACGTATATATGTAGGCCCTATGTATGTGCGACACTGTGTGTAAATATTATATATATAATATATATATATGCCTATTTCTACGTACGGGTGTCTGAACTTTGAACCCGGTGCCTGCCACTCACAAGTGAGTCAGATAGACATAATGTTGGCTATTTTGGTCGTCCACTTGTTACATCTTTCGGTCGCCTGTACGGACATATACGGTGTACAAACATATGCATGCTTACACACTGAACACACATAGTATGAATCATGGCTGCTTAAAGTGTATTAAGTTAATAAGTTGTTTTTAAAGAAAAGAAAATGAGGGAGAAACGCTTAAAACGGGAAAAGTAAACGATTTGACATCACAGCTGTGTTCACAATTTTATTTCTATCAGAAAATGACACAACTTGTTAATAAACATTCATCAACAGCATTTATTTTAGTTTTATATGTGTTGTCTAATAAGAAATTCAGAAATTGAGAACATTGAAGGAAAGATGAGTGAATTTGCGGAGATCTTTTGAAGTCGCTCCAGGTGCTGGTGCTTCATAGACTAAGGAGTGGATACATAATTTCAGAGAGGATGGGAATTGAGGCCAATATAGAGAAAGAGCGAGAAGACCCGGATGGTTGCGCGATGAATCTGTACAGAGAGCCTTTATCAAAGCGAACGATTTTCCTACATGGCAATTCGTCTATCACCACGTTCAATGAACTTCATTGGGCCTCTTTGTTGAGTGATGGTCGGACAATATAAATCTGAACTTACGAGGCTGTGAGCGTTGTCCGGCGTTGGAAGTATAGTCAAATGACGCTGGTTCCTATAACGACTGCATTAATGAAGAAACTGTTCGATGTGGGTCTATAGTTGAGCATGTATTGGAATGAGCTCTTCTAATGCATCAGTGGTTGCCGTGATCTCCCTCTCAAATTCCCATCCTGTTACCAATACTACCTACCTACCTACCAATACTACCCCCCCCCCATTCTCTTCATTAATTTAAATGCTTCGGTATCGAAACATCGAAGCAGAACCGAATTGGCTAAGCAACCAGTGTTTGCCTGTGTACTACTGTACGCGTTCCAGCTTGTCTGATTATCTGTCTAAATCTGTCTTTGTCTGTTTGTCTGTCTGTCCGATTGTCTGTTTCTCTGGCGTTGTTCTCGTTAGCTTTCAGAGATAAGTTGACAATTGACAAGACCAGAAGTTTCATGAGTCTGCAAAAACTCTGGTTTTACATTTTCTGCGCGTTTGTCTGCTCTTAGTCTGGTGTTGTATGTCTGTATGTCTGTCTGCGTCTGCCTTTCCGTGTCTGTCTCTTGGTCTGAGTTGTTCTGAGTATGCTTGTTCATCGTCTGTATTTGTCTTTTGTGTTGTGTCTGTTTATGTTTGTCTGTCTTTGCATTTGTCGGACTGTGTTTGTCTGTAGGTACATACGAGTCTACATATCCTGTTTTGTTCCGTATCAGTCCATGTTTCACTGTGTTAGTCTGTGTTCGTGTGTGTCTGTCTTAGAATATCTCTCGTTTATCAGATTTCTATCGACGGTCACTTGGAGTCTGTCTGTATCCTTCTGTGTATGCCTACATTTGCTTGCTATGTCTTTCTGAATATGTGTCCATACCTGCAGCCACTGGGTAGGCCTAAGCAGAGATCGTCCCGCTCAAAGCGTTGATAATCGGGTCTAAACGTGGCAGAGTCGAGCATTTGGACCGCTGTTGATTCGCTAACCCTATTAAGTGTTTCAATTTTCAATCTAATTTGCCTACCTCTACGTTCCGTGCGCTGACCACGAAGCTCGTGTATCTGATTTCTCCCATTTCGAAAATCGTTGTTTGTATGAGATGTTTGTGGAGAACAGGTCTACCCATACCTTTCGGAGGAAATACACTGTAAATGTAGCAGCCACTGTCAATAGATCATCGTGAGTAGCCAAAAAACCTTACATACATCATCGAGTTTGACTTAAGTGAGCAAATGTAAATGGTTTGGCATCATCAACTTAGGTCACTTTGTATTAATATAATATTAGTGGGCTAATAGTCTACTTTTGAAACTGCTTCAATTAGACGCATGCTTACCAAAGTGCGATTAACAAAACATAATTTTATTCTTGCTTAACTTTGGCGATGTAGAAATATCTCTATCATGATTACGAATTTACGATCCGTGGGTATTTCACAATGTTTTTGGCAATGAACAATAAAAATTAAGCAACAGAGAATCATGGTTAAGAAATTGGCAGAAATTGAATTGTTTATGAAGCATGAACGACCTCGGTTTTATGAATAGGCGCTGCATTAAATGACAGTTCATTGGATTCCACATACTAATTGTTGTTATATCATTATTATTGTCATTATTATTATTGTTATTATTATTATTATTATCATTGTTATTATTATTATTACTATTAATATTATTATTAATATTATTTTAGTTTTATTATTATTATTATTAGTCCCTAGGTAGTTCTGATCTCTCAGGTAATTAATAAAATTATGATTATGATTATTATTATTATTATTAATCCTGCCATTATTAGTATCTATTCTGACACATTACTTGAGATGTATCTATTGTTTTTTACCGCCAGGTGCCTAAACTAATTGGAGGGAAAATGAAACGTCATCCGTTGCCATCCAGTGCAATATATTTTATGCTGTGTCTTTTGCCAGGTATTGAAGATTATTCACTTCAGCTTATAAATATATTATTGTCTAAATCAAAGTTTAGATCAACTATTTTCTGATCGCTACGAAGACTCTCTGGTCTTTAACCTTTCCTGGTCATGATAATAACACCGCCACCAATAGGTAGTGCCAGTCCATGTCTTAGATAAAGGAAGGGTGACGCCAATGATCTTTGTTATTAAACTACATGCATGTACCTACCTACCTATAATGATTAGCTACATTGTAACTATAAAATAATAGCAAAAACAACAAAATAATAGCAGATAATACTACTACTACTACTACTATTAATAATAATATTAATAATAATTAATAATAATAATAATAATAAAAATAATTACTGATATTATTATTATTAGTGTTAGTATTACTAGCATTATTATTATAATTTCGTTTACTGATAAATTTAAACTGGCAATAATCCGGTATGATTGCAAGTATATATATACATGTATATATAAACACATACAAACGCAAATGCTGGCAAGTAACTGATTGAATCTGATTTAACTGTACGGCAGCCATTCAAGGCGCCTATCACGTTCAGCATACAACGTATTAAACCATAGCTTCTGACGAATGGAATACAAGTCAACCTTATTGGGTAGCACCTCACGCCAATGTCTTATCCATTAATATACAGTTGCGCCGGTGCTACAGTATACACATTTAACAGTGACACCAACTGCAAAACAATGTCGCATCGTTTCTTTAGATTTATATGGCGCCTCTCGCATAATAACTATTCAGAAGCACTCTCTGCACGGGAACCCCGCAGGAGAAGAAACACCTTATCCTTAACGAATGAGAGTCTAACGGAAAGTAGCCAATCATTAGTTTTGATCTTTTTGAAGGAGGATGGTAATTCAATCTGATATCAGCTCAAACGGTTGTAAACATTCTGGTGCACCCCACATAGGCCTATTTAGTTTGATTGTTGTTCTTCCCAGCTTCGATGGCGGCAGTCTGTGGACCAGGTCAGTTCACCTGCATGAACAACCGGACCTGCATAGCAGAAGACCTGGTCAACAACACCGTCAACGATTGTGGAGACAATTCAGACGAAGGTAAATTAATCAGTTATCTCAAGTATCAATTACGATCGCTTTGGAGGAGTGCGTGTAGGGGCCAACTATAAAAAATCTTTGAAGGAAGTCGTGTATTTTCGGACGAAGGTAAATTAATCAGTTATCTTAAGTATTAATTACACTTTTTTGTATAGAGGTTGATATTGTTGAAGAAATCGCTTTCCATCGCCATCTTATGGTCTGTTTTCTGCTGTAATTATCATCCGCAGGATCTCCGCCGGATTCCGGATGCATGTCTGACCTGTCAAAGGCGAAATTCAAGTGCCTATACGGAGCCTGTCAGTCTCTCCACTGGTACCTCGACGGAAGCAGAGATTGCGAAGACGGATCGGATGAATGTATTAGTAGCACAATTATTTCAATGCTGAGTCTCATCTTATCTTATCTGGAGCCGTATTTGCAGCTCACTCAGTTGCTCTGGTCGAATGTTTTGTCGGATCGGTTCTGATCCGAACTCGACCAGAACTCAGAAGTTTACTCTACACTCTAGTCTGACCCAGTATAGCTTAGCTAAGTTTGTAATAATGAAATAATCAATTTGACTAATAATTGTGGCTCCAAATTCGAAGTGGTATTATAGTGAATGAATGATTAAGTACAGTGTAAGAATGATCGTTTGTTGCTTGATTATTTGATTGTCTGATTCATCGACTGACTTACTGATAGTCTGATTGATTGATTGTGATGACAGCCTGATTGAGTGATTGATTGATGGTGCTGATTTACTGATTGGTTGGTTTATTGTGATGATCGTCCGATTGATTAACTGATTGACTCATGGTTGATTGATTGACTGATTTTGATTATTGTATGATTGATTGACTGATTGATCAATTGATTGATTGTGATGAAGTCAATAATAAGAGACCCTTGATTGGATGAACTGAAAAAATTAAGGATTAAACAAATAATTAATGCGGAAACTGTTAAATTCTCTGTGCAGATAAGGTCATTGGTTTAAGATGCAGCTTGGATCCTGGAAATTGTTGTCCGTGTAACAAAACAGTTCAAAACTCAACGTGTACACCAGTTGATCCACCCTACGTCGTTGCTGCGATGGGAGGAGTCTGCCGTTGTATATCCGGATGGAAAAACAACTCAATTGGCACCGAATGCATCCAACGTGCGCTATATGAATGGTTTTATCTGTTATTTGTTTCATCTTAAATGTGCGCAGTTAAAATCAAATTAGGCACCGATAGAAAACACGCCTCCACCTTAGCGAAGTGCCATTCCAAAATTGTTATTATTACTTTTTTGTCATTCTTTACCATTATTACTATTACTATTATTATTATTATTATTACTATTATCATTATTATTGTTATCTATATTGTTATTGCATCCTCATTATCGTAATTCTTATCGTTATTATTATTATAATTATTTGTATTGCCATCATCATTATTAATATTGCCTTATTGCGTCAACATTATTGCAATTGTTATCGTTATCGTCACAGCTTTTGTCATCATCGTCATCACTGCAAACAAATTATCACTTACATCACAACCATGACGAACAAACCAACATTTCCACAGACATCAACAAAATAGCCACTTCTACCATTAACAGAAACAACACTACCGCAACTAACACCAACGCCATCGCAGCAGATATCACCACGCTTAAACCATCATTAAAATTACCACATCCACAACCACCATCAGAACAACAAAAATCTGTACTGTTCGATCATTAACCCTTTTTAAATTCGCATTCGTATATTCACGATGTCATGATATGGGAGATACAAATGAAGATGGTGTTGCAACTGCTATTTTCGAATATCTTGACTATTCGTAATCATACATTAGCAGCAAATCCAGATTCAATTTCTTGGCATTGGGGCCACTTAAATACTGGTTTTCGCAGGGCAAATTGGTGACTCGTGTGACGTCGATTCAGACTGCTTTGATGCCGTTCCAAACACGGCCTGCACCAGCGGACGATGTTTTTGTGCTCCTGGTCACTACCGCCATTCGATCAACACAAACATATGCATCAGAAGTAAGTACTGGACCATTTCTTGTTTAATTCTCTGTTGAAGTTGGCCACTTTACTGTGTCCTGCTACTTAGAGTATCAACTCAAATCTACAGTCGTTAAAATAGAGATCAGTGTATTGTGACTGTAATGGATTTTAACTTATTCGATATTATACATACCGCTGCAATCACTAGACCCCCTACTGTTCGTTTGTCTCTGCTCTTTGGTGAAACGATCCGTCCATTTTGGCGATATATTGATCTCACGACTCAGATTAACTTTGAGCTCTAGGCAAATTATATAAATCAACAAATAATCAAAGGAAATAAATATGAATAAAAAACCTTCGAAGATTCGTTTTCGAGCGAGTCTGGCACTCGCTTTTCGGATGACAAAGTCCGAGACATAATTTGAATTCGTTGACATTATTATCATTAAACGGACAATTTCTAGAGCACCGTAGCGCAGCTACATGTAAGCCATTGCAAAGGCATATTCTAACGGGAGATGGTTTTCTGCTGTTGATAGTTGGAATGTGCTTTCTCAACGTTTTTTCCTGCCGGGAATAAAAGAAAACATTACTCATCCGTAAGATGAGATCAATTGAGACGACTACTAAAGACTAAAGGAGTTCCTGAAAGTTATTATCTACTAAACAACACTGTGCCTTCTCATTGGTTGGCCCCTTGTTCTCGGAATAGGCTACCGTCGGCGCTGCGCTTGTCCTCCAAGGTCCACTCAGATTTTTTTTTAAACACGCCATAAATCATTTCTTTTTTAGCCGTACTAGGGTAGGGAGCGCTCCAGAGAGGGTACCTTAAAGGGGCGCTACATAAATCATCTTAATGAAAGAATTAGTAAATGTGTGGCGGCCACGATTGGCACAATCACACTTCTTCATCCGAGCTTACTCATCTTCCATCAATGGGTTTAGTGTTTAAGTTATGTCACTCTAGATCTAACTTGACATGGTTTACCTAAGTGCTCTCTTGGCAAATACAAACTATCGACATTGCCGATATTTCATCGGAATAAACGATATTGAATCTGAACACGATGATGGATTAAGAAACCAAAGCGCATGAGCAGAAAATTGTTTATCGTTGTTTTAACATCAGTTCAATTTACAATGATTGTTCCAACAGGAAAGATAAACGATGCCTGCCAGCAGCAGAGCGACTGCGCCATGGCTATTAACGCAAGCAGTTGCGTTGGCAACCGGTGTCATTGTAACCAAGGATACAAACCGACCAATTATCTGACACAGTGCAACATACGTAAGCGTCTATTACGCATGCGCATATCATGTGCTTAGGTGCGTGCGCTTGTGTGTGTGTTTGGAGTGAATGTTTGTATATATTACTAGCAGCCCATTCAAAATCACGCTATGATATCACCTATGTGGCTCCCGTAGAGCTGTGGAGCCCGGAGCTTAGTAAAACCAAACCAATGAGGTAGCTTGGGTCAGGTTCAACTCCAGCTCCAGATCCTCAGGAGAGGACTCAAGACTACGCAGACGGTTACTGCGAACGGAGTCAAGAATTGGGGTGACGAGAAGGATAAGAACAGCGAACAGAGAATAGAATTAATGACTAATTGTTAATAATTTATTATAATAATAAGCGGTTGAGATCTGAATGGAATTGGATAGCAACGAATTTCGACATAACTAACACGTACTTCTGATTATCAGACAGGTTTTTAAGAAGTAAGTTAGGTTACTGACGTACAGTGTGCTTGCAGTAGGCCCACTTACTTGTCACCCAATTATGTCGGATTGTCCTTTCTAATCACAGTAGGTGTTGTGTTATTTAATCCTTTGCAAGTTGATGACTATCGTAACTAATATACTAAGTGACGCTATAGTCTACTTTGAGAATGTATGTAACATTTTTGTACAATATAAGTTTTAGCAGATACAAATTAAGGCTTCTTCTCTCTTGCTTAATGTTGGCGTGTTTGCTATGAGCTGATGCGACAGTTCTCTGGCAAAGATGATGAGCAAAGATTTCTGAGACGCCAACTTCATCATTATTATCAGACGTTTGTTGGTCAATTATTTGACGCTGTATGAAGTATTGCATATTGTTGTCAAGACTCTGATGTGTGTTGGATCACGTGTGTGTCTTTAGGAATGACTGTGTGTAACCGTGTATGTATGTATGTATGTATGTATGTATGTATGTATGTATGTATGTATGTATGTATGTATGTATGTATGTATGTATGTATGTATGTATGTATGTATGTATGTATGTATGTATGTATGTATGTATGTATGTATGTATGTATGTATGTATGTATGTATGTATGTATGTATGTATGTATGTATGTATGTATGTATGTATGTATGTATGTATGTATGTATGTATGTCACTTCAATGTCTCTGATAATTTTCATTGCCAAAGCGTTGATCGACTCGTTCGAATGCAGATCGGATTCTGATTGTCTTCCTCACTTCATCGACACCCACTGCAGCCCCAACAGCCTCTGCCTCTGCAACCCGGCCTTCTACCCGGACGACTCTCACCGCACCTGCATCCGCTACGAACTGAACTCTACCTGTAGCAGTAGCCAATCATGCCAGGCCTCGATGAACAGAACCATCTGTGTCGGTCAGCGATGCGCATGCGCAACGGGCTTCTATGGCGTAAATCCCCGTCTGTGTGTTCCCAGAACGATCGGGATGGACGGGTGCCTGACAGACGCCGACTGTGCGGCCGTCAACCACAGCCTGTGTACCGTATCCACCGGGGTCTGCCTCTGCCAGCCCGGTCATCTGGCCAGTAACGACGGAATGTCCTGCCTGAAACGGAGGATCGGCGACCAATGCCTCTCGGTCGCTGACTGCACTGCGGCCGTCGCTCTTTCGACCTGCGTTGGAGGGAGATGTCGGTGTGAGTCGGGGTACAGAGAGACGGGAGACAGGCGGGCCTGCGTCCTTCTGAAGGTGGGAGACGAGTGTGAGAGGGACGAGGAGTGCCTCAACGCGATGGGGCATTCGCGGTGCTCGGAGCAGGGGAAATGCGTCTGCAGGGAGGGATACGAAGCGACAGACCAGCGGAACGGTTGCAGACGGGCACCTGTCGATCAGATTCGTTGCCATAACGACAGTAGCTGTCAATCACTGGTCGGCAACACCGTCTGCTCTGATGCGGGAAGGTGCGTCTGTGCCAAGGGGTACTATCTGGACGTCGATGGAACTGGGTGTGCGCTTCTCCAGGTGAGTGGCATCTTCGCCTCATTCGTTAACTGCTGCTCTGTGTTGCGTTTGAACCTAATGATCCCCATTCTTCATCCCTCGAGAGTAGCGGAGCCTTTCATGTACACGTCGAGGAGAGGACCATACAGTAGTGGATGGATAACACACTTGGACGCGGTGCAGAAGAACCGAGTTTGATACCCGTATCCCCCGTATGCGGGTTGACTAGTCTTTTTTTTCGATAGGCGGAGGTGTTGGTTAAACTAGACGTGAAAAGGTAATGGCGGCCTTGCTTGACTGCCGACAGTCAACCTCGACTCCTCTAAAACTTCTAATCATTCGCTCATAATATGTTTGTTATCATACTGCGGTCTGTCGGTTTGAAATTATACGAAAATAGAAAAAACAAGACAAAACATAGTATTATGTTTTAACTACAATGTGTTCTATTTCCCTCTGGCTGCAATATGCATCTTCAATCCATCAACCAATCCATCCATCCACCCATTTATCCATAGGTCTATCTTCACATATTTTCCTCTACTCATCTCACCATCTCTACAATCACATGAACAATCAACTCCACTTACACCCATCCATTCATCCTACGCCCATCTACCACCATTCACACCTACACCTATCAACCACAATTCATCTCACACCCATCTACCACCATTCATCTCACACCCATCTACCACCATTCATCTCACACCCATCTACCACCATTCATATCACACCCATCTACCACCATTCATCTCACACCCATCTACCACCATTCATCTCACACCCATCTACCATCATTCATATCACACCCATCTACCACCATCCATCTCACACCCATCTACCACCATTCATCTCACACCCATCTACCACCATTCATATCACACCCATCTACCACCATTCATCTACCATCATTCATCTCACACCCATCTACCACCATTCATCTCACACCCATCTACCACCATTCATCTCACACCCATCTACCACCATTCATATCACACCCATCTACCACCATTCATCTACCATCATTCATCTCACACCCATCTACCACCATTCATCTCACACCCATCTACCACCATTCATCTACCACCATTCATCTCACACCCATCTACAACCATTCATCTACCACTATTCATCTCACACCCATCTACCACCATTCATCCTACACCCATTCAATTCCTCCATCCATCACCAGTCCATTACTTCATCCCACTCATCATCGTTTAGTCAATTCGTCCATTCATCCGCTCACTCATCCTTCGCCAACCCACTCACTCAACCAACCACCGACCGATAGGAAGTGAGTTGCAGTAGTCAAGATTGCTATAAATCATGGCAATTCCATAATATAAAGAAATTCAGGCTGTGGGGACTGATTTATACCCATAAATAAGCATGTCATCCAACAGGTGGGCATCCTTCCATGCAGCACCGACGAGCGTTGTTCTGCGGTGATGAACTCAACCATCTGCAGTCCACTGGGCGTCTGTATTTGCATCCTCGGCTATTACCCGAACATCGCCTCCAATCACTGCGTCAACGTCGTCCTCAGCAAGACAACCTGCACCGAGGACGAAGCTTGCAGCTCAGCCGTCTACAAGGCCGAGTGCGTCGATGGACTCTGCCAGTGCTCCCCAGGGTACAGGGCTCTGGCCGGGCGGTCCTGCGTCGCCACTCACCTGGGCCAGGCCTGTCAAAAGAACGACCACTGCGCTGCGTTCATCGAACATAGTGTCTGCGTCAACCAGACATGCGTATGTGCACGCGGGTTCAACACCACGGATGATATCACCTGCCGACCAATCCCTTCAGGTAAATTAAGTAATTGGTTGGCTTGTTTGCCCACCTCCGTGTTACCTATTCGTAATCGTAATCTCAAAACTTCCAATTCTTCACTTGAAAGCCAGGCGCAGTTCGCCAGCTTCTTCACGAACGCTGAGTCGAATCAGAGGGGTTGTCCAAAGGTTTGTCCGAGGGAGGTCAGAGTTACTATTTGTAGTCTCTCGTCGATTTTCTTAAATCTGACTCTTTGCACTGCAACACTACCTAATGTGACATTAATTTATATAGATAATCGAATGTTCAACCGTTTTTATCCACTAACATTGATCTTTGCCCAGTTCTGATAACGTAATATTGCCTGTAAGATTCAATTCCCTGTGAGGACGATTGGTTTTCACAGATGAAGCTTCACTTGTTCCCACTATCCAACTCATAGGTCGCGACTATACGGACCGCATAACTGCCAGAGAGAAATTCAGGCGAAAAGGTTGAGAATTATCGTCATATGCCGAGACCAAGAAGATGAAGTCATTAACGTGTCATGCATATGGCCGTTCTAGAATTGCTTCAATTGCTGCTCTTCTTCCTGTTCTTTATCTGTCGCTGCTTCTCCTCCTTTTCTTCTTCTTTTCTTCTTCTTCTTTTTCTTCTTCTTCTTCGTCACCATCAACATATTCATCAACACATTCACCTTTTTCTTAGAGTACTTGTTTTTATTCTTGCTGTTCTTCTTCTTCGTCGTCGTCTTTGCTTCTCCTATCAGACTGAGAAGCTGTCTTGATGTCTTGAAGGCAATGATGAAATGGAAGAGCTACAATTGTTTATTTCGTTTCTTCTGTTTCTTGTTTAGATCGCACAGGAGACTGGTAAGTAGTCCACCTTGATTTGTTGGCGATTATAACGTCCTGTTCCAAACAGCACATGTCACATATCTTGTATAGCATATTATCGTATTATGCTGCACTTACCTGGGTCCCATGAAACCGCACGTTGGAGACTGGACCCCCTCCGATGAACATCGAGCTACCGAAGAAGCATTGGGACGATCCGAAGACCCGGATGATTGAATGAGCTCCAGTTATGGCATCGCTCAACACAGAGAATCGATTATGATTTTTATTATGCTGATTTATTGTATGAAAATCAATCATTATTGTGATAATGACGTTGATATTGATAATATAATTCGATATTTTATAATATTTTATAATATTTACTTATTTTTATCTCTCTTCATTCTTTTTTTCAATATATGCAACTACCAAACAGAATCGTGCCTTCTCAGTGGTTGGCCCCTCGCTCTGGAACATGCTCCCGTTGGCGTTGCGGTTGTCGCCAAGGGTCAACTCTGACTCATTTTATACTTGCCTTAAAACTGTTTTTTAAACGTGCTGGAGTCGGGAGCGCTCCAGAGTAGTAGCCTTGAAGGGGCGCTATAAAAATCTCTGTAATGAATGAATGAATGAATGAATCTTTACCTGCAATAATGATTGTCAATTCGACTCACAATGCACTTGGATTACAAAAGTGAACCAAAACAATTGATGCTTCTATAACATGACACAATTAGCAAAGAAAGAGACTTAACAGTGTAATATTGTAATGCTTCTTTCTTTCAATCTTTTCAGCATGTTACCCTCGCCGTGTACCACGTGGTGTGGCGGTAAGTCCAGTCAGTCAGTTGACCGCAGTTAATTTGCATTAACAAAATGATATACAGTATATTTCCACCTCAAATCTTTCCGATTGCGATATTTATATAAGGACTTCAAGGTAAATCTCTAGAAAACAGTCATTTCTTGTCTGAACTCGGTGAGATTTATCTTCCTAGCTAGTGAATGCTTAGACATGTAGATCTAACACTGTTGACAGATATTATAATGCGACAAGAGCACGAATGTTAGAGTAGTGTAATTAATTACTTAGTAGCTCTTCCTCCGATATCTTTGAGTCGTGAGAGTCCAACGTCTGGACAAAGGGAGGGCGACTCTAACCATCTTCGTTATACAGTATATTACTTGATCTATTATAATGGTGCTTTAAAGTGAGGTCGGTATCAACATTATAGCATGGTTCTATTTGTTTTCGTTTATTGCTTATTTAGTAAGGAACTATGATTACAATTGATTAATCAATTGATTGAGGTTTGTTGATGATTTATTAAGTTTTGATTGGATTCTTTATTGGCACACTCTTGGCATCAATCATTCTTGGTGGAATCATTTGGAGAAAAGCACTCAAGAAACGCCTGCGCAGGTAAGTATCAACCCAATGCACTTATATAGCGTCATTTTTTTAACAAAGAAGACACAGCAATCACTAATCACTCGTTCACCTATTCATTGTTCTCCACCTAATTTACATTATACGCACTAGCCAATTCACTCGTTCGCTCATTCCTCGCTTTTTCGATCATGGTCTATGCTCTTTCATTTTGTTCACCCGTTCAATCGATTGCTTATTTGCAGTAAACGGCGCGTGGTTCCTCTTGGAATGGCTTATGGAATGGACCAGAAATGGCAGTTGGACTGGAACAATCGACCACCTGCCCATATACCCGTCATGTACAAGAGTCCATCAATGAAAGCCCCGGACGAATTATATGGTAGAGTCTTGATATCAATTAAAATAGAGTCGCATAAACAATCGTACTTACTCATACTATCTTTTATCTTACCAATTCCTTCACCTTACGCTTTACCTTACACTATGCTTTATATGACATCCAATACAATTCCAGAACTTGAACTACTGGAGGAACTCTATTAAAATACCCAATCTATCAGTTGCTGTTCGAGAAGCAATTTCAAGCAAGAATTCGGTCAAAACACCAAGTGATTCATTATTTATAAAACAGTGAAACTATTTGCGGAGAATTCAGGAAATAAAGGGATTTAGTTGATTGAACTTCAAACTTTGCATCCTGACGTATAGAAGCCTGAATAGCTGCGCACCACGCTATTTCGAAGACCGAATCAATCAGGCCGCTATCATTTCATGAGCTCAACAGGCCACAGTTGCTATTATCAAAATCCTCTGATGTTTCAGTGCGGCGAACGATTACTTAAAGTGGTGAGCGGGCCTTTGAATCGCTGTTCCAAGTGTCTGGAACAGTCTCCTTGCAACCAATCAGGAAGCAAACCAATCAGGAAGCAAACCAATCAGAAAGTAAACCAATCAGAAAGCAAACCAATCAGGAAGCAAAAAACAATTCCCACCTACTTGTAAATAAAACAGCTGAACCTGTACTTCATAGCATTTGAGTTTAATTTTCACAATAAGTGAACAGTCTTGTAAAGCACACTTGAAAAAGCCTGCTCTGTAAATGGTCGTAATTACAATTGCAATTAGCAATATCTATACAAGTTGGTGTTATATTATGGAAATGAATTGTCTTGTAGGTGATCTCTTGAACTTCGATTTCAGTGGAATGATTTTTGACAAACCGCCAACAAAAAATCCGACAGAATTGCCTACTTCAAATGTCTGATCATAAAAATTGACCCAGGCAATCGATTAGTTATTGATCAAGGCAATCGATCGAGGAATTGATCAAGGCGATTGATCGAGGCAATTAAACCAATTGATGACGCAAGTGATCAAGGCAATTTATCAAGGAAATCGTTCCAGACAATTAACAAAGGCAATCACTGAGCCATTAATTTTGTCAACTTAATTCAAGAACCATATTGGATGCCAACGATTACTTCAAATTCATGGTCACGGGTGTAGCTTTGCGAAGCGCACAGAAATTTCGTCATTTTCATTTTAATGGGAATCAGAATTATTTCATTCTTTACTTTTCAACTAATTTGTAAAAATCTCGCTTAAATCGTCAGACGTACAAATATCTTTTGCGAATGAACTTTCTGATCGTATACGCCTAGCTCGAGATCGTTATTCTAAGGTGGTTGAAAGTGCTAAAACCCGTGTGAAATTTACCGTTGTAAAAGACATTCATCAGAGACTAGAAATATATTTCAGCCATCAATTTTTCGCCATCAATTCTTCGCCATCAATTTTTCGCGCAACAAGAACAAGTAAATGGAAGCGGGATTGATGAAACAAATATGCCTAGATGGAAACGAAATTGATGAAAATAAATTTACCTAAATAGAAGCGGGATTGACGAAATAAATGCACCTACATGGAAGTGGGATTGATGGCGAAAAGTTGATGGCGAAAAATTGATGACTAAAAATGTGTCGGTCACCATGTAGGCCTATGCATGCATGCGTTAAAAAAATGTGAATATTAATGCACATTTATTTAGCTCCACTTTAAAGAGACTCGTGAGAGGCGCACTCATCTCCAGACCCAATACAAGGAGACCAAGATTGAACAAATTGGTCTTAACGCTTGACCATAATTTGATATATAAATATATATATATATATATATATATGGCGGACTCTTTGCGGCGACGACCATGCTGTCGTAATGGATTTAATCGAGGTGCTATAGAAGTCAATGAATGATCGGGCCAGTCACGCAGTTCGGTATACCTGGGCATCCCGCCCTCCTTACGAGGTTCCCCACCAGGAAAGGAGAAGTCCAAGGAGGCGGCTGCCTCTTCCACCCCTTCTGGCGCCTTCGAACCTTCACTCGACGCCATCTTGAAAGTGACTTCAAGATCCATATAATCTTCTTCTATGCCTCCATCCGCGGTCCTGGGGCGACGATGGGTCACTCTTCACCGTCAGGGTTCTTATTTTCCATTCGACAGACTCTAGGCTAAACTAGGCGATAATTGGACGAGATAAAGATGAGGACGGTGCTATACAAACGCGCTACTTTACATAGGGCAAATTGCAGGACTTAGTGAGGCCTATACTATTAATAATGACGACGCCTTCAGATAGCCAATTAAATCAAAGGCCGCTTTATTACAATTATCACAAACTTCCTGTCAGAACGAAATAATATGCAGAGATACACTTCTATCTCTTAACTTAAGAAAAGGCGTCACAACAAATCAACTAATGCCATACAATTGTTCAAGGCGGCTCACTATGACGTGTACACATTGAACTCCACAAAAGTCAACTAATCTTCGCAATACTTTGGCACCATATTAATCTTCGTAACTATTTACTGGCCGCTATAAAGACATCTAAAACTTATTAAATATCGCTAAACTCTTGTGCCCATGACCGATCAACTACTACTCAGTCACAACCTCCATAATGCAAAAGGCGGCCGAAAGCGCAATGATCAAGCCGGAGTTTCTCTAACTTCTCGATTAGCCGAAGTCACTGCCAGATACGGTTCGAAACCTTCCTCGCCCGTGTCCAGGTCCTATCCTCATGCTCCCTTCCATGGATGCTTGGGCCTATGGCGGAACTTTACTGGATAAAAATCGTAAATTGCAAACCACAAGAAACCCAACTTCTTCAACGGAAGCGACGACAACAACAAGAGCGAAAGATGCACAATACAAAGAGCCTACATCATACTACAATTATATAGCGCAACTGAACCTTTCCTTAGTTACATTGAATATAGCTAATCTAAATAAAACTATCACTTCATAATCTAATAAAGATTAACCTTAAGTGCAAAAAAATTACTTTTCGTCACATATATATATATTTATTTATATATATATATATATATGATGTGGGTTTATAAATAATAAATGCAGGCTCTTATAGAGAGAATTTGATGAACTCTCAAATGTCTAATCATCTACCTTACCTTTGAATCTGCTGAACCTAGATTGGCCGAAATGGCATTATCATAGATTAGTTAACTTTTGAAGGAAGTCGTTGACTTTGTAAGACCCACGACATGGTCGTCATCAACGACGCGATCTTCCCTGGAGCATTGCAGTTGTCACGAAAATTTGATAATTCTACCGGTCTTGCAATGGTTTGTATTGTATTGTGATGTAAATCTTAGAAAATTTCTCAACGCCCACAAATCCTCTCGTCGAAAAGTCCGGGGAGATCAAGCCGTGGGTCTTGGATTCGAATCCATGACATTTGATACCACGATACCTAATACCCAGACAGTTAGTCCCGGACAGTTAGTCACGCCGACAATAATAATAGCGACGACATTTTATACCTATGACATATAATACCACCTTTTTGATACCGTGACAGTTATTATTATGTAATTATATATGATCGGCTTATGTATGATCCGTATCCAGGCTGTGTGTAACCCGAGGTTCGGCCATCGTTTGTGTCCATGCCTTCATCTGCCGATTGGCCCATTCCAGAGGTGTAACAAGGTTTTGAAAAGTGAGGGGGCATAATTTGAAAAATATTTCGCAAAATGCCAGAAATTTTTTGGCTCCCCACTTTTTGAATTTTGCCTTCCCCAGAAATTTGAAAAATGGGGGTGCACAAATTATATTAGCAAAAGTCATCTTAAAAAGTCATTGGAGAAACATAAAAGGAACAGATTTGGGGGCACATGGGGGGCACTGAGCCCCCTTCCCCCGCTTGTTACACCCTTGGTCCATTCGTGTTTTGAGGGTAACAAAGCTTGGAGTGCGACCTCATGGTCTTGTCTGTTATCACATAGTGCGAAGTGCAATCACTAGACCCGGTGTCCCCGAATTTCAATCATCTTCGAATCTAGGAACTCTTCTCAGCACCTTCAGAGATTCAGGGTCCCTAGGAAAACATATTCCAGGTCCATAGGCAGAGATATTCCGGGTTCCTAGGCAGAGAAATTCCGGGTATCTGGGTAGAGAAATTCTGGATCCCTAGGCAGAGCAGTAACGGGCCTCTTAAGCGGGGTTGAATATGCTCAACAACAAAAATGATAAGTTACCTAATATCCGGATGCCGGAAATTTAAGCATATGCAATTAGGTTTCAATAATAAAAATTATTATATTTTAACAAGGCATGAATCATAAACTCTGTTCAACATATTAGTTCGACAAATAATTCCTAATTTAATTCACTATTTAGCGTTCGAAACTAAAGTTTTTCTTACTTTGATGTAGTTTTCGTTGACGAAATCGCTTTTCTAGACCTACTCTGAATTGAGTTTCCATTGGCTACACATTAAAACCTGGCAATACCGCACTCAATAAAGCCTGGTATCGCCACACATTAGTGCCTGGAATTACCATACACCGAAGCCTGGCATTACCCCACCCTATATGTAGGTATTAACATGCATTGGCAGCAAGAACTGCCTCTTGCTTTAACTGCCAGGCGTCTTAATAGCTTTGGCTGCTGCTTTGCTATTCCTGGACTCAGTTCCGACAAACGGTGGAGATCACTCCCTCGTGACTTCGTTAATGACGATGCCGACGACATCTGACATCGTCGTCAATTGGACTCCGAAGACTTTAACAAGTCTCGTTAAGAAGGCGCTGCATCGATCTATGAAGAGGGGAGGACGTGGAATGTCCGGTCCTTCGGCGAACGATTGGTGGATCAGCGGATTCAGCGGATGACCTCTTTCCCATGTTGCGTGGACAAGGCTCCTTCTTGTAATTTTACGCAGGTCTTTAGAACAATAGCACAATTGTATCGAACAAAAAGAAACAAGCATCATAAAATAATTATTGTTCTGGACATCAATCTCTTGTTTGAGAAACGCTGCAACGTTCGAGTTCAAATGGAATTTAATGAGCACTGCATCTGAATTTCAACGACTATCTTAGCTGAACTGTAATAACTTTTCACTGAACGATTTCGACTGGACTTACTTGAAGATTTCGACTGGATATTAGTGGCGATTTAGACTGGACTTTATTAACGACTTCAACTGGACTCCGATAAGGACTTAGACTGGATATGAATGGCGATTTCAAGTGGACCTCAATGAAATTTCTTACCAAGATTTCATCCACAATGATGTTCACTTATATCCAGTTAAGTCTCAATTAGCTTAATTACATAACGTTAGATGGAAATCGATGGAACACTGGAGCACTATTAATAGAAACCATTTGATCTGTTTTGACTATTAATAGAAATCATTTGATATGTTTTGACTATTAATAGAAACCATTTGATCATTACTAGATGGAATAATTGCATTGGTTTGGATTTGGTTCAATTGGATGATATTTTATGATCAGATTAAATCATATCACTTGATCATAATTCGTGTGTAAATAAATATTGTGGGCTGCAAGACAACAGTAAGTGTCTGTCTGTGTTTAGTTTATTGTGACGATGACTACGACATATACATAATACATATATATATATATATTTATGTAGATAACATATACACAAACATATTACATGCATATATGCATATAAATATAAATAAATAAATATATATATATAATGTATGTCTGATTATTGTCTCGCGTCTAATCCATACAAATATTGCCTCTCTACAAATCGCCCAGCAACGCAAATGCCTGCCTTGTCGAGGCGACACTATTGATCGAGTGAGTCGTCTTCGGATGGGTCTCATGGGAGGAGACAGCGGATTAAGTGAGTTGTGTAGAGCATCATTACGGTTTCCGGTTGGGTCGTTAGATGTGAAACGGGTTTCCGATGTCTGGATGTGGTAGTTGTCCTTTACTCTCAGTTCCTCTCTCCCTCCCTCCCTCCAAATTGGCGCCATTGGCTTAACGGAGAGAGGAGAGAGGAAAGGTGTTAAGAGGCTGTCCCTTGTATGAGGCGATCTCACGCCAGTGGGGATCTGAAGCGATCGATGACCAATGAAGCGGAGAATTGAATGGTCGGCTAATATAATGATGAGCTCTATTTGCTGGTTAGTTGCCCCTTCGTATTCTGCTTCTTCGCATGTATATTGCTCTGTCCATGTCTGTGTCTATGTCAACGTTTGTGTCTGTATGTATCGCTGTCTGTATATCTGTATATGTCTGTGTTTGCGTCTCTCTGTGTCTCTCTGTTGGTGAAACGTTTGTGTCTGTATGTGTTTCTGCCTAAATCTGTGTCTATGATTATGTCTGTATATCTCTGTGTGTGTCAACGTTTGTGTCCATGTGAGTGTCTCTCTGTGTCTATGTCTATATCTCTGCCTATGTTTGTGCATCTCTGTGTCTCCCTGTTTCATTTTCTAAGTAAAATGATCTGTCTCCGTCTGTGTTTGTGTCCGTACGTCCGTCCGTCCATCCTTCTGCCTCTTTAACATTAGCCCTCCGGTGTAGTATGATCAGTTTGTTACCTCTACAAGGCTGATTATGCACGTACAGTGATAACATGACACCAATAGACGAACTATTTTTTCAGTAAGAAAAGACTGACTGATATAAGCATCGTTATATAGACTTGTATCAGTCAGTCAGTCATCTTTACTTACTGACTAAATAACTTGTCTCTTTGAGGCATTTTATCACTAAACGTGCGTAATTATAATCAGCCTTGCACAGGTAACAAACAACAGTAATGTGATCACGTTAACCACAGAGGTAGCTTATGTAAACATGAGCTAGTGATTGCGCTTTTATATAATTGGTCTAAAGCAATTTAGAGGTGTGTAAGGACACGTTTTCATTGTCCAACGTTATCGACATCATTGCAGACCTTAGAGTTGTTATTCTTATGGCAACCAGGGATGTAACAAGCGGGGGGGGGCAGGGAGGCACCGGCCCCCCAGTTTTAAAACTGGGGAGGGGCAAAGCTTCGCGCAATTTTTTTTAATTATGCCCCCACTTTCAAAACCTTGTTACACCTCTGATGGCAACATAACCTACTTCTGTTTGATGAGATTTTAACCAGATCTAAGGAATGTGGTTAAGTAGTTTCTATTTCTATATAATGATCATCTGCTCATAAATAAGATTTTTAGTGTTGCAAATTTAAAATGCTACCTCCCTAGGCATGGGACTGGCACTGCCAGCGTAAAAGCAATCTCGGCGATTTAATCATTGCAAATATAATAAATGTTGCTTCCCAGAGTCTAAAAATTAACCATTCTAGCGTATTCTCGGTTTAGCGACACTGTGTGATTACAAAATCATTAGCGTCGCCCTCCTCGTTGTCCAGGCTTGGGACTGGCACTGCCAAGCTTTGACTGGTTGTTGCCATATATGGCATGTACGTACATTTGTAGCGGAATGAAGTCTTAAAGCAATTTATAAGAACGTGTTAGGAATCAGAGTTTAACAACATCTTACACAGAGGTGTAAGGTTGTTGTCTTGAGTTTCTGGTCTTTTGAATTTTAGTAAAAATAAGAAACAATACAACCCCAAATTCATTATTTTATTTCTATCTTCTTCAGATTTTGTTCATTATGTTGATAGCGTTGCTTTTTAAATTAATAGCAACAACATTCTATTCAGTATTCTACAATTGTCGTCAAGAAAATTTATTATTACTTAATTACTTTTAATTTAAGTAAAACGGGTGCTGGATTTACAACATTTTTCACTTACAGGGAAACATGGTCTGCAGGAGAATCTAACACGGCCCTACCTCGGTAATGAGATGTAGCCAAAATTTGTCAGAAAAGGAAGCAGACCGCCTTCCAAAGGCAAATCCCTCCTACTGTCGATCGATCGTCAATCGTCATTGGTGGAAATTGAGGCTTATTGATTGATTCGCTAGGGGCGCCACGGTGCATGTCGCCGCTTTGCATTGAGTGTGCATTATAATTCTGGTTGTCTGTTCTGTGGTTGTAGAGGTTGAGATTACATGGAACATTTCGAGCCAATATAGGAGTTGATGCGAATGTCTCTGACGAATCGAAACAGACCAACAACATCGGTAAGCATCTTTTTAACTATGGGTTTCTTCGATTAAACAACGATCACAGAGTATAATTATGAATTATTGTTTTCTCAAAGGTATCGTCACTCTGCACTGTCTACAGGATGTATACTGTTCACATCAACTATCTCTCTTCTAGTCTGAACACAAGAACTCTATCTCATTATATTACTGATTCTCTGTCTAAGGTTGACCCCACTGACTCGACGCAGCGCTCATTCATGAGCCAGTATGCAATACCAGCGCATAGCTTTCGGAATGGCTTATGAATGGTCTCTAAAGAATTATGATTATTATTATTATTATCATCATCATCATCATCATCATCATCATCATCATCATCATCATCATATTAATGTCATTGTCATTGTTATTATTGTATTATTATTATTACTGTTATAGGTTTTCGTCCCCATCGGGCTGAACGAAAGAGCCCCTGAATGCCACTGCATTAAAACGTTGTGTACAAATAGATAGACGCTGAAAAAGATGAGTTGTTTCGCGTGGGTCTCCCGTTGCCTGTGTCATTTTATTATTATTATTATTATTATTATTATTATTATTATTATTATCAGCTGTAATATAGTAATTGACCGGAAACCAACTGGCAATGCACATACATGGACTCGTCCTTCTTTCGCTCGGCGACAGAGTCAATTTAATTAGATGTATGGCATAATTGCGTCTTGCATAGCCGCCGACAGTTAAACTCGACTCCTGATGTAAGCCTAACTTGTCATCATTCTTTCATTCTGTGTTAGTAATCATTCTGCGATTTGACAGCTTTAAAATAAACGAAAATTATCAATGTTTAATATATATATATTATAATAATATTGCTATGTCGATTTTAACATCTTCCAGAAGATGCGCTTCGTTGTTCATCACCATCTCTTCACCAGCCTCCTGGTTGCTGCTACGGTTTTGCTCATAGTTCCAGCTGGCTCATCTCGAACAGTCAGGGAGAAGCTTCCATCACCATCAGGCGGTGGAGGAGGTGGTAGAGGTCAGCGTCCAGGGTCAAGGCCTGGAGCTGGAGAGGACGGGGTCTGCGAAATGGAGATCTCCTGTCGTGTCATCGAGGGCAACTCCACTCTTCCCATCAAGTTGCCCTTCCGTGGCCCACGTGGTCCACCTGGGCCGCACGGAGAGAAGGGAGATCGGGGCGACGACGGATTGCCCGGAATGCCCGGAATGCCTGGTTAGACTCGGGTTCTATATTGAGTTGACACGCAATCGTTGCATTTGATCTGCCCTTCCAATGCAGCATAATCTGCTTCATTCTACTCTCTTCTGTGAATCCTCCACTCAGTTCGATTGTGTTCCTCAGTCGTTGGCCCATCGCTCTTAAACAGTTTTTCAGTTGTTGTTGCGTCTATCCTTCCAAGGTCCACTTCACTCGCCTTTAAACTATTATTTATTTTTCACCCGAGCTTAGGTCTGGATCGTTACTATGTAGTAACATTTGAGGGCGCTAAATAAATCATCGTAATAAATAAATGAATGTATATAATGGCTTCTTTCTACCTCTGTTACATCGTTCTTTATAGTCTATTCCGGTGCGCTCAATTACCTGGACTTTTACAGCCTAAATCGGAAGTCGCGTTTGATTTGGTTAACGAAATAAAACGAATTAATAAATTGAACTCGTAATATAAATAGAACGTGCTCAATGGAAGATTTGTTATTGACAGCAATAATGAGGTAGCATATCTTTAGTTGATCCTTTCAGGGATTATACGATCATATTTTATCCTGACGAGTACCCGGATGTCACTTTATTTGTTATTCATAGCCAATCACATTAATCGCCCCCAATCCATCATACAAGCAAATCACTGATTGACTGACACGTTGCAGTTTCATATCCTTTCCATATTAGGTAAAAATTGATCGCATTATAAAATTACTAATGTTATTACACGAGCCTGGCTTAGGCCAAATTACGACATAATTATTATTGATTCAAAATATAACTTTGCACCTCGCTCTAATTTCCGCCTCTGCTTCTTAGGTAAGTCGCCGGAGGTTCCTCATCAGGTGGCCTTCTTCGCCGGTCTCTATGACAACCTCGGACCAATCACAGACCATGCTGATATCGTCTTCGATCGGGTCGTGACGAATGTGGGCTCTGGGTACGAACCCTCAACCGGACGATTCACGGCCCCCGTCAACGGAACCTATCAGTTTAATGTCATCGTCTCAGCTCAAGGAAGACAAAAGGTGTGTAACCGTGCACCCCTTAGTTCCACTCTACCCTGTACTTTACCTTACATCATCTGACCCTCTATTTCTATAGCTTATTTCATCGTCGTCGTCCACTCCCTAGTTCTACCTTATGCCATGCCCTTCGTTGCTATATACGCCGTGCACTCTGACCCTTTGATTTAACTCACTCATTTCTTTATTGGCTTAACTCGATCCACATTATCCTACAATCTTCGGTTTACTTCACCAAACTCGTTCTACCTAATTTTACTTACTGCATCCTCTCTACCTTATCCGACATTTTTCGTCCTCTTACTCTACGAGTTTTCACTGACATCATTCAATTCACCGTAACTTTCTTTAAACCTGCAACACCATACATGTATTTCCTTAACTACCACACTTGGATCTATCACATTTTACCCTATACATGTAGGTTCACTGTATTTCAATGTTCTTATTTTCCCATCTGTTCTCACCTTACCATGCTACATAGAATACCTGTCTCTGCCATCCAATACAACACCTTACTCAGAACGTTAAATTAATTAACTAATAAAAGCAAATCAGTTAATTAATCTATGGATAATTTTCTGTAGGCTGCCGTGATGGTACTAAAGAACGGGGGGATGGTAGCGACCGTTTGGGCCGAGAGCATTCCCTACTGGTCAACGGCGTCGAACATCGCCATCTTGACCCTCGACAGAGGCGACCAGGTCTGGCTGATGCTACTCAACAGAGCCTCCTACCTTCACGGATACATGTACAGCACCTTCTCCGGATTCCTCATCTTCTAGGATAGCACCGACATTGTTTGGTACATTACGTTGTCATCCAGGAAGCCTTCGATATCGTAATTTTCAAATTTCTAAAACGCTTTTCAATTGCTAAACGCAAAGCACCAGACTTCAAACGTTATGATACCTCTTCATCTCCTATATGACTCTATCACCTTTTACGATACTTCGTGATATTCTGGGACAGCCCTTCATCATCTATTATACCCTCTGGTCTTTTAAGAAAATTTGTACTCTACTGGGACTCCTTCATCATCCTCAAGAGGACCGTGTCGTTTATAACTAATATTCTGCCATATTTCATGATGCTTCCAATTCTCTAAGTTGCCCATTTATCTTCCAGAAAGCCTTGCCGTGTCTTAGAATATTCTGCTATCCTCTAAGATACACCTTAATGTTCTAGAATATAAATTAATCTTCCAAGATGCCCGTTTATCTTCTATAGGAAGCTTAAATATCTGTCGGAATGGTATTCATTCACCTTCGAGGATGTTCACATATTCCACAATGGTTCTTCATAATATTATTACAAAACAACCTACCATGTCCATCCACTTTCAGGATATTCTTAATATAATATTTGTTGATACCCCAGATGAGCGTTGATATTAGCGGCGAGTGGCGAAAACTACATAGAATCCAGCAATTACACAATATTCCCAACATAACAGTTTCAACCGCAAAGATTGTAAAGACTGCTTTGCATAGGCTAAATTTTGGTCTTCAGCTCATTTGCCAAGCGATATATGTCATTCTCTAACATACAAAGGCGATTCTTATTGTAACATGTAATGTATGGCCTACTGACTGCGATGCATTAAATGTTTAGGCACTGAGTGCGCTAAATAAATTAGGTTCTACAATAAAAAGAACCAGATATATAATGTAGGCCAGAAGTTCTCGTTGTTGCTTTGAACAATTATTGTGATCGTTGGAAATCAATGTTTAATGTACTTTATTTTCGTTTTAGTTCTTTTATGTGAATCTTTGTTTGATGCGTCAATAAATGCGCTAAATAATTTGTTTTTAAAGTTACCTCAAACTGGAATTTCCGTTTAAGTATTTTGCTCTTTTCGTCTTTTAAGATGAAATTTCAGATTTAAAAATATCTATTATGAACATATTAAGATTTAATTTTTGACAACAGTACACGTGTGTCTAATCTAGGGGTTTAGGAAACTCTGTAGTGCAACAGTATTTGCCCTCAAATTCTCAGAATTCTTTTGGATGATCGCTCGTGAGCCAAGAATGAAGTTCGAAAAGACACAGAAACAGACTAGGGAGGAAATGTGCTTAGGAAAAGTTGAGGTTTGAGATGAGTTCTGAAGTCCAGAACAGACTTCATATTATACATCACGACCACCTATTAAAAACAGTACGCTAATATTACTTTACAACAATTTAAATTCTGCAAAGTGAATACAATAATTCACTTTTGCAGGAGTCTACATATTTGTTAAATACAATTATTGGTAATAATCTCAGAGCGCTATGGAAGTTAGACTGAAATAAATCAATAACTTTAACGCATTTCGCCCTTCATCCTGTGTCTTCTGTTTGTTTTCTGTTGTTGTCTGTTGTCTGTTTTGTTGTTGTCTGTGTTATTATAAAATGGTATCAAAGATTTTTTATGTCTTGATTAGATAATATTAATTTATTGTTATTATGTATCTCTCGCATTCCTATTAGATATCTTTTCCCAATTGTCACTAACTACGATCTATTTAACGAGCGGTCAGACAATCCAACATCAATGCGGAGACATTTGCTTAATTTAATGATAATGAGCTGAACTGCAATCAGAGGTGTAACAAGCATAGCCCCCCTAGTTTTAGTGTTCAGTGCCCCCCATGTGCCCCCAAATCGAATCTATATTTCATGTTTCTCGAATCGCTTTTTGCATTTGATGATTAAGGCATTGTGGGTAAATAAATGTCTAACAGTTCATCGTTTCTTATCACGATTTGTTCTTACTTGCTGCAGGTATAAAAACTCATTTACAAAGGAGAATAATGCACGTTTGATTATTCATTCATCCATAATGTATCACTCTGTTGCTACCCAAAATACGGAAAATTTCTGACAATAGAATATTCGTCATCAATTGGGCAAAGAATTGGTCTAGTGGTTGGTCTACAATCATGAAGTCGGGGTTCAGATCCCTACCCTGTAAGAGGCACACATTTGATTGGCAAAGTCTGTTGGAACATGCACCTCTTAGCCGACTCCGCTATAATGAGAAGTTCCTGGCATGAATGACTTGCGCGGTGCTTCTCTCTTGGTGATGGAGGCTAGTGAAAAACTGTCTGTCGCAAGCGCCTTAAGACTTTCCTGTTCTCCGCCTAGCTATGAGTTGAGCCCAATGAGTCGTGAGCGCCTCTGATTGCGAGTACCGCTATATAAGTTTTCAATTACAATTACAATTATAGCTCTACGTAAGTCTAGTGCGCGATCGGTCGTTCTTCCAGCCATCATCTTGCCCGAGCCTACAATCGGGACCCGTGACTTCCATTTTTTTGCAGTCGGAGTGCTAAAAAAATCGTATCCCATATAGAATCTAATTTACATATCGAAAGTTGTTCCGTTGACCATGATGACCCCGGATATTGAATTTGGCGAAAAACTCACTCATTTGGAAATTGGCAATACTGTATTAGTTTTTGGCTATTGATTGCAATGTGTCAACCAAGTGATCTCACCATAAACGAGTGTTACACTGACCTAACCCTTCAAGTGGGAAGCTCCGAGGATGGACCAACCACTGAGAAAGCTCGACGCAGCATTAGCGACGAGCGGGCTCCAGAGACCAGAAGCTCACCTTTAGCAGAAGAGCGCAGAGTTCTACGCGAAGGGAGGTCAGAGACCGGACGACACAGTTCAGAAATTGTTCCAAGAGCAAGCAATCAATTATAAAACTGTATTAATTATAAAATTACCGAGTAAGATGTTAGAAAAACTAGAGGAACCAGTATGTACCGAACGTCTTCAATATCAAGATATCATGGAGTTCATGTCACATTAAAGTTTGGCCTGCTATTAATGTTATTCACAAATCATAATCTGTGAACTTTTTGACCTCTCTGGCCACGTCAATGTTCTATGTGGTGCATAAATTACTATATATCATTGTATGTGTTCATAATATATTCCAGGCTGAGTCGTGTTCATTTCTTCTGAGACGATCAAATAACGTCAGCGATCGCTTTCCGCTAAAATTAGCAAAAGATTAAGATTTTAGTAATATAAAACACGTATCAGTTGAGGCTGTTGTAATCTTCCGGTAGAGGTGTGGATTTTCATAAGTCCTCCATGCTAACGTTGTAGACTTATTAAGTGATATGGCTAATAATTGGCTTAAACTCGAAGGGCCAGTGACAGCTATTGAAACGTTGGAGCATGGCTATTGAAACAGTCTCGATTTTATTGCAATTATTCACACTCAGATTAAAATCCTTCGAACAAACTATGACCATGCGGTAAAAGTGTATTTTAGCGTATTTTAGTATTTGCCGTGAGTAGATGTCCAACTGTAGCTTAAATAGAGACGGGATCGATGAATAAGAAGAATGTGCAAGTAGAAACTGGATTGATGAAAGAAATTATGCTTAAATGGAAGTTGGATAGATGAAAATATCATGCTGAATTGATGCCAGAACGTCGTTGCGATGGACGTGGAATCGATGTAAACAAGGTCGTGTATGCGCGCAAAAGCCCGATTGATTAAAATAAATATACTTAAATGGAAGTTGGATCAACGAAGAGATATCTGCACGAGTAGAGGCTGTATCGATGAAAATATCGTTCATAATTAGAAGTTCTATTGATGACAAATTGGCGTCTTGATGGAATCTATTGGAATTTCTGATAAACATTTTGCCAAGTTAAATACTCTAAGACACACTTCAAATTTTTTTTCTATCGATCCAGCTTCCATTTGAGCATAATTATTATCATCAATCAAGTTTCTACTTACAAAATCACATGATATAATGAAGGAAATAATTAAATACGCTAAAATACACCGCAAGCACACGAGGTAAATAAATACGCTATAACACACTTTAATCACTTATGCTGCATTAGGTCAAGTAATTTGGTTTGATTTGAATTTATGTTAGACTATCTGCGTTTCATTTCCCGTTAATTCAACTAGGATAATACCATTTCCTTCGCTACCGTATCGTATATCGTTGGCCATTTAGTATACTCCATTCTGTATTCATTATTGTACATTTCATCACGGCACTTCAAAGAAAAAACCCGAATTGATATAGTAGCCATGTATCCTTGATTTGTGTCTGAGATATCATGAGAGGTCGTTTCTATTCAACATCGCCCACGTCGTAACTAGGAGGATGTTTAGCTACGGCACACTCCCCTCTTCATTCACATTTAGAACTGGCACTACTAGAGCACGGGCAGTGGCGATGTTAAGCAATTTAGATAGGATGGTTACTGCTTAAAGACTCTTAACTCAGGTGTTTGGCGCGTGGCCCTCTCTCACTAAGAAACTCTGACGTTTAATTTCCTCAACTGGGACTATCGTTAGAATGAAGTCGTCTGGACCCTACCTGGTCCTTGGATCGACGATTCCGCATCCGTAATCTTTGCAAATGCGTGGAATTAGCCGACCGAGTCCGATGTTAGCCTGTTCCGCTCCCACCTGGAAGTCTCCATACTGGCGCTTGTGCTCCCGAAATACACCTATTCTGAATACATATAATTGTAATCGTAAACCTTGTAATGTTTACAACACTACTGCAAGGCTGAGTGCAAGGCACTGGCTTATATGAGAACGCTGCGTCAGATCAGAAGGGGTTGTCCAGTGGAGTGAGGTTTCCATAAATACCAAAGAGAAGCGGACCTTACATCACCTGTATACACTACGTATTGCATCTTCTTAGGGTCCATCCATATATTACGTAAGCATAATAATCATATTTTTGGACTCCCCTAGCCCCTGTTCGTAAATTTGTATGATCTCTCCCCATTCGTACGTAGGCCTACATCTGAGCTCTACCCTCCCCATTGCAACGGTTAAGTAGCTAAAACATTTATAACACATTGATTTAATCGTAGGCTATTTTTTTCGTTAAGCAGCATATTTAACAGCTTAAATTTGTTAAATGTAATGAAGAAATTAAACACTGAAAATACTTCCATTAAAATAAGTTTTAATGCTACATAAAATTTATGAAGCTGGAATATAGTCTGTGATTGGGTTTATAGTTAATAGCTCTAATTTTAATATTCCTTAATGTAGACGTCATAATTAGACAATTATATTTACGTACGTACATATTTTTCGGGATCACACCCCTCGCCACACGCACCCGTACTAAAAATAGTCGAAATTCGAAACCCTTCCCTCCCTTGCTGCGTACGTTATATACATGACCCGTTACAGTGTCAGTTTAATTGCGATTATAACTAGCAACTTCTATTGCGCCGATGTAAACGCACAAGCCATCAGCCGATGGCACATCAAAAGGAAAGATATTTTTCAGATAAATATATAGAATATCAGTTCATAAGAGAGAGAGAGAGGCGGTACACTATATTGCATAAGAGCTTAATGAATTATAAGAAGCTAATGCGTGTTGTGTGCTTTGAATGTGAATCTATAGCAGTACCGTAATAATTAGCATAGCATTGTATTGTTTATACCATTGAAAACAGCAACTGCATGTGAACATTAACTATTAACCAATGTTTTAATTGTATGTGATCGATCAATACTGATAATTATGTAGTCTCGTGGAAACAATATGGAGGAACCATAAAGGGTCCTGGACCTCGCTGGCAGGGACACCATAGTAACATAATGGAGTTAAAATAAGGAACAGACACTCTTCGTGATATAAAACACTGTAGTCATGATATGGCGCAGTTCCCGAAACTGTATATTATAATGGCGGACGCGAAGATTGGATGATGCTAGATTATATATCCGGCAATTCATCAAAACAAATTACCTTTAGTGACATTCATATCTCACCTTTCGAGGTCGTCATCTTCGTAGAAAGGCGAACCATTGGCACGTGGTACACAAAGGATGAGAACCAAAATGGCAGCCACGGTGGACAGCATTGATGCGCTTGACATCCGACGCATGAGCCCGGATGACGACATCAATGGTATTTCTAAAGATGAAATCAAGACTTATATATCAAGCATTTAATAATTACAGGTAACAGATAATGGATAGATAAGTCGGTAGCAAAATATGGGTAGATTGCATGTACGTGGATATAAAGATGGAATTCTTCTATCTATATCAATATGATGGATAGATATAAATCTATAGATAGTCAGATTGTTGGATATATAGACAGAAAGACAGAAGGACAGACAGACAGACGACAGATATAGATAGACAAACAGACTTATCGATATAGACAGACTTACATAGATAGGCATACATACATACATACATATATACATGCATACATGCGTACATACATACATACATATATACATGCATACATACATACATACATACATACATACACATATACATATATACATGCATACATACATACATACATACATACATACATATATACATGCATGCATACATACATACATACATACATACATACATACATATATACATGCATACATACATACATACATATATACATGCATACATACATACATACATATATACATGCACACATACATACATACATACATAGATACATGCATACATACATTTATACATACATATATACATGCATACATACATACATATATACATGCATACAATAGACAACTCTTCTGCTGGATTAAACTATGCCAAACTGTGTCTTGGAAAGAGAGAAGAAGACTGACCTGTGGTGAATTGATTCCTCTCCACCCCGCGATCGTCTTCCTAGTCGTATAGCCGCAACAGAATGGAATCAAGTCGCGCCTTTTATACTCGAACAGCATCACTGCAGTCTATGCAGTTACCTATGGTAATTAAACCAATCTCGATGCATCCACATGTACAGCTGACCAAAACGTGGAACTACTTCGGTCATTTCTGGTGAATGTTTAACCGGCTACATTTCGGGGAATGCTTATCCCGCCCACATTACACACCGCAACGATCGGCTTGCACTATGGGTCGTAAACGCGTTGCTCCTTGATGCGAACGCTTCGAACGGGAATCGCTCCAAGTGTAAACTGGGTTTGTTTACAGGTAGCAACAGGTAGCAATGTTTGCATCATTTAAGAGTAACACTTGTAAAGGTATTAGCTCTGTTGAATAAGCATTTATCCTTATTATCACACACCTGAAGACAGTTTCTTGGCCCTAAGTTCATACAGTTTCATTTGGAGATAAGCCTACATGTTTCCAATACAACGAATACCAATTGTGGAGAAGAATAGCACATTGCGTGGGATGGCATTGTTTGTTTTGTCGAAGCACACGTGTAACTAGGCACATTCGCAATCGTATTCGTAATATCCAAACGTCTAAAGCGCCACTCGAAAGCCAAGCGCAGGACACCAGCTTAATCACGAACGCTGCGTCAAATCATATGGGTTGTCAGAAGGGTAGTCCGAGGAAGGTCAGAGTCCTGCATATTGTATACGGGTGGCGTGGCGACAACAGTATCGTGTAATCGGCGACTAGACACGTTTCTTTTGATGTGAACGGCAGATCAAAGAGGAGAGAAAAGTCTGTTGACGGTAATCGAGAAAGCGTCATTTCGTCGAGAGGGTTGGGTTCGACGCGAGCGATTCTAATAATCCGATCGAGTCGTCAACAACAGTCAATGACGATAATTAATCGAAGAGGTCATCGCAATCGGACAAACAACGCGGCTGGCCATCGCTTATTGCAGAAGCAACAGCAGCCAACGCTGGCTCTCAATTTTTCTCAGATCACAAACCGCCTCCCATTATGAGTGGCCTTATATAAATACTCGGTCACGATTATAAATTCAGAAGGCTCTATAGGACCTAACGCAAATAATATATATATTCACTAAATAAACATATATTTTTTACATGCAAGGTATGCAAATATGCCTTTTTCTAATGTTCATGCATATGTTATATATATCTATATGTACATATTATAATATAATATATTTATATCTTGGCTCAATATGACATCATACTATTGTAGGTGACATACGCGTTATTCTATAATATGCCGCAACCAATATATATATATATATTATATACGAGCACTATGTACATATATATGTCATATGTATATATTAGTGGTGGTATAACAGTTCGGCAATTTGCGAAGTGAGAAGAATCCAGAGCGATTGTTGGCGGCTGCTGCAATAAACGTTGAATTGCCGCCTATGTGGAATGACTTTATGACCGCTGATAATTATACAGTCTGTCTATAAACGCCTGCGAAATGGTTCAAGTAAAAAACTCTGAGCGATCATATTGGGGATCGGCTAGAAGACAAGAGTTTGCTTATCAGCACTGCTACTTGGGGAATAGACTAGGAGGAAGAAAGGAAAAGAGACAATTAAGGAGAGGAGGAAGAGGAAGGAGAATTGGACGAGAGATTGTAAGGAAGGAAGGAAAAGAGGATGGAGAGAGTAAGCGAAAGAAGAAGAAGTGGAAAAGAAGCAAAAGAACAAAGCAAAGAAGAAACAGATGAAATTAAGAACAAGTAAATGAATATGAAGATAGGGAATTAGGAGATGAAGAAGGAGACGAAGAAGCAGAACACAGGAACTAAAAGTAACTAAGACTCAAGAAGAATCAGTACAGAACAAAATACGAATAAAGCGCAAGTAGTACAAAGCAAGGTCAAAATCTCGAGAGTCAGGCGAAAATAGATGCTTTGCTCTAGAAAACCGAAAACGAACACTCTCTCAACAGTAGGACCTACGAGGACTAACTACATGTATGACACTAATATCGAATGTCCGTAGCCATGCACCGATTGTTCCCTAAACCACTTAATTTCTTTACAATTAAGGAACATGTGTAGGCGTTGTTATTGCTATTCTAAAGAAATACAATTCCAACACAAGTAGCTTCATTGACTCTTAATACCGCAATCTTAACAATCTCACTTTTAGGATATTTCGCTAACCTTATCACAAACGCTCCATTTTTCATGGGAGCTCAAAAGCCGCAAATTTCCACAAATAAAAAAATTGGTATAACGGAAGAATCTCGTGGCAACGAAATTGAAGCTCTGAATATTTTAATCGCAAGACGTTGAAAATGGTATCTATTCGTTTGTATTATTAATGACATTTTTACTATTATCTTATTTGGGTTTAGAGGTAGCCTAAGTACAATCACTCAAAAGTCAATATATACATGCATTCGTTTAATTATAATTAAAATTATTATAACTAATCATTATTATTTATTACAATTATTATCATTATTTAAATTATTATTATTATTATTAGCATCATTAGTAGCATCATTATTAGCATCACTATTACAACTACTACAACTACTAAGATCATCATTATTATTCATATTTATATCACTGTTACTGGATTGTCTCTTATTGGTGTCTACATGTATATTGATGTTAATAATTTTATGTTTAAATTTCTATTAATAAATGTTAATACTTTTATGTTTAAATTTCTATTAATAAAAATTCTCAATGACATTGATTTAAACGTCATCAAGTTTTTGTTTGACAAGAGCAGATGTAGTCCTCTTTATTTTCTGTAGATGAAGCTAAACGTTTATTAAGAGGAAGGAAAATAAGATGGTGGCAACAAAACGCCAAGGCTGTGGCTGAACGATGCAGTTGAACTCGGGCAGACCTTTTCCTTCGCATCTAATCTAGAGTTGGCAACAATTATATCGTTATCCTTCAGACATCAATCAATTAATCAATCAATCAGTCAATCAATCAATCAATAAATCAATCAATCAATCAATGCAATTTGCATAGCACCTCTTCAATATAACTATTCAGGGGTGCTCTAACTTGTGTGGTTAGAAATTGACAATTCGTAGTAGGCCTACTCGTTGAGAAATTAGAAGAGGCTTTACTAAACTTAAAATTTCCTGGACATTTGTAGCCAATTCAAAGGTGTTTAAATCTTCGTCGGACAGCTTGAGAATTCTTGGTCACTGGACTTTTTGGAGCTTCCTATCAAAACACAGCGTTTAGTGAAAATTCTTACATTTGAAAATAGCGTTGTACAAATTTATGATATCCAATAACTATTGAATGTGGGTCTGTTATTGAGCGCCATGTAAGTATTTCATTCGCAGTATTAGTAATACACTGTAATCCGCAGATAAATAAAAGTATTGATTTATTATTGAGGATCACGTACCTTGTGTCCAGCTGTTACGGCTTTTGGACGGAACACATTTATTGCAATGATTGAGACTCGAAGCTTCGCCCGATTGAAAGCATCGTCCACCAATGACACACGTATCAGCCTGAAAGAGAAGAAACCAGGCAACGCTTAATTTTATCAGTTGCAACAAAAGTTAAAGTAGTGACATAATTCGCAGAAGTGGTGATACAAGTCTTCCGAGCACTAGCAGCAGAAGCAGCTCGTAGCAGCACAATATTAACAGTAGGCTTATTGGTTATTTGAAAAATCCTTCGCTACGAAGTTGAGAAACGCAACTGAAAGCCATGCAGATGATATTAGAAACTCCAAGCAGATGGAATAGATAGATTTTCAGTTTCGATAGTCTTGGTTACGTAGCCTAATAACTGTTTAAGTTGAAAGACTCCAATTGAGAGACTAATAGATGTGAATAAAATGAATGCGATTAGTACCGTACCAAGGGCGGTGTGTATAGAAAGAGCGCTGATCGAATATGCCTAACTTCAATTATTCCAGAAATTCATTCCGTCTTGAAATATGGTATTATTTTTATTCACAAATAAAAACTAAAAGTACAATTAAAAAGTGCAACTAAGAAAGTGTTTTGGTGGCTATTACATCATGTATATGAAAGTTATAGTGAAACATTTAAGTTTTATATCACATTATGATGTATCATTTAGGCCTATCTATATTTTGTTGTTTGATAACTGTGGTTTATTACATCCATGTTCTCAAAATTTTCGTCATCAGTCAGATTAATGCTAAGCACAGGGCGCAATTTTACTGGCCCGGATCTAGGCGCAGGCGAAGTAGGCGACGGCCTACGGCGGCAAATTGCGCTGTTTTTCTGGGGCGGCACTTTTATCGAATTCAATAAAATAAATAAGCATAGCGCAGGAAAATAATTATATCTTAGACCACAATATTCTAAATTATTTTCAAATACAAATATTTTTTGCAATGAAATATATTTTCCCATTTTATTAAATTATTATTTTCCATCTGCTTCTTCTCCTTTTAAGGTGTTCAACAAAATCTTTATATTCGATTTCGATTCACTTTTCATCAGTTAGGTTCAACATCCGGTATTGAGCGCCTTGTTTATCAATATCAGTTAAAAACCTAAAGTATTAAATTGAATAGAAATTGGATATTTAATTAAAGTCAATTCCCTTAAGTGTGAAAAATATCATAACCAAATGGCGGATGGTAGAGGAAGAAAGAGGCAGCGATTGTCTAAGTCAGATTATAAAAAATTAACGCTCGGACGTGAATCATCTACGGTCAAGCAGAAAGACGCAATCCTCAAGTTCATCAAGCGTCCGGCATCTGATGAGGCGCATGCCGCGATTAATAATCAAAATGAAGACTCCTCATCCGATTCAGAAAAGCAAAACCTCGCGATGGAAGCCAGACGAGTAAATTTTAAATAAATAATGCGTCATCTGATTGGAAAATTTGATAAAACAATTATGTAACTTCTGTTTCTAGTTCTTCTATGCCAGACTACGTGCTCGATAGAATATTTTCATATTTAAATTCTCAATGCATACTGCTTAGTATATTTAGCAAGTTAATTATTATAGTGCTAAGAACCTCGTTATGTCTTGAACATATTACATATTTTTGGTTATTTGGGGGAGGGCTGGGCGGCAACATTACATCCAGCATACTTACGAAAAACCCATAGAATCGGGCTTGCAATTATAGCTTGGTACCATGCTGATGCGATTACATGAAGTTTAGTACGACGAATAGTTATACTCTCCAGCAGCCGTCTCGGGAAGGAATCAACTGTCTCCAGACCACTTTTATCCCACGATGACCTAACTTATCTCGAATGAAACATAGTAAGATAAATAAATGCACGCGTATACCTTCTGGACAGTCGTTCCATCTGGTCGATACTCCTGGCACTTGGAATCGAAAACCGACAAACGGAGGCTGTTGCTATAGAGACTGTCGTCAATGGTCAGGGAGATGTCCAACCTGTAGAACGGAGCCGGTCCAACCTCCTCCTCCTGTGCCACAACTGTCTCGTCGGTGAAACGATAGACTGCCGGAAGTCTGCACATCACTTCACCATTGGACAAGAGAGATCCACCGAACTTAAATAGCATGAATTTCGATTCGCCCACCTATAAAAGAATTGAACAAAATCATGTGGTCAGATAAGTTCTCAGGTCATTTGGCGCCCTAGGCAGTCGTCTAAAGGAGCGCGCCCACCCCCGTTGCATGAACAGTAAGGTAACCCAAAACTATTTTTGAAAAACTGTTCAAGAATTGCTTATTTACTATATTTAGGTTATTATCATCAAATTTTATTCTGATAAACATTTTTCTCGGTAAAATTTGGCATCTCTAAAATCTATCGCCGTTGGCGCCTGCCTTTGTCTACCATGCCATCAGCCCGCTCTGCAGGTGGTCACTTATTAGCAGTAGATTTCATTCTTGCTATGCATCGTAATTATAATATGGACAGCCGAGTAATACCCTTAGCTTTATAACACTAATCAGAAAACAACGAAGGGTTGTCAACTCTAATCAAACTCATTCCGGGACATTTCTTAAAACCTGCAACATACCAAATCTTTGAAATCGGACACACCGCCAAACCCGCAAAGTTTTCCGAATTCCACAAGACCTATGAAGCTATGAATTTCGAATGATATCCGAGACTTTCGAGTCCTAAATCGAAATTCTATCGGTAGAAAACTTTTGATTAAATTATCATTCTGAACATTGAAAACTAAGCTGTTGCATTACAGTGTTACTCGTGTTGCTTGGATTTGGATTGTCATTGAGTCGCGTAATTGTAATAATTTACCTATTCCTGTATTCCGGGACAAAACAAGCACTGGCCGGTATAAGGAACCGGGCGGATCGATTCCGAGACTCTCCCGGGCATTTCCAGAACGGCTTGCAGCCCTAGGTACTACATGTTATTGATTTAACTATGATTTGATCGTCTTCGAGGGTCCACTTACTATGGAGATTTTGCAGCTAAATTTCTCTGAATGGAAAACGTTCGAGGCGAAGATTGCGGTTTCGAGGCAATAGGATGATCGGAAATCGCACTTGGCGCCCTTACGGAAGGACTCCAGCTTAGGAGGATTCTGGGAATTCACCGAACAATCGTCTCCGGCAAATCCTTCAAAGACAAACCACATCGGTTGCCAATAATATAATGAGCGGGGGCGGCGCTCCCGGCGTGGGAGGGGGGGGGGTCGAGGGAGACAAGTCCCCCATTTTTTACGGAGAGGGGACATATAATACGTGTGTCGTCCACATTTCTTACACCTCGCATAGGGTGTCCCTACCTGTCACAAGACATCGCTGCCTCTGATAATGAGGTAGGTTTGTATTGTTTTGTTAGATCAATATCAAGAAATGCTTCTGTTTTTTTGGCATTTTTCATCTTTTGTTGTCATGATTTCGACTGTGTTTTGCTGTTTCAAAAGTTAAGAGAAGAAGTAATATACTCTAATCCAAAAGAGAAGAAAAGAAAGCGAATTGGTCACGGATGTACGTACACAGGACTGGAGAACGAATAATGAAGATTTAAAAACTTTTTGAAGAAATTGTTTTAGATATAAAGCAAGCACAGATAAAATCTTGATTGCCATAATTATCACAAGGCCTGTGTCGTTGGTTAATATTCAATGGTTGGATTATGATAACAATCTTCTTGTAGTCATTGTTTGGCTAATCTGCAAATATAGCAGACAGGCAAAAGCAAGAGATCGAGAGTTAGAGTCAGAGAAAAAGAGAGAGCAAGAGTGAGACAGGCAGACAGACAGATAGACTAACAGATAGCTAGATGATAAAGGGAGGAGCACAGAGAAATGACGACAGTGGCGAGAAAGCACTGACGAAGAGGTTAAACAAGCCGACACAGAGAGAGTAACACACGTACACTCACACGCGCATACACTTACACACCCACATGCAAACAAGGCAGAAAGGCAGTCAGACGGGTGGATGATGGACGTATGATCGCATCCCACCGGAATTGCAAAAGCAGGTTCCGTTCCTACAGCCTCCGTTTCCATTGCACTGATTGGGACAAAGCATGGAGACGACGTCAGCCAGGAGAATCTCCATTGCAGACGGAGCAGTCGAGGATCCGTTGCTTACAACCGAGATCTCCAATTCATGGACACAGATCCTCTGGAACTCGGTGTCTATGAATGCAGTGGCCACTGTTAAGTTGTCCATAATCTGACAAATGTCAAACAGCAAATGTCGCATTGTCTGCACAACTGCCTTTGACGGTTGACTCAATAACTAAAAGACTGCCTGACTGTTCTATTGATGGATTGAATAAAATAAATAAACGAGCTCAGGGCTGAAGGGAAACTGATTGATTGATTAAGTGTCCAGCCAACTGACTGACTGACTGACTGACTCAGTAAAATGGCATCTGGTTTGGTTTTAAAAATAGATCGTATTGCAAATCTATAAAAGCATTCATCAATCAATCCAAACAACCAATATTATTACCACCAATAAATCCAATCATTCACCCTTCCATCCTCCGGTTTTTCCATCCATTCATCCACTTGTTTATCCACACATACACCCGCGTTTCAATACGTTCGCACGTCCACCAATTTGTCGATCCACCCATGAACCAACCCAGCCACTCTTCTATCCGTCCATACACCCTGTCGTGAGTCTCTCTTACCTGAGCATCTGCGACACAGCTTTCAAGTATTGTCTTTGTACTTATAGCTATCCGATCTTTGCACACCTGATAGACAGGCGACCCTTCCATCTTAGCCTGGCAACTGGTCTTGGCTTGATCTGCGGTGATTCCGCTAGCGGTTGGCCACTCTAGCTTCATGTTGGTACCGTGCTTATCATCGAACGTCGGGAGTGGAATATCATCCTCCGTTAGCATCATCATTGTCTCCTGCCTATTTCCATCTTCAGCTGTTTCGTTCGTTGAGTTTCTTCGTCTACGTTGCGGAGGAGGATCTGTCTTCTGATTACAGTTATCAGTAAACTGTGTAACGAAGGTCGTGGTTTTCGAGTCCGGAGCTGCACAGGTCACCGCTCGCTCTTCGTCGCATGAACAGATGTTCGGCACGAGGTCTCTAATGTTGAGGCATGGAATTGCTCTGACTTGGCCGTTGAGGAAACTCTCCTCTACTGTCAGCCTAAACGGAAGAAACAGTTGGCAACTGAAAAATTTGGATAAGTTCCTACGCATTACATTCATACTAAACTCAGATAATTCATTAGTAATTATTGCTCTGCCCAATAAATATTTCAGGTTGAAGATCGAACAGTTGGAAATTATGTACTTCAGAGAGGCACCAAGCTGTCACCTTGGCTTGACTTCCCGGATTTCGACCATGGTACCGGAAAGAAACGAGAGGATTGGCTATTGCGGACTTAATTTGGTAAAGCGCTGGTGAATAAGCTGATATCTCAGGCGTGGCTTTTGTGGGCGTTGAGAAATTTTCGAGGATATACATTACATTACATTCTATTACATTACATACTCGTCTATAAAGGAAGTTAATCTGATACAATCTATAATTTCTTTAATGGTTCCGTATTTTCTCATCTCTTCTCATAATTCTATTAGAACATCATCTCCCGTCGTACCGTCTAAGTATCTGACTCTAGGATGGCGGCTTTGAACTAAAGTCTAACTTACATTTCTTCCTTGTCGAATTTTTACTCGGTGTCTGGGAATGCATTTATTTCTATCCATCGTGTTCTTATAAACACTTTAGAAACGGTCGGGAAATTAATCTTTAACATTTCAACATCAAAGTAAATTCCACACCTCGACGGGAATGGTGATCATCTATTATTGATAATTATATCTCTATTATGTACTTCTAAACGAGGCAAGGAATATCAAAAAATTTCATTATTACGTTGAATCGTAATACATACAATCGCCTCCCGTCTTCGGGAGGCGATTGAAGGCTTTCCTGCTCTCCGTTTAGCTGCATGTTCATAGTAGTGAGCTCGAGTGGCGCTATATAAGTATTCCGTTACAATTGCAATAACAGTGTACCTGTAGCTGTCACTGAATGTTGTCGGTTGAGCTCTGCCGTCGTTGACCGTGGATCCTTTGGGAATGGTGTCGTCATTCTGATTGCCATTCCAGACACCACATAGACCTGAAGTCTCTCCATAGTCCTCTGAATTCAGGTAAAGGTAGATGTTGAGGATAGAGTTGGCCCATCCGCGGTAAAAGTCAGCTTTCAAGTAAGCTCCGGATGGCATAGTGATCTGAAAAGCCAAACGAACATTGAACGTTATACCCACACCAGTTTTATCACATCTGTATGTACGTGATGAAACATTGGCAATGTTAGTTTCTAATGACTGTTTGAGACAGCTTCTGGTTCCGCCTCTTCTCCTCTCTTCTCAAATATTAGAACTTGTGGAGGCAATCCTCTACTGATATCCTTCAAAATAAGGATGCCTTGCACAATTTTAAAGTTGACGGTAAAATGGTCACAGGTGATGCTAAACATACGTTGATCCTTTTCATTGATGTTTAAGAGTGTTACCGACAATGGCCAAAGAGTCTACACCGATGACTTACCAGGGTACTATGTCGTTCTGTAATTTATTAGTCCTCGGGGAGATCATTTGACTGTGTAAACTCCGACACTGTTTGCACTCTGGAAGTGTCAGTCACAAGCCCGGATAAATGAGGAGGGCGACGCTAATGATCCTTATTATCACACTGTGTCGTTAGAGCGCAACTACCCACCTACCTTCGACTGCGAAGCTGAATTGTATAAAATTCCAACAGATGAATTTCATAGAGATGCGCAATGCAAATAATTTAATTCACGCTAGACATCTAAATTGGATTAAAAACTGCACTTTAAATATTTATCTCTGCATGTGATTTAATGTAGGGCTCTTTAATCACGTATTGAGATCGCTTGCAATGTAAACAACCCACTATGTAGCTGTTTCCGCTGAGGGTGATGGTTGCTCCCGGAACGTTTTTGTCTTTTAGATAGGTGATGGGGGTTGGATAGCTGTTGGGTCCCCCACAAAAGTTGACTCCCAGCACGTTGTTTCCTTCTCTCACAGCTACTGCGCAGTTGCATGTCACCAAATCGTACTTGTGGTGACGAACGTGGACCTATTTCAGAACATAATACTTATATAAGCAGAAGACTAAGTTCCAACATATAATGCTTTGTAATGGTAGAATCTGAGCATACGAACAGATGAAACATCGTTGGTCCTTCTGGGATCAGCTATTCATATCTATTCATCGATGTGTCTTTTGACATGTCACATGCCAATCGCTTTCGTATCAATAAAGGTTCTGAACATGAATTGAATTCGATTTTGAGAAAGCGCAAATACGAAGTATGGACAACTTATTAACATAATTTACATCGAGTATTCATATATACAAACAAACACGAGTAGGGATACCTTGTATAAATACAAACATTTACAGATGCATACATGCATATGTGTATAAGAAAGTCCATGTATGTACGTTTGTATACCCGGACGTGTGCCTACATACCCGCATGCACGATTGCTTACTGCACATATGATCATGATGCACACCTGGGTAACAAGTCCCAATATACACTTATCTAGAATCCTTGCCTGTATAATAGGAGATGTTGCGGGTCTTCAAGGAATCCTAGTCATGATGAGCGCTATGAATCTAAGATGCATTCTTTTATGTATAGCGCCGGTAAAAGTCACAATGGCGATTATGACATTAATTTTGACGTTGTAAGGTTTTCAGAAACTTTCAACTTTCGGAGTATTAATAGTTTGCTTACCTCAAAGTGACGTTTGGTGCTCTTAGCATATAAATAGTCGCCCTCCGTGTAAACGTCATAGTATCTAAAATGTGTAAGATAAGTAATCAGGATATCACATATCTGAACTTTCCATATAACTTACCTACAATGGCTACTATCTTAATTACTCGCCAATTTTTATTTTATTAGCCGATTCTCTCGTTATGTTGTGCTTTTGTTGTTGCTTTCCGTTGACCCTATCATCTCCGCGCCTTTGTGTGCGCTCACTTATATGCCTGATTATGCAAATGTTTCTATCCTTGCGTCCATGTATACAATACAATGCAATACAACTAGGCAGTTATAACGCGCTTTGACAAGATAAGTCTTGCACAAAAGCGCACTGTGCTACATTCTTAGTCATAGATCCGAGAGAATAAGTAGGTCTTCAGTGTTGTCTTCAATAATGTAACGGATGTGGCTTGACGGACTGTAATTCGGAGACTATTCTATTCTGTGGGTTTTGCGACTGAGAATGCACGGTTACCAAACTTCTTGTTGGTGAGAGTAATGGTAAAGTCCCCTCGCATAGACGAACGAAGTCCTCTTGAGGTAGAGGCAGTGCATGACGCAGCCATGGACGTCATGTACGAGATGGACGTTCCGTTATGAATGTGGAGCATGAGAAAGGAAACTTTGAAAGCAATGCGGGCATGGATGGGGAGACAGTATAGCTGTTGTAGGGATGGTGTAATGTGGTCGCAAGGCCGAATACCTTTTATTAGGCCGACAGCAGAGTGTAGGACTGGTGATTGGGGCTGTAGTGTTAGTGTGATGCAGGAAGCCCATAGAGGATGGCGTTGTAGACCAATAGTCTATAGGAGAGAAATGACGAGAGCCTGGATGATGATACGGAGGAAGTTTTCGTTCAGACAGTGTTTCACTTGTCGAATCCAACGAAGGTGGAAGAAGCATGCTCTAGCGGTGGTGGATATGTGGTGGGTCATGTTCAGCTTACTGTCCAGAAATACACCGAGGTCCATGTACATGTATATTACATGTAATCTCTTGGAATAATAATTCCTATAGACATGCATGTCGGTTAAGAGAGAGGAATTTGCAACACTTCATAGTCTGTGCGTACTAAGAGATACTGTCAGGCTGCTGAAATGAGATCTAACCCGATCCTCACCAGATGATGGTGATGATAGGGTTACCTCACCTTGTTACCACACCTTGTTACCACACCTTGTTTGAAGTCATCCAGTTTGGCAGAGGATGCGTTATTGGCTACTTGGCAGTTACTTATACACTAGTCGACAGAGCGGACTACACAGTAAATGGGTCGGTGAAAAATCACAGGTCATACTTAACCCGAGAAAAATGAGAGGTCGCTGAAAAGCTTGTTGACTTTGGCGAGCTGTTCATCTCTTAGCTCACGATTCAAACGTAACTGGAGTTCTTCTCGAGTTTCATCTATTAAGTTTCCATTTAATTCTAATAGCTGCAAATATACTTACATTACACGATGTACACCGGTAACTTGTACACGTGAATAAAAATTTTGGAAGCGTATTATTAACGCTCGTCGCACATTTAACCCTAGTTACATACGACGGACGAAACATCACCGGATGCAGTAAGGTATTAATAGCGCCCAGTGAACGTTATTTACACTCGAAGGACGCAACCGCACCGGATTCAGTAAGATTTGCGCGAACGCCCGTTGACTAAGTGAAACGTTACTATGACACACAAAATAACACAATGACACTCACGTGACTTATGCAATTATTTTTTTTTGATGGGGAGATGATGGATAGTATGGCTTTTTGCCAACCACTTCCTCATCGTTGGCAAGGGGAGGCCTGTTGGTTATAATTGTCTTTTTTATCATTTTGTGCTCTGTCGATATAACACACTAAAAAGGAATCTAAAGAGTTTTTCTTCTAGAAAGAGTGTGGTATCTCTTATCTCATCGCGACTATCACGCTGAGAGCGCTTCTGAATCGCTAGAACTGTACAGTGTATAAGGTGATCAATGAATTCGATTCAGGTCAAAACTCAAATTTTTCGACGCTATTAACCGACAATAGTCAGACGTTTTTCTCTGACCAACCCCATTTCGAACCTGCCCATCAACATGTCCACTAGACTAGATAGGCTATCCAGTAATTTAAGTTAGGACTCCTTTTAAAAACTGCTTGTGACTCTTATTGACTGCGACTTCTCTTGAACCGACGACCATTTTCTGAGGCCTCGCGAAATATTATGAAGGCGAAAATTATTAGTCATATAAGTTATTGAATTAAATCACAATCAATTAATCTCCAAAACGTAATTGGAATCTGAGAACAGAGCACCAGCTTATCCACGAGAGCTGAAGATGACTGTCGTGAAATGAACAACTGCTTTATTAGATGATAGACACATTCCTCTAAGTTTAAAACTGACCTTTTGTCGAACGTTGTAATGTGTGGGTCTCCGGTTGACTGGCAAACACCCATCGTTGACGTGTCTTTTATAATGATCTAAACACAGATGCCGAAACTCATTGTTCAGTTTTGTTTTCGGACATTTGGCAAAATGTCCGAAAATTTAAATTTACGGAGGTCACAACCAAATATCCGACCGAAAATATTGTCACCTCTTTGGTCTTTATTTTTCCTTATCTGCGACAGAGCGGACTACACAGTAATTGGGTCGGTTGTGTTAACTGACGGTTGCATGTCGCGTCTGCAGAGGAATCTCCTTGTAACCATCCAGGACAAAATGTTTGACCAAACGTGTCTCATTCATTGGGCGATGAAATTAATTAAGAGCCGGCCTGACATTGGAATTGATCCATATGTCTGACTAATAATAATAATAATAATAATAATAATAATAATAATGATGATGATGATGATGATGATGATGATGATGATGATGATGATGATGATGACGATGATGATGATGATGATGATGATGATGATGACGACGACTATGATGATGATGATGATGATGATGATGATGATGATGATGATGATGATGATGATGATGCTGATGATGATGATGATGACGACGACGACTATGATGATGATGATGATGACGATGAAGATGATGATCATAATGATAATAATAATAATAATAATATTAATATGAAGAAGAAGAAGAAGAAGAAGAAAAATAATAATAATAGCAATAGTAATAGTAATAGTGTAATAATAAAAATAATAATTAATAATAATATTAAAATACTTAAAATGATAATATTAATAATAATAATAATAATGATACTGATACTGGTGTAATTTGCATCAATAAATGTAAATTCGTTAATACGTACAGGAATGTCTGGCACTTGGTAACCATTCCAGAAGAAATGCGGATTGGTAGAGATATTTCGGAATCGCAGAACGGACGCTCTGTTCATGATTCCCGGCGTCGTCTGGGCCTTGATCTTCTGCACTGGTTGCCCTTTATCGCGGTCTAAACCGTTGAAGGTGACGGAACATTCCGCCACTCCAAGATTGTCCTTCTCCGAAATGTCAGCCATGACCACTGAGAACTTACACTGCGTCTTGAAGGTCGTTTCTGGACAGGAGATGGGAACGGTCGCTTGGAAGTAGAGAGTCAACGGAGGAGCTCTCTCGTCGATTTCGATGCGAGGAGATGTAAAGGAGCCTCCAGCGTTCGTCTAAGGAAATAGTATTGGAAGATATGGCTGTACCGAATAGCGGAATTGGTGATTGTCTCATATATATATATATATATATACATATATACATATATATATGCATATATATACTGTAGTATTGGCTTGCTTGTTGACGGTGTATGTAGGTGTGGTTGTATTAATTTTATGTATGTATCATGTATATCATGATGAACTATAGAGATGGGACGCTGCATTTAAAATTGAAGTAGACCCAGTCACAATGTAGACGACTGGCGTCCGTTTATGTCAATGTACATTCTGTATGATGATCATAAAGTCAGTCGTATCCAAGTTATTGGAGAGGTGACAACTCAAGGAAGAGACTGTATGGGCCAGTGATTTTCAATATTCTGCCAAAAACGGTGAATTGCATCAATTATTCGGCCAAATACGAACACGAATAAAGAAGAGGAAGAGAAAGAGTTGAAGGAGGAGGAGGAGCATGAGGAAGACCAAGAGCAGGAACAGGAGCGAGAAGAAGCTGAAGATGAAGAAGACAAAGGAGAAGTGAAGATGAAGAAGAAGCCGAAGAAGAAGATGATGAAGAATAAGATGAAGAAGACGAAGATGAAGAAGACGAAGAAGAAGACGACGACGAAGAAGAAGAAGACAAAGATGAAAAAGAAGATCAATCCATCAATGCTTTATTGTTCACCAAAAGATGACAAAAAGAAAAAGAACAGGATAAAGTAGAAAAAGAAGAAGATGAAGAATGGTTTCACATCATCAACCTCGGTTTCAGGATATACAACTTTTGCGAAATTATAGGTTATCGGCTCAATAGCCTATAATTTCGTCCGGTTTCTTCTTCTTCTTCTTCGTATGAACTCCGTGACTAAAGGTTCTTTAAAAATAAAGTTCATACCAATGATAACATTGCATAAACTAACCAAATGAACTCGAGATCAGATTTCTGTGACCTGCCTGATTTTAAAAAATCCGATGTCACTTACCAAGCTGTATTTGATGCCAACGAAATAGGTTCTCACGGCCACGTGGTACTTAAACGGCCTCTTATCCAACATTTTCCAGTACGCACGAGCCTGACATCCGACCTGTAAATTCATTAAGAAAAATTATGGAAAATAGTCGACAAACGTTCGTACTATTGAGTCGGAATTCCGTCCAATTACAAACGAAAAGTCTCATTTGCAGTCTATAGTAGCGCGTAGGAAACGATGGAAACACTCACTGATCTTTGCCGTGAACCCCAGTTTAACCCGTACGTAATGGTACGATTATAGTCAATTAACTTATTCACCATGTATCCCGAATAAACACGTCCTAATGGCAATTTATAAAACAATTAATATTGTATTATTGAATTAACTGATTTCCATTGATACAAATTAGGTCGTAATTATGAAAATGCGGGTCACCCAAATATATATTAATAAACTTCAAAACGCTGAACATAAGAGGTCGTTTGGGCGAAAGCGTTATTATGTAACGACAGAATACAAAGCATTTTGGTTGAACGAACGAATAAGACATGCTGCGATGACGATGATTGATAGCTAACTAAATTTTAGTTCTAGTTATGTTATTGAGTCTGAAAATGGTGACAGTGCCGATAGCCGAAAACTCTTTGCCGTCTGTGTGGTTTCGAAATGAAAGCGGCACGTATCAATAGGCCCTATTTAGTATTTACTGAAACTACCAGACGCGCAGTGCAGACTAACTAGTGCAGTCCTCAACTTTGGCAATATATCGATTTTGAATTGTGGGATTAATTTCAGTGTGATCGATTAAAATTTGCACAGTCTATTATTACTCACACTTTGAGATAGACTGAACGAATAGCCGTGATTGCATAATTGACAACATAGCAGAATATGGTAGAGATGTTAAGAAAACGCATATTATGATGATTTCATTACACTGGTGATAATAATAATAATTATTATTATTATTATGACGTCATAATACGTATTGCTATAGCAACGCAGTAGAGACGTTCAATTTTTGACATTTGAAACCGGCACAATGGCGGCAGCTTTTCACATTTGGTGCACTGACATTAGCCAAGCCCACAAGAGGAGGCAGACGCCATTGCATGACCATAAAAAAATCAAACAAAGATTTCCTGGCCAAAAGCTCCAAGGAGATTGACTTGCTCTTTATCGGACAACAGGGATCAGAACAGAGAAATTAAGATGGAAAACAAATGAAACAAACGAAGGCTTCAGCCGTGGCCTCTAAATTGGAAGATGGGAATATCTTACCAGCAGCTAGGATTCTGAGCTCGGACGACAAGCCAATCCCAATTAACGAGACCACATGAAAGGCGCTCAAAACAACATCCGCCCCACCTCAGAACCAGGAGCCAGTGCCCCGGCCACCGGATGCCGCCCCGCTTCAGAAGGAGAACGTAATGAGATGCATTCGCAACTTCTCGGCGGGATCGGCCAGGAGTCCAGATGGCAAACGCCCTCAGCACATCCTAGAGTTAGTAAGCCACCCAGACTTGGCCCGTCTCTGCTAGCCTCCAAAACTGCTTTGGTAAACTTGCTTCTCGCAGGAGAATGCCCTCCTGAGATTCGAGCAACCTTTCTCGGTGGAACTCTCTTCGCCCGTAGGAAAAGCAATGGAGGTCTGAGACCCATTGTCATTGGACACTGCTGGCGCCGACTGACAGTCAAATGTGCCAGCTCATACGCGGCGCCCAAAGTTGCTGGATACGTCTCTCCCAGGTTGAGTCGGAGTTGGTGTACCCGGAGAATGTGAGGCAGCAGTACACGCAACAAGACGTTTTTGATCAGTTAGACTATGAAACCATCATAAACAAAATAGATTTCTCCAACTCATTGAACAGCCTGTACAGATTAGAATGTTGACAGCACTATATAACATTCTTCCTGAACTTTCACCTTTTTGCAATCTAGCTTACATGGAAGGCTCACATCTTAAATACGGTCGATACTGCGTCTTGTTCCAAGTGGGGCCCCAGCAAGGTGACCCTTAGGGTCCCTTACTCTTCTGTCTTCCTCTACAGCCCATCCTCATCCAAATGAAATCGCCGCTCACCGTACGTTTTATGGACGACCTAACGCTAGGTGGCAGGGTGAAAGATGTTGCGGAAGATATAAACCGACTCGAAGCCGAATGCGAAAAACTCCGCCACTGTTTGGACTTTGACAGTGCCAGTACCAAGCCTGGAGAAAGTAGGAGGGTGACACCAAATCATCTTCGATATGGAACGGTGTCATTAAAAATCAACACACGCAAATGCGAGAAACTCGGCCTGTTCCTAAATCGAACAAAATGTGAGATCATGTTGACTTCTGCTGATATCCTGAGAGACTTCGAACCATTAAGACAGTTCAGATGGACCAACCCTTCAGAACCCACACTCCTAGGCGCACCTCTGTAAACGGATACGGCCTTGACGAAAACTTTGAATGCGCGCATAGTGGAGCTAATGCGCATGATGCAAAAACTAACGGCCATCGCCACACATGACGCCCTCATCTTGCTCCGATACTCGCTGAGTGCCACCCGACTATTATATACCCTCAGAAGCTGCCCATGCGAAGGCCACAAAGGACTGGAGGAGTATGACAAGGGCCTTGAGGGTGGGCCTCGCTGAGGTGCTCAATCTCACCCACGAGGCATGGCTCCAGGTCACTCTGCTTATCAAGGGAAGCACGGATTCTCATCAAAATCCCCATCTAAAGAGGAGGACTGGACATCCGATCGGTGGCTTCGCTGGCACTCTCAGCCTTCTTGGCATCGGCCGCAGCCACTGATATACTCCACCCAAGGATTCAAAAAAGGACCCTGCAATGGAGACCCGTCAGGCCAAATGGAGGAATACTAGCGGAGTACCGGAACCAGAAGAAGCTTGGGCTCACAAAGAATCAAGATGGGAAGGCCCTTTGATCGAGCTTGGAGTGACAGACTTCGCCACTAGAATGCCTGATTCCCACAACCAGGCACATCTTAGAGCAGTGGCAGCACCACACGCAGGCGATTGGCTCATGGCTCTACCGATTACCAACTGCGGGCTGAGACTTGACGATGAACCCTGAGGGTGGCGGTGGGTTACAGATTTGGGTTACCCGTCTGTTTACCTCATTGCTGTCCATGCGGTGCCTGGTCGAGGAAAACAGATATCACGGTCTCTCATGTGGCCTGGGCCTGGGACTCTGGCCCTGACACACGGCCCTGAACGACTTTATTTGTAGGAGTCTAATCCGTGAAGGGATCCCACTGTCAAAGAGCCGGTAGGCCAGACGCGACCTTACGGGAAAAGGCCAGACGTACTCACTCATATACCATGGCGGACAGGGCGATATTTGATATGGGACGCGACAGTGTCAGATACAATGGCCACATCATACCTGCCAGGAACGTCACAGATAGCGGGCGCAGAGGCCGAGGGGCGGCGAACCTCAAAACTCAGAAATACGCCGAGCTAGCCACCACGTACATCATCACACTTTTGACATTCGAAACCTTTGGCCCCATCAATTCCGAAGGCCAAAGATTCCTTTCAGAAATGGGACACAGACTGAGCGCCGTCACTGGGGAACAGAAAGAGACGACCTTCCTCTACCAGCGCATCTCGATGCCTATTCAACGCTACAATGCAGTTGCTTTCAAGGGAACTTTCGCTGCTCAGGTGTCCAACGAGCAGGGCTACTCCGGACGACATCACCATTAATTAACATTGAACACCTTGATGGGTCTATAATAATAATAACAATAATAATAATAATAATAATAATAATAATAATAATAATAATAACAACTACTACTACTACTCCTAGTACAACAACAACAATAATAATAATAATAATAATAATTATTATTATTATTACTATTACTATCATTATTATTATTATTATTATACATTGTATAATAATAATAATAATAATAATAATAAAAATAATAATAATAATAATAATAATAATAATAATAATAATTATAATAATAGATATTTACTAAAGCCACAACCTTTAAAATTTGAATTAGGAATCCATCCTTGGTGTTTGTGGTAATCCTGATAATATACTGACCGTCTTTCCAACAAGACCTTTGATCTCCTTAGACCACAGCAGGACCTTTTTCTCGGCTGTTGTCATCGGAGGCACGCTGTCCACTTGCTTTCCGTCGAAGGTGAAGGTTACTTCGAACTGTTCTCCCTTCCTTATACGTTCGTCTGGATCCGTCCATTGAATGTTACAGCTGAAGTAGAAATCGTCATAATCGTCTGTTCCCATGTATTGCTTCTTTTCGATCGTCGGTCCCTCGAAGATTGGCACAGCGATGTTTGGAAATGGCTCTTGTTCGAGAATGGAGAAGAACGTTAAAAGAAAAATAATATTGCTATGTTATTCCGAGGCGATTTGACGAAAATTTAAAATAGGGGTCACTCATTTTGATAATTATTAAATTTTTCTTTTTATTAGAACTGCTATGATTAATATAATTATTTTATTATTATTATTATTATTATTATTACTATTATTATCTTATTATTATTATTATTATTATCATTATTATCATTATTATTGTTATTTTATTATTATTATTATTATTATTATGTCACATATAGTGTTATTCATCATTGGCATTGCCAACGGATCTGTCATCAGGTTATCTGGGTCGCCGCTTGTCAGTGGATTGTAATCTTGACATAGTGACCTGAAAAGCCACCGCTATGAAACGTTGGATCAATGCCGACAAGTTCTGGAAAAGGAAGTTTGTCTCTCGGGTGTCACCGGTAGTTGTCGAAAGTCCGGCGTCCAGTCTCAGACAGAAAGGCGAGGCCCTCACTATTGAGGGGACCGAAGGTTTCTATAGCGATTGGAACAAAAGTGTATTTCTTCTCTAGCTCAGAATATTTTGTGTGTTTCCTTGTGGCTGATATCTCTGCCGCTACTCCAGCTGTGGAAGCTGTCTCAGGGATATAAGAAGCGGCCACTGTGTCCACCACAGTTGCGTCCCAAAGTAAGGCCCGTCCCCCACTCCACGGTATCAGGGTCTGCCCGTCCGGTCTCTTTCCATCTAATCTGGAAAGACCTGACGGTTCCTTGACCGCTGGAATACCGGCTCTGTTGAGGCTGCGACGGATAAGGTCGTTGATATTACAGTGTCTTGCTTGTGATATCTTGCGGCCAAAACCCAATGAACAGGACAGGCCATGTGCGCCTCTGGCTGAGACGAAGGCGCCGCATGCGCAGGTGTGCGGCTCGCAGATGGCCACCCCTAATCGTAGGCCGACCGCCACCCTCACTGTATCGTTATTATTATTATTCTTATTATTATTATTACTACTACTACTACTACTATCATTAATATTATTATCTTATTATTATTATTATTATTATTATTATTATTATTATTATTATTATTATTATTATTATTATTATCCTTCTTCTTTATTTTAATTTTAAATTTTGCCCGAGGTAGACATGATTATTATTTTTTTATTTTGCCCAAGGTAGAAATTATCGATAAAACTAAAGATTTTAGTAATTAGTCATTAGTTTATTATTATTACTTTTATTATTATTGTTATTATTATGATGATTAGTATTGCTGTTGTTATAAATTATTATCATTATTTAAGAGTATGGTCCATTTCTTAATTAATAAAATTCTGAATATAAGACAGCGATGGAAAGAATTTCTGTTACACAGGCATTATCATAGAACCAGTTGACGGATTGAATTGGCCCATAGTGAAGAGCCAATGAGGGCAACGTACCTAGATTTAGCCACTGCAGCCCATGCTAGTGGGACAAGAAGGTCAAGGCAATCAGGTCAGCGAATAGGAAGATGAGGAGTGGCATAGGACACTCAGTTAAAGAGGCTGCCACAGAGGTACTTGGGAGCAAGACCAGAATAAGGACAGAATATGGCAGCCACAGAGGTATTTGGGAGCAAGGCCGGAATACGGATACCATAAAGGTACTTGGTAGAAAGTCCAAATAGGATCATACAGAACTACTTGGGAGCATGACCAGAATAAGGACAGAATAAGGCCACAACAGAGGTAGGAGCAAGGCCAGAATAAGGATACCGTAAAGGTACTTGGTAGAAAGACAAAAATAGGATCACCACAGAACTACTTGGGAGCATGACCAGGATAAGGACAGAATATTATTAACCACATAGATACTTGTAAGCAAGGCCAGAATAAGGCCATCAAAGAGGTACTTGGTAGAATGACCAGAATAAGGCCACCATAGAGATACATGTGTACTTGGTAGCAAGACCAAAATAGGATCACCACAGAAGTACTCAAGAGTATGGCCAGAATAAGGCCACCATAGAGGTACTGGACTCGAGCCGTTAGTGGGAACCATTGAACATCGACTTCCTCTGGTCGCAGATCTCTTCGGTCGGCCTCTAGAGGAGACTTTGTGGTTCCTCATGCTCATACCGCCACCAGGCAAAATAGAGCTTTCGCAATTGCGGGTCCCAGTGTTTGGAACAACCTCCCATCCGACCTGCGCTCTCTCTCCGATTGACCTGTTTGACTATTGCTATAAAGGCATGCGTAGACTTTTGAGGTAATAATGGAGAAGGAGGAGACAGAACGTCTAATTATTGCTCTAAGGTTTATCAGGTGGAAGAAGCAGGAACGGATGACATCCATGGTGCGTTCGGAGAACGTAAGAGTGCTATCAAGAACAACACCTAGTTTGTGAACTCTGGACTAGAAAGTAAAGGCTGAAAAAAACTTTTTGCTAGAAGAGCATGTCATCGAGCGTAAGTATGTAAATAAAAATCAATCAGTATTTTCAATCAATCAACCAATATTGTTTCATTATTACCAGCAAGATTAACAGCAACAAGATAATTGTTTCAAGGTTCCTATGACATTGGCAGCAATTGGGGTGCTCTGCTGGCGGGATCTATATCCCGCTAGCTATAGGGTCACCTAAAGTACTTACCAATTATGCGTGAATGACAGTCGATTAACATAATTATTTCGAAATATGATGAAAAGTTTCACTTGATCACAGGATTAATCCACTTACGACTTAATTGATTAGCATTTTATCTTAACTGACAACATGAGAGAACATAATAGCATAGGTTTATATACTGACAGAGCAAGCCATTGATTTCCACTCACTATGTGGGTGCGTAGCCTCTTTTTGAATTTGATAAGTATGAATGTACTCATCAAAAGCTACTGTTATTTACCTGTGCACGTATTGCTGTTGGGGTTCCAGACCGTTCCCGTGGCGCATATTTCTCCATTTCCGGAGCAGTATGCCATGTCGCATCTTGGCAACTTTTTCAGAAGATATACGTAGTAGTTGTTCTCACCAGTCGCAGCAGCTGGACAGAACTTAACCTGAATTGTGGACCTCCATCCGCAGCAGTCTCCTCCTTCTCTAGAGCAGATATCAACCTCTTTCGGCCCCGGGTCAGCAGCTGTTCCAATGCAACATGAGATCTATCAACGTTTGCGTTGGTCAAAAGAGGAGTCAGGTACAGTTGGTGAAATGGTAGATGCAATGCTAGTTCTGAGAAAAGCGTTGTGTACATGTAACGTCGAAAAGATTACTCGCTGTTATATAAATGCATGCAATAGCCACACTAGTATGAACACCAGGCATTAGGCATATGTATGCATATAATGCGCAGGTATGTGTAATTAGTAAGGTACTGTAATGTAGTGTAGTCGAACCTTTACATAGCTCCCCTTCAAGATACCTACTCAGAGGAGCTCTCTGCGCTAGCCTAAAATGATGTAAAATGTCATTGATAACAAATAATTATTTTATGTCAGTGAGCAAACAGTGCACAGTAAGCTGAAAAAGTCCCCAGTGGCTGGCCCACGAACAATCGTGGAGCCAACCAACGGATTCCCGTCCACAGCTGACATCTGACGTTCAGAGTCTCTGAGCCAAGTTGCGTAGAAAACATAGGGTAAGCCTAGGTGAACAACATACCTGACAATGCATTATTTAACGCCAATAATGTTACTTCTAAAATTGCTTTAGCATCTTCGAAAAGCATTCCAATCAATAAGTAGAATTTTAGGTATGTTTTGGGCTCGGAATTCAAGCAATCCGACAGACTACACTTTTATTTATCATTATTATTTGAATATGCAAAGAATAAATTGAGAGAATTGAATCATCAGCAATTCTAAACGGTTGATGAATGAATGGAATGTAAAATATGATGGAAACTTAATTTCCAAATTCTGAATAGATCTGTATAGATAGGCCTGTATCACCACGATAATTACGTTGTTAGGTACTCTAACTAAAACGTATTATTAAAAGTATCGAATGTCACTGTTTATTTGCGATCATTTAAGCGAAAGGTCTACTTTATTGTTTTTATTTAATCGGGGCCTGTCTTGAATTCTATTCTGGAATGACTAACCCTGTAGTCGAGGTCTGAAATTGTAGCATTAATGAATGACAACAGGTTATCACAGGAGTCGAGTTTAGCTGCATGACAACCATGCAAGCGACCATCCGGTACGTGACGTTTTGGCGCAGACGTTTTATCGCAGCCGTTTTGGCGCGGCGCCGCTTTGGCACAGGACATTTGGCACAGATCCATGATACAATATTATTGTACATGTATATTTTAATATAAAATTATGCTATATAAATATATTATATGGCGAACTACCACTATAGTGCCGTAAATTATTCCCTATGGTAAACCATCTTAAGCTTATGAAGCGTCGGAAGTGGGAGAGAGATCGGTGAAAAGAATCATATTTAACTAGAAGCTGGATGGTTGAAAAGGGATACTGTTAAACTGGAAGCTGGATTTATGAAAAGAATCATGCTTAAATGAACGCCTTATTGACGAAACTACCTGTCGGGTGGTTGCCTCTTAACCAGACGGGTTGGTCCGTTCCGCACTTGAGATCCTCGACGCATTGGTCCCACATTTTTTGTGGGGGAAGCGTCTGGAACCTATGCCAGGCCTCTGAAAATACGACAATCACTGCTATAATCATAACTAATTCGGCGTCGGGACAATTTGGCGACTGGCAATTCGGCGCCAATAAGTTCGGCGCAAACAATTAGGCGCCGGGACCATTCGGCGACCGAAGAGTTTGAAAGTGTATTTATACTAGATATCGGTATGTATAGTAACTGGGCTTTATAAAATATTCGGAACGAGAGTGAAATAAAGCGCTTTATTCTTAATATTACCCAGCACATAAATTATCTGGTATAGTCAACACATAGGAACCGTGTCACCATGAAACTAGAGTAGTCTATCACTGTAGAGAAAATTAGAGTACATTACAAAATACAATGATTTCTGACTCACAGGCGTACTATCAATTGTATTTACTAACGGCAGTAGAAGTTGACAAATCCTGGTCTTATGTTACTGTACTCTTTAATCGCTATTACTCAAAGTCAGTATATTATGGCTCTTGTCTTCACTAGTCTTTACAATAACCAGACATGTGGGCTTACTGTATGATATGGAGAATATCATTTCGCTTCCATTCTGAATATTTTATAAATCCCAGTTACTACATAACGATAGATAAGTGCATTAGTCTAAGTGCACTCACAAACTCAACCGGCGCCAAATTGTCCTAGAAACAATAGATCAATAAAGGAACTACTATTCTCAATCAATCAAAACAATAAAAAAACTTGATCCATAGCGTATTTTTTCAAGTTATCTTTCCAGAGGCGTTCCTTCAAGGTATCTATTCAGAGGCTCTCCCTCCAAGGTATCCATTCAGAGGCGTTCCCTTCAAGGTATCCATTCAGAGGTTCTCCCTTCAATGTATCCATTCAGAGGCGTTCCCTTCAAGGTATCCATTCAGAGGTTCTCCCTTCAATGTATCCATTCAGAGGCGTTCCCTTCAAGGTATCCATTCAGAGGCTCTCCCTTCAAGGTATCCATTCAGAGGCGTTCCCTTCAAGGTATCCATTCAGAGGCTCTCCCTTCAATGTATCCATTCAGAGGCGTTCCCTTCAAGGTATCTATTCAGAGGCGCTCCCGACCTAACCGCGACTAAGAAGGACAGGTTTCAGAGAGGTGTAAATTGAAAAAGAGTTCCTAGGCGGGAATCTGGGATAATACATGTAGAGATGGCTATGGAGGAAGCCCATATAATTCGATGATCATACTATCGTCGATATTGTCGTCGCAGATGTTTATCTCCGATGGAAGTGACCTATATTGAATGCTACGTCTCTCGTTCGTTATGCTGACATAATTTTGGCACGGATCCGTGTCGCCGGTTGTCATGGCTACCAGAAATACTACAACAAAGCAGTAAAAATAAGGAGTTCAGCAGTGCACTTTATGAAACGCAAGACCGCAATTCAGATTTAGAAGACAATAACCATTATTATTCACCTCAAACAGTTAAACACAAGAATAGGAAGAAAACAGTGATACGAGAGATAATAGGGAAAGTAAGCCCCTACGGGACCAATGGTCCCGCTAATAGGGCCTACCCTTTACAATTGAGCATTGGGCAACAGGCACAGATAATTAAAACATAATTCATTATCTTAACTAGTTAGCTAAATGCTGTCTGTGCACATGCTAAGTATTTAGAGGGGTAGCTAACAGATGTTTCTTATATTTGTTTTTAAAAACACTGATATTGTTGGATAGACGAATTTCAATTTGTGTCATATTACAAGTGAAATTGGTCCTATGTATTTAATAGAGAATTGACGGTTATTTGTTCGACAAAAGATAGGTCTGTAATTGAGAAAGATACGGATGCTGTAAGGATTAATAGCAGAAATTAGTATAAAATTACTGTCAAATTATAGGAGGTAATAGGTTGTTTGTGAATTTATACATAAATCCATTAATTTGGAGGGAAGCTATTTGACGAAGAGTTAAAATACCAGTATTATTGTACAATTCCTTTATAGGACCACCGACCGGCTTAGTAAGTCTCCAGTATCATACGAATAGCTCTGTTCCGTAGGGAATTTAACCTTAGTAAACTTTATGAATAGGTCTTTATAATTTCATACAACTCGTATTTCTTACAATAAGTACACGAGACGATATTTGAAACGAATACATCAGGTAGCTTCTTGTTGGAATTGTACTTGTTTAGAATTTCAAAATCGCGCATTCACATGTTCTTTTACCTATAAGAAACTAAGTAGTGTAGAGAACAATCTGTAGATGGCTACGGACACTTTAATCTTGGTGTTATGCATAGTCCATGTAATTTTTAGACAGTTTCCGGTTTATCGGTTTTAAAATCAAAACTGACAGTTGGAACTGTTTCTTATAATTCATTGGGACCAAGGACTTGTCTAAGGACTTGTTTATTTTATACATTAACTCAAGCTGTTTTCTACTTCACAAACGTTGACTTTAACAGGTATCAGTATTCTTCTGCCTCTTGCTATCATAACTCCAAATACTTAAAGCGCTTATCAAAAGCTGAGCGCAGGACACCATCTGATTCATGAGCGCATGCCTCAGGGAACCAGCGTATTCCCGATCTCTGGCTATCAGAGCGCCATCTTAGTCATAATCACAGTCAATTTTCCTACATTCAATCGCTATTAATTAGAAATAATCTAAACTAGAGACGATAATGAATCTAAGCTGGTCTTACCTGTCAAGAGGAAGCAAAGCATTACCATCCTTAAAGTCTCACTGGGTCGTCTTTGAAATGTAAGTTGAAATCACGAGACGCTTCTGTGCCTCAAATGAGGAGGAGCTCCTCTTAACCGCTGACTGCACTCTACTAGTAAAACAAATCAGGTGTCAACGCAACTGCGAGATATAGAGCAGTATTAGGTATATTGAAATAATACAATGAAGCCATGAATATATTAATACATGCAGAGGTGTAGCATGATTCTGGTAGCATGGTCATTGCAACAGCGTTCATCACTCATTGTCGGAGCTTCCGTCTTGAAGGATTAGGTCAGTGTAGGCCTAACACTCATTTATTTGTGAGATCACTTGGTTGACACATTGCACTCAGTAGCAGAAACTAATTTAGTGTTGCCAATTTCCAAATGAGTGAGTTTTTCGCCCAATTCAATATCCGGGGTCATCATGGTCAACGGGATAACTTTAGGTTCGTAAATTGGATTATCTGGATACGATTTTTGTTATACTCAGACAACAAAAAATAGATGTCATGTGTCACGATTGTAGACTCTGGCCGGATGATGGCTGGAAGAAAGACCGATCGCGCACTAGACTTACATAGAACTATAGATCGCCAGCCTTTCACTAGCCTCCATCACCAAGAGAGCAGCTCCACGCAAGTCTTCTATGCTAGGAACTTCTCATTTTAGCGGAGTCGGCTCGGAGGTGCATGTTCCAACAGACATTTAAAATCAATTTTGTACCTTGGCAGGGATCTGAAACCCGACTTCATGATTGTAGACAAAACACTAGACTTTTCTTTAGCCAATGTCGAATATTCTTACTGTCAGAAATTTTCTGTATTTTGGGTAGGAAAAAGTGATACATTATAGATGAATGAATAACCAAACATGCAATATTATCCTTTGTAACTGAAAGTTTTTTATACCTGCATAAAGTAAGTAAACACAAATCGTAAAACCAAACTTTGAACTGTTGGAAATTTATTGACCCACAATACCTTAATCATCAAATATAAATGGCTATTGGAGAAACACAAAAAATAGAACTGATTTGGGGGCACATGGGGGCACTAAAGCTGGGGGTTTTGCCTCACCCCGTTTTAAAACTAGGGGGCCGGTGCCCCCCTGCACCCCGCTTGTTACACCCCTGAATACATGCATATGATAGCATGTATTCACATAATATTATTTATTAATACATAATTCAGCTAATTATTGGGCCCCTTTGGCATTAAAAGTGGATTAATAATAAAAGGCTGTTTATTACAGATTGTCGAATATTAAGGCTGTACAGTTACCAGAACCACTTAAATGCAGGCTACACATAACTATTTCTTGTTCACTTCCATTCTTGATCTCCCTTTTCGACCCCTTTGATTCTCCTTAACTTTTCCCCTACCAGCCTTCGGTCTTCAGCAGCTAGGCTCAGGTTGTCCTCTCCATGCATTAATTTATATTACAATAAAATGCAAGTTTAGGCATCATGCGATATTTAACATTCTCGCATTGGTTTGAATTGACGATTGAATGAACTCAAGAATTATTCTGACTTTCCTATTGCATCAACTCTTCCAGGTAACCCCCCTTCTTTTGACTTCTTTAGTTTCCAATCTTCTTGTTCGCTTAATCCATGCAACACCCTCTGCATAACTTATGTGGAATTCTCAGATTCCGCCTATCATTATAACGGCGTTCTTGCATTCATATAAATTATGGCGCCGTATTCCACTATGTATACATGCATGCATGCTTGAAGCGTACAGTCAACTGTCTGGAATAATTATTTTTTCTCCACACTGCTGTGAACTACCCAATATAAAACTATCGTAACCTTGTTGTCTGTGTACACATTTTCTGAACAAACATAAATACATTTATATTATGCTTTACGGCAATTGAATTGTGACAATAACTTCAATAACGTTTCGGTTATACTGTTAATATAAACGGCATCCACTTGTTGAATAAAGGACAGACTATTCTAAACCTTACATGAGCAGTGTGTAGATCTACTTACGCTGCGGAATCTTTTTTCACATAATAGTCCAACTAGATATATATCTGTACAGACCTACAAATCAGTATATATTATATTAGTACTATAGATAAAAGGCATGATAAAATACTCTTCACTATAAGCTACAGAGTATAGACCAATTAATAATTATATTATTTATAATTACCGTTATTGTATATATCAGCGCGAGAGAGGTATCGTCAGTGCAATGATAAACAAAGTCAACTGAAGCCCTCGAGAGATCGACAACCAAACTAAACAGCAAGAATCGATTCGCATCTGTTTTTAAGGACGAAGATTACGTGGATGCTAGACTTGTTGACATCCGTGTTTAATTAGCATTCTCCACAGCTGCCAGCTTTTATACGTAGGCTAAATTTAATTTCAGTACCATTACCGTAAAGACTAACAAACAAACTTGAAGCGCCGCCTCTGTGTGTATCAGTGTGTCTATCGTGTTTGTGTGTGAGACTGCGTGTGTGTTTGTCTGTGTGTGGTTGTGTTTGTGGGATATGACATCATATAAAAAGGTCAAACATAGGTTAGGACGAATCTGGCAAGTGATCTCTCCCAGAATAACTAACCAATGTAGGGGAAAGGTCTTTTAGTTTGGACCCCGTGTAGTAAGGGCCGGGACTTGTATCTAAGCTTTACGCCATGAGTTGCACTCATGCTTTTAAATAGACCTAATGTTTTTAAATTTTTATTTTTATTTTCTGCAATCGTGCAAGGCCGCTTAAGAATTATTAATAGTTTTTTTCACATGTTGATATGCATAGTTTTGAAAAATGTTCCAACGAATACCCCCTCAATCATCGACAAAGCGTGAAGTTATTTTGGTACATGTAGGACATTCGGTGCATATTTTTAATTAAAACAAAAACCATATGGTTCATTAGTGATCATTCTATCAAAATTTTATTTTTAAACAAAAACCATATGGCTCATTAGCGATCATTCTATCAATATTTTTAATTTAAACAAAAACGATATGGCTCATTAGCGATCAGTCTATCAATAGTCGGCCTAAGTGTCTGGTCAAAAGCCACGTCACGTGTAATACGGACTATACTTTGTCATAGAAATGAGGGAACCCATGCGAACCTGGTCCATATTACACATCTGTAAGGCATATGACAAGATAATCATTGGTACTCGACTATGTAGGCTAATAAAAAAACAGAATAGGCCTAATATCACGGCTGCAAATGAGCTGTTCATAGATCAATCCATCTATCTCTCCATCCATCCATTGGTCCATTCATTCATCGTGCAATCGGTTCAGCATCCATTTGTCTCCGTTGCATGTCTGACAATTTGTTACCCAGAACGCGTGCCGTCATGCCTAGTTCGTGTATCTCTTTGTTACACCATTTTTTTGATGTCGTGTAGCGATTCTCAGTGTAGTGTACAGCTTTCCCTTCCACCATCCCGCTCATTACTTCTTTTATCCTTCATTCTGCAGAAGTGCACAAATAAGTTCAGTTTTTTCCCCGCTGCACGATGCTATTCTCGCTCGCCAATCTTCAGCCAATCGTGCCATTCAGATGAAATGTAGGACATATTATAGGCCTATCAGAGAAATTATGGAACTCAGCACAGACCGATCAATCCCATGTACAAGCATAAAAAATAGCAAAAGCCAAACAAACATTGTAATCTGCTGGAAATAAACATGATAGCGACTGTAATACCCGGTATACCTCTTTTCTGTTATTCCTTTTCGCAATTCTAAAAGTGGTACGAGTGGTTAATGTGCGTTAAATGTCCGAAAGTCGACACTCAATCGATATGATGGATTGGGTGATAATGATGACAGCGATTATGCTTCGGACAATTGTAAATAATTCTTTCAGGCTAAATAAAACTGAATATTGCGTAAGCCTATCTAATGATTTTCGATGTCTATACAACCCTCTGGATGGATTAAGGGGTCTTCAGGTGTCGTTGAAAATAGTCAATCGTTTGTACAAGACTGAGCAGGCTAGATGTTTCTTACTATAAATCCATCAAATCGATTGTCAATATGCATAAACAAAGCCTTAGGCTACTCCCAACGATGGCTAATACAAATGATTAAGTATTAAAAATGGACTCATCTTACTATTATTAAGCCTATGGTAGTCATAATTAATATTTTTGAAATGTAAGCGTTTCAATAATTGGGCTTACATTAATTTATTAAACTTAATTGATTAGTTGCATTTCCATTTTTATTCTTATATTTTCTAGCAATGCCGTTGTAGTATTTTCATTACTTAGTTTGGTTATTTAAAAAGAAATAGTTCATTAGCTAATGTAATATCGTTTAATATCATACCGTTTCTTTTCTTGTGTTTCAATCTTCTTGTGACTTTGTTATAGGCCTATATTTAGAAGATGTACGTCTATTTTAAAGTCTCTTCCAGTAGTTGTTTAAAATTCAGAATAGTGCCTGCAACTATTTGTGTATTATGAGCCACTTTTTAATTGACAAATTATGAAAATTCAAAAATTCACAAGCATTCAAAACGTCTTTTATCACGTGACAATAACTTTAACCAAATCTGTATGGCGTGGTAAAAATAAGTTTTTACTCAGATATAGACAGTCGGAAAAATGGTAGTTTCTCTTTGGGGGTCCCCGTGATTGAAGCCCTTCCCTTATCTGTGACTGTGAGACTTCTAGTCATGTATGAAATATATATCACAAGGGTCCGGGTAACGAATGGGGAGCTCTAGGCCTATTTCAAGACAACTACCAAAATCGCTAGCCAATAGAATCACATTAATAAGTAAACTATATTTATATTTCCAACCTTTATGATATTGCTATGAGGACCAAATGCTTGTCTATGAGAATTCATAATTATATTCATACATAACCTATAATAGGGGCCTACACATAGAAATCGTAGCAGTTGTGTTATTATTGGCAGTGATGGTTATATTAATAGTCTGCAAGTAGTAGGCTAGAAATAATTGCAGTGGTTACTGTTGCAAAAATTGTGGGTGTAGTAGTAATGTTAGCCATTGCATGGGAGTAGTGTAGTAGCCTAGAGTAGCAATAGTAAGCTTCACATAAAACCTTGTTATGTTTAGTCTGGGTCTTGAGTTAATAAATGCAATTAACTGATGATGCATTAAACCAGCTTTTTAAATGGACAGTTCTCAGTTGTAGTCCTATCTGGAGCGATTTCTCGTTATGGATGCATTCCATGACTTAATCAGCCCAACGGGGTTCTGTAATTATAAGTCACTCAAGTCTTGACTGTTATTTAATTAGGTTATTGAGTGCATCCATTTAGGTGAGCTGGGCTGGGCTGAATGCCCTCTTGCGTAAAAATCCTGAAATGGTGCTATATAATTTCTCAGAATGAATGAATATGAACAAACCACTAATAGACAGTAATGACTATTTGCTAACTGATATAAAATATTCGCTAGCATGACATTTGACATCGTGATAGGCTAGCGCAGAGAACGCCACTGAGTAGATATCTTGAAGGATTAGATTTCATAGATATATCATAATATATAATCATATATATATATATATATATATATATATATATGTGTGTGTGTGTGTGTGTGTGTGTGTGTGTGTGTGTGTGTGTGTGTGTGTGTGTGTGTGTGTGTGTGTGTTTGTGAAAGCAGCCGACCAATTAGCGGCTGAAAGTGAACCCTGGAGCGGCATCATAAAAGCTCGCGTTCTCTGTACATTAAAGAAAGACAACAAGTTCTGGATATACACAACGAGTTGAGTAGTCTGTACAATAAATATATCCCAGCGACCTATTATCCCACGCGTCCCACATAATTTCGGAAAAGCTATTATGACCAAGTAACCATAAGTATTATAAGTATTTTGCCTAACCTGGAAGTTATTAAACTGGTTATTATTTCAGAGTCTCCAAATCCATCCTCATGTAGGCCTACTTATGCATGTATGCTTGCATCCATCCATGTATGCGTGAGTGGATGTATAGCGCTTTACAGGAACCTCACGTGGCGCTAATTTATTTGTGACTTGTGTATGTTTATGCAAATATTGTAATGGTAATATGTAACTACTATTATGCCACGTCAAACTATGATATGATAAGGTCAAAACCCAGATGATAAGTGCATCTATAATAATTGTTAAAGCAACGACAACCTATGTTTTCAATTCAACAACAACCTATAATAATAGATGAAAACTCAAAACCATCAGGCCCTAATAATAGTCATGGCCTAAATTAAGAAATAATAGTATTGTTGTTATGCATTGATTTGACAATATAATTGTAATAAAAAATTTTTTAATCTAAAACTGATAAGTCGCAGTATGATTACAAAAGTAGCGAGTGATGACAAGTTATTGCATGAGTCGGATATAAAAGGAAACTATAGCACATCTAATGGAACAATGAATTCGTGACCTTGGTTGGCCATTGTCACCCTTCACTATATATATATATATATATATATATATATATATGGGCGATTATCGTACCAATGCAAAAGGTTGAGGGCTTTATGGGCGCTGTGATAGTCAAAGATGTTCTAAGTAAACCTCTCAAAATGTGTTAAGCGCAGCACCAGGCAGCTACACGAACGGGATTTGCCACAACATTCGTTTTTAGATAATGTTTTTTCTTTTTTTCGTATTTCTATGTATGGACAATTGATTCTCATTATTATATCTCGTTGTACCTTTTGCTCGCACAACCATGGCACAGTCCAACGCGTTCGCCATTGCTGGCCCAGCTTCGTGGACCCGCATCTCTTCGGTCATTCTTTCCCTTCCTAGGGTACCTTATGATGCATTTCAATGGCACCTCAAGACTATCCTGTTTGCCCTGGCCTGGATCGGGAGCAACTCTGAGTAGTCGTCTTGAAGGGACGCTGTATTAAATTCATAGACAGTTAGATAGATAGATAGATTGATAGATAGATAGATAGATAGATAGATAGATAGATAGACAGATAGATAGATAGATAGATAGATAGATAGATAGATAGATAGATAGCGGAACGTATAAAGTTCAAAATAGTATCATAATTATGCAAACATGCGATGACGTAATAATAACTGATGTCATATTTTCCGCTGTCGTTATCTGAAACTTCAAGAAACTGAGTTTCTGGTGGAGAAGAACAGCGCTTACGATATATTTTCAAAAGCAAATCATTTGCTAAACTACATCCATCATGAAGATTTGTCTTGTTGCGTTGATTCCTCTGTTTGTCCATCTTCTCGTCCTTTCATCCGATGTCAGTGGCCAAAGACGCAGCAGACAAGATCTGAAAGAGTCCAAAGTCAACGGGGGGAGGTACGTATCGATAAATTTATTCAATTCCTTCAAATGCTATTTCAATCCATTAATAGCGGGTGGCAGGATATATATATATACGTATTTATAAGTTATACATGTACATATATATGATATGAATGAAATTCGTTAATTTGCAAAGAAAACAATCTGACAAAGACGCAGAGATGCTAACATGAGTGACTGCGAACAAAAGTATCATTGGTTACCCATCTCCACCGCATTCCATTTCTCTGCCTTTGTGGCACTTAACCTACACGTAGCCTACTTACTTTAGGGAGCTTTGCTGTCCTGTTGCTGCTAGTGGGAGTTCTGGTGGGACGCTGCGCTCTGTCTCTAGCGGCGTCTTGTTCTTGTCCATTTCTCTCGGGCCTCTACTATGCAGTACCGCGTTTATTCGGTTGTGGATCCCACTGCTTGAAATGGACCCCCGTTGGATCAACGGCTCTCACCTATGAACTCTCTCTATTTCCTTTCTAGTCTACTCTGAAATGTGCGTTTTGGCGAGGTTGGACTAGGTAGATTTTTGAAGAGGCGCTATGTCAAGTTTGATTGATTGATGTGTGAGTAGGTATGTATGGTTGTATTTATATATACATAACTGCATGTTGGACTATCGATATAGATAGACATGCTTGTGTGTATAATAAAAATATATCTGTGTAGGTATCAACATATCTATGCATATGTATGTGAGTGCGTACATGAATGTGTGCAGGCTTTTTAGTTGGTCAATCAGTCAGTCAATAAATTAGTCAGTTAATCAGTCTTATATTGCTTTAGTTGGCAATTTTGATCTATGCTTTATAATCGCCTAAGCATCGCTGTGAAACCGTGTATTGTAGTGAATCCGAGGTCAGTCACATTGGGAAGCGGGCATTGAAGTTTTATGAATACTTCCGTGTCTCCAATATCCATAAGAGCTGTGAAGTCTGCAGTAAATTGTATGGCATAGACGCAGCCGACTGCAAAGCGGCGAAGAACAATGCAAAGATCAACTGCTTTAGAAAGGCTAAAGATGATCGGTTGAATTTCATGTCCTCGTGGGAAGAAGCTTCAAGTTCAGATGGATCATTTGGTAAATCTTCTGGTGGATCTTCTGGTAGCTCATCTGACGGTTCTGCTAGTAACGACGTATGGATTAAGCCCGGAGATCCCAGGCGGTAAGAATATAAACTGTGGTTCTGTCAGCAACTTTTACTAGAGATGGAGTAAAACTATTTCAGACCTGAACAATTTCAATTTATTCGATTCATGTCTTACAGTTTTCCTAGCAAGAAACTTTGAATCAGGCAGTGCTTTCATTTATAAACTTATTCTAAAAGATCGCTCTCTTTGGTTTCCATTTCTGATGTCACGATTTATCAGGATTAGGCCAAATGTTGTTCATTTTCGAGAATGGTGAAAGGTAAGTAGACGTAACCTACTCGCTTTTTTACCCGTCTTTAAGATCAACAGAATTCAGTATGATCACTTGGATTTTTATTAGCATGATGATGATGATGATGATGAATTCTCTGCCCGAAGGCAGGTGCATTGGCTTTATGCCACACCTGGGATGAGGTGAGTGGGCGTTGCCTTACTCACAGGCCATCATGGGTGAGCAACTTCTCCAAGGTCGAGTACGCAGTGACTGGAGGTGAGTTAGAACCTGCGACCATTCGGTTGCAAGGCACAGAACACACCGATACGCCACTGCGTCCCATTATTTAATTAACTAATTAATTAATTAATCAGAGCTCAATTGACTAGATCTTTATTGATAACAATGATGCGGTTCAATCTGCAACATCCAATCAAAACACTAGCATTCAGAAGTAACGGGTGAAACTATGCATTCATCGCCAAGGACATGGTTTATAGAAGGCAAATGCTTCTTGCATCGTCATCTAATATTCTGTTTGTGTTTAAGGCGATTTCTTAAATAACTCTCTTCAGTCAAATCTTTAAGCACTTTATTCCGGATGGCAAACGCTAAAAAGGTGATTTCTGGACTAAAACAATCACTTTCTCCAGATAGCCTTCCTATAAACCTGCTTAGTATTATTAAATCGGAAGTCTTATTGGCTTCAGTGAAACAACAATTATTAAGCTTGACTTTTCACTGCTGATTAATTAGTTTCCACTTTTAATTTACTCTTCTTCTGTGCGAGATCTAGAGGTCACCATTGACTCTTCCCATACATTTACAGAGACACATCTGAATTTTCTCATACGCAATTTTCCTCCAACAATATCGCAAACTGCTCTCATGGTCTGGTTCATCTACTAATCAACCACAGTTTTCTGATCGACATTGAAGTCCCATCTCTTTCAGATTTCCTGTCCTAATCCTTAAAATTCTCTGCCTTCAAAGCTTTCTCGTCCGCAGCGAAGCCAGTCGTAGCTCGTCTACATGTACCTCCTCTTTCGCGTGTCTTTGGCCCCCAGACCCTTGGTCGGTTATCCGTCCTTTGCTCACGATTGCTCGTTACCATCAATTTTTCTTCTTGAATAGATGAGTAGTAAAGAGGTAGGGGCCAATAGTTGCCCACATTCAAATGAACACATTGTATTCTCCTGCTTTTGATCAGGAAGCTGAAGCTAGGGTCAGAGGATGAGTACTTCAAGCCAGAGCAATTGAAACGGACCTGCAAGGCTTGCAAAGTCGGTGGCATAAATTACGATAACTGCGTCGCGGACAAGGAGAATGCGCAGAAGTATTGCCGCTCGACGATGAACGAGATGAGGATGTCATTCATCACGGAGTGGGAGAACAACCCAGCGATGTAAGAACCAAACTTTCGATATGATAGCCTATTATCATAGCTGTAGTTTTACAATTCGATTCTTATATATATAAGTGCCTATAGGATAATGACGTGCTGACATTTTCCATTTTCTTTCATTTTCTTAACCATGTATTTGTATTGCTTCCCATAAGTAGTCAAGCCAGCCATGCCATAGCTAACTAACAAGGAAACTGAATACGGGAAAATAAGGAAAAAGAGGAACACGTGCAATATATTCCCTCGAATATTTAGGGGAGTATCCTAAAATGATATTTTATAACCAACACAGTCAAAAGCACTTAGTCGAAACAAACATGATAGACGGATGAGTTCAATTCGGGTTTCATATTGAGAGCTAATGTTCAGGCAGGCAGGGCAATCAACCAAACATTTGTTCAGACGGGTGGATGTGGTCTAGACTTAACACAACGTCGAGGATGAATTGTAGAATTTCTGGCAAAAGAGTGTTTCAGTTGTGAGTAAGAGATTTGAACAGAAATTGTAAATTGATGAGTTATGTGTTTTCAGATTTGGTAGCATATTCGCCATTGTTATGCTTGACTCTAATCCAGGGAACAGTTAAAACAACGGAGAGATTTTAAGTCTTTTCGAAATTGTTGTCTTGTCAGTGCACTGTGACTTGATTTGTGACTTGTGTCTTTATTTCAGCCGAAGGAAAATTTACCAATAATCAGGCACCTATTCATGACGTTCTACAAGACTTCGACGACAAATCCAATGAAGCAAAACATTTTACGTTGAATGATAATAATAAACATTGATTTGCACTAAATGCTCTTTTTACGCCAGCTCGATTTCTCCTAACCAAGAATATGTTATCGAGTGACATCATTCATATCAGCTTTGTATTTTTTGCACTTTTATTTTTAAATGTTATTCGATTTATGATTCGTATGCAACAGAGACCCCAGCGACTATCCTTTTATTGAATAATAATATATTTTAAAACTTACATGTTTGATGTATATCTTTCCTAATGTTAACAGGCATTATTGATTGGAGGAATATTGTTAGTGTGCCTAGGTTTCATGAATACAAGCCTTATCAGATTCACGAGGAAGGAATTTCGCCCATATAGGCCTATCTAATGCTCATTCGTGTAGTTTAGAGACCCGCGTATCTCACATTCTCTGTGGAATCTCGGAATCTCTAAGCGTATCGAGAATAAAAGTTAGAATTAAAATTGAAACCTGAATGTATTCAGTGGGTACCAGTATCATGTTCATGTAGTGTGTACTTAATAGCACATGCGAACCACAGTAACTATAACTAACCATGTATTTGTATTGCTTTCCATAAGTAGTTAAGCAAGCCATGCCATAGCTAACTAACAAGGAAGCTGAATACTGGAAAATAACGATAAAGAGGGGCCCGTGCAATATTCTCTCGAATATTTAGGGGATAGTATGTGCAAGAGATTTGTGTGTGCAACATTTTATAAATGCTTAACACTTTTTTTATGCACATGACCGTGTGTAGGTCTATGTGTGAACGTTGTTTCTGGATTAGGGTAGGCCACAACCGGCTTGTAGAGTCGGTCTACGTAGTTTCATAATAAGAAACGGGACTTGTTATTTTAGCCAAACGTATTAGTGTGCGTACACTAAATTCCTGCCTTCAGTAGGCGGAGGGTGTTCGTAGTGCGATGTAAATAGAAATAAATTGGCGATAGAATCATTTAATGATAACTTGGTAGTAAGAAACCAGTCAGTAACATGGCCTTGTTTGTTCATAAGTTCGAAAAAGTCATAAGATTTGTGCGAGGCAATTATATTAGCATCATTGGAAAAAAGGAGAAAGTGCAGCAACGGTGAAGCATTCAGTAACTCATTAATAAGACCAAGAAGCGAAAGGGGCCAATAATTGACTCCTGGTGTACACGTAAAGCACATCGAACACCATATTATTATTATCATGAAGATTGTTTAGAGATAATTATGGGCTACATATTAAAATTCAATTGCAGTTGCAAAAACAATAGTGATATACAAGGATGTGTCAATATCAATGACAGCCGTACGTGTTACTTACTGAAGAAAATCGATATTAGTAACTAATGTTTCAATTACTGCAAAATACCAGTGTCATTAATCGATATCGCAATCACCTATGAGAAGATTATTTATCTCAATAACCGAAGTATTAATTCCTGTATTAAATCCGTGAATTTATATAAGTATAAATAGCAGATGTATCAATTACTGCTTACAATTAATATAAAAATCAATATTAATACTAACAGCAGCTCATAAATTATAATAAATGGTGCCTATCAATATCAATAACTGATGTATCATTTATTGTAAAAATCAATATCAATAACCATTGTACCAATTACTGCAAACTATTGATATTAATTACCAATTATTGTAAAATATTAATATCAAAAGCAGATTATCAGTTTCGGATAACTAGAACTATCGGTAACCGATGTATCAATTATTTCAAGCTATCAATATCATTAATCCGTGTACCAACAAACAACGGAACTGAAGACTTTAAGGATTGCGATTGCGTGAACTGTAAATTAGTAAACGTTGGTTTCTCATTAAAATCAGGAGTTGATCATAGCACATAAGAAAACCGATGATGAACGCGGTGACAATAGTCGTGATTTCAAGGTTACAGCTGAACCAAATTGTGGGTAAATAAATGTCTAACAGTTCATCGTTTCTTATCACGATTTGTTCTTACTTGCTGCAGGTATAAAAACTCATTTACAAAGGAGAATAATGCACGTTTGATTATTCATTCATCCATAATGTATCACTCTGTTGCTACCCAAAATACGGAAAATTTCTGACAATAGAATATTCGTCATCAATTGGGCAAAGAATTGGTCTAGTGGTTGGTCTACAATCATGAAGTCGGGGTTCAGATCCCTACCCTGTAAGAGGCACACATTTGATTGGCAAAGTCTGTTGGAACATGCACCTCTTAGCCGACTCCGCTATAATGAGAAGTTCCTGGCATGAATGACTTGCGCGGTGCTTCTCTCTTGGTGATGGAGGCTAGTGAAAAACTGTCTGTCGCAAGCGCCTTAAGACTTTCCTGTTCTCCGCCTAGCTATGAGTTGAGCCCAATGAGTCGTGAGCGCCTCTGATTGCGAGTACCGCTATATAAGTTTTCAATTACAATTACAATTATAGCTCTACGTAAGTCTAGTGCGCGATCGGTCGTTCTTCCAGCCATCATCTTGCCCGAGCCTACAATCGGGACCCGTGACTTCCATTTTTTTGCAGTCGGAGTGCTAAAAAAATCGTATCCCATATAGAATCTAATTTACATATCGAAAGTTGTTCCGTTGACCATGATGACCCCGGATATTGAATTTGGCGAAAAACTCACTCATTTGGAAATTGGCAATACTGTATTAGTTTTTGGCTATTGATTGCAATGTGTCAACCAAGTGATCTCACCATAAACGAGTGTTACACTGACCTAACCCTTCAAGTGGGAAGCTCCGAGGATGGACCAACCACTGAGAAAGCTCGACGCAGCATTAGCGACGAGCGGGCTCCAGAGACCAGAAGCTCACCTTTAGCAGAAGAGCGCAGAGTTCTACGCGAAGGGAGGTCAGAGACCGGACGACACAGTTCAGAAATTGTTCCAAGAGCAAGCAATCAATTATAAAACTGTATTAATTATAAAATTACCGAGTAAGATGTTAGAAAAACTAGAGGAACCAGTATGTACCGAACGTCTTCAATATCAAGATATCATGGAGTTCATGTCACATTAAAGTTTGGCCTGCTATTAATGTTATTCACAAATCATAATCTGTGAACTTTTTGACCTCTCTGGCCACGTCAATGTTCTATGTGGTGCATAAATTACTATATATCATTGTATGTGTTCATAATATATTCCAGGCTGAGTCGTGTTCATTTCTTCTGAGACGATCAAATAACGTCAGCGATCGCTTTCCGCTAAAATTAGCAAAAGATTAAGATTTTAGTAATATAAAACACGTATCAGTTGAGGCTGTTGTAATCTTCCGGTAGAGGTGTGGATTTTCATAAGTCCTCCATGCTAACGTTGTAGACTTATTAAGTGATATGGCTAATAATTGGCTTAAACTCGAAGGGCCAGTGACAGCTATTGAAACGTTGGAGCATGGCTATTGAAACAGTCTCGATTTTATTGCAATTATTCACACTCAGATTAAAATCCTTCGAACAAACTATGACCATGCGGTAAAAGTGTATTTTAGCGTATTTTAGTATTTGCCGTGAGTAGATGTCCAACTGTAGCTTAAATAGAGACGGGATCGATGAATAAGAAGAATGTGCAAGTAGAAACTGGATTGATGAAAGAAATTATGCTTAAATGGAAGTTGGATAGATGAAAATATCATGCTGAATTGATGCCAGAACGTCGTTGCGATGGACGTGGAATCGATGTAAACAAGGTCGTGTATGCGCGCAAAAGCCCGATTGATTAAAATAAATATACTTAAATGGAAGTTGGATCAACGAAGAGATATCTGCACGAGTAGAGGCTGTATCGATGAAAATATCGTTCATAATTAGAAGTTCTATTGATGACAAATTGGCGTCTTGATGGAATCTATTGGAATTTCTGATAAACATTTTGCCAAGTTAAATACTCTAAGACACACTTCAAATTTTTTTTCTATCGATCCAGCTTCCATTTGAGCATAATTATTATCATCAATCAAGTTTCTACTTACAAAATCACATGATATAATGAAGGAAATAATTAAATACGCTAAAATACACCGCAAGCACACGAGGTAAATAAATACGCTATAACACACTTTAATCACTTATGCTGCATTAGGTCAAGTAATTTGGTTTGATTTGAATTTATGTTAGACTATCTGCGTTTCATTTCCCGTTAATTCAACTAGGATAATACCATTTCCTTCGCTACCGTATCGTATATCGTTGGCCATTTAGTATACTCCATTCTGTATTCATTATTGTACATTTCATCACGGCACTTCAAAGAAAAAACCCGAATTGATATAGTAGCCATGTATCCTTGATTTGTGTCTGAGATATCATGAGAGGTCGTTTCTATTCAACATCGCCCACGTCGTAACTAGGAGGATGTTTAGCTACGGCACACTCCCCTCTTCATTCACATTTAGAACTGGCACTACTAGAGCACGGGCAGTGGCGATGTTAAGCAATTTAGATAGGATGGTTACTGCTTAAAGACTCTTAACTCAGGTGTTTGGCGCGTGGCCCTCTCTCACTAAGAAACTCTGACGTTTAATTTCCTCAACTGGGACTATCGTTAGAATGAAGTCGTCTGGACCCTACCTGGTCCTTGGATCGACGATTCCGCATCCGTAATCTTTGCAAATGCGTGGAATTAGCCGACCGAGTCCGATGTTAGCCTGTTCCGCTCCCACCTGGAAGTCTCCATACTGGCGCTTGTGCTCCCGAAATACACCTATTCTGAATACATATAATTGTAATCGTAAACCTTGTAATGTTTACAACACTACTGCAAGGCTGAGTGCAAGGCACTGGCTTATATGAGAACGCTGCGTCAGATCAGAAGGGGTTGTCCAGTGGAGTGAGGTTTCCATAAATACCAAAGAGAAGCGGACCTTACATCACCTGTATACACTACGTATTGCATCTTCTTAGGGTCCATCCATATATTACGTAAGCATAATAATCATATTTTTGGACTCCCCTAGCCCCTGTTCGTAAATTTGTATGATCTCTCCCCATTCGTACGTAGGCCTACATCTGAGCTCTACCCTCCCCATTGCAACGGTTAAGTAGCTAAAACATTTATAACACATTGATTTAATCGTAGGCTATTTTTTTCGTTAAGCAGCATATTTAACAGCTTAAATTTGTTAAATGTAATGAAGAAATTAAACACTGAAAATACTTCCATTAAAATAAGTTTTAATGCTACATAAAATTTATGAAGCTGGAATATAGTCTGTGATTGAGTTTATAGTTAATAGCTCTAATTTTAATATTCCTTAATGTAGACGTCATAATTAGACAATTATATTTACGTACGTACATATTTTTCGGGATCACACCCCTCGCCACACGCACCCGTACTAAAAATAGTCGAAATTCGAAACCCTTCCCTCCCTTGCTGCGTACGTTATATACATGACCCGTTACAGTGTCAGTTTAATTGCGATTATAACTAGCAACTTCTATTGCGCCGATGTAAACGCACAAGCCATCAGCCGATGGCACATCAAAAGGAAAGATATTTTTCAGATAAATATATAGAATATCAGTTCATAAGAGAGAGAGAGAGGCGGTACACTATATTGCATAAGAGCTTAATGAATTATAAGAAGCTAATGCGTGTTGTGTGCTTTGAATGTGAATCTATAGCAGTACCGTAATAATTAGCATAGCATTGTATTGTTTATACCATTGAAAACAGCAACTGCATGTGAACATTAACTATTAACCAATGTTTTAATTGTATGTGATCGATCAATACTGATAATTATGTAGTCTCGTGGAAACAATATGGAGGAACCATAAAGGGTCCTGGACCTCGCTGGCAGGGACACCATAGTAACATAATGGAGTTAAAATAAGGAACAGACACTCTTCGTGATATAAAACACTGTAGTCATGATATGGCGCAGTTCCCGAAACTGTATATTATAATGGCGGACGCGAAGATTGGATGATGCTAGATTATATATCCGGCAATTCATCAAAACAAATTACCTTTAGTGACATTCATATCTCACCTTTCGAGGTCGTCATCTTCGTAGAAAGGCGAACCATTGGCACGTGGTACACAAAGGATGAGAACCAAAATGGCAGCCACGGTGGACAGCATTGATGCGCTTGACATCCGACGCATGAGCCCGGATGACGACATCAATGGTATTTCTAAAGATGAAATCAAGACTTATATATCAAGCATTTAATAATTACAGGTAACAGATAATGGATAGATAAGTCGGTAGCAAAATATGGGTAGATTGCATGTACGTGGATATAAAGATGGAATTCTTCTATCTATATCAATATGATGGATAGATATAAATCTATAGATAGTCAGATTGTTGGATATATAGACAGAAAGACAGAAGGACAGACAGACAGACGACAGATATAGATAGACAAACAGACTTATCGATATAGACAGACTTACATAGATAGGCATACATACATACATACATATATACATGCATACATGCGTACATACATACATACATATATACATGCATACATACATACATACATACATACATACACATATACATATATACATGCATACATACATACATACATACATACATACATATATACATGCATGCATACATACATACATACATACATACATACATACATACATATATACATGCATACATACATACATACATATATACATGCATACATACATACATACATATATACATGCACACATACATACATACATACATAGATACATGCATACATACATTTATACATACATATATACATGCATACATACATACATATATACATGCATACAATAGACAACTCTTCTGCTGGATTAAACTATGCCAAACTGTGTCTTGGAAAGAGAGAAGAAGACTGACCTGTGGTGAATTGATTCCTCTCCACCCCGCGATCGTCTTCCTAGTCGTATAGCCGCAACAGAATGGAATCAAGTCGCGCCTTTTATACTCGAACAGCATCACTGCAGTCTATGCAGTTACCTATGGTAATTAAACCAATCTCGATGCATCCACATGTACAGCTGACCAAAACGTGGAACTACTTCGGTCATTTCTGGTGAATGTTTAACCGGCTACATTTCGGGGAATGCTTATCCCGCCCACATTACACACCGCAACGATCGGCTTGCACTATGGGTCGTAAACGCGTTGCTCCTTGATGCGAACGCTTCGAACGGGAATCGCTCCAAGTGTAAACTGGGTTTGTTTACAGGTAGCAACAGGTAGCAATGTTTGCATCATTTAAGAGTAACACTTGTAAAGGTATTAGCTCTGTTGAATAAGCATTTATCCTTATTATCACACACCTGAAGACAGTTTCTTGGCCCTAAGTTCATACAGTTTCATTTGGAGATAAGCCTACATGTTTCCAATACAACGAATACCAATTGTGGAGAAGAATAGCACATTGCGTGGGATGGCATTGTTTGTTTTGTCGAAGCACACGTGTAACTAGGCACATTCGCAATCGTATTCGTAATATCCAAACGTCTAAAGCGCCACTCGAAAGCCAAGCGCAGGACACCAGCTTAATCACGAACGCTGCGTCAAATCATATGGGTTGTCAGAAGGGTAGTCCGAGGAAGGTCAGAGTCCTGCATATTGTATACGGGTGGCGTGGCGACAACAGTATCGTGTAATCGGCGACTAGACACGTTTCTTTTGATGTGAACGGCAGATCAAAGAGGAGAGAAAAGTCTGTTGACGGTAATCGAGAAAGCGTCATTTCGTCGAGAGGGTTGGGTTCGACGCGAGCGATTCTAATAATCCGATCGAGTCGTCAACAACAGTCAATGACGATAATTAATCGAAGAGGTCATCGCAATCGGACAAACAACGCGGCTGGCCATCGCTTATTGCAGAAGCAACAGCAGCCAACGCTGGCTCTCAATTTTTCTCAGATCACAAACCGCCTCCCATTATGAGTGGCCTTATATAAATACTCGGTCACGATTATAAATTCAGAAGGCTCTATAGGACCTAACGCAAATAATATATATATTCACTAAATAAACATATATTTTTTACATGCAAGGTATGCAAATATGCCTTTTCTAATGTTCATGCATATGTTATATATATCTATATGTACATATTATAATATAATATATTTATATCTTGGCTCAATATGACATCATACTATTGTAGGTGACATACGCGTTATTCTATAATATGCCGCAACCAATATATATATATATATTATATACGAGCACTATGTACATATATATGTCATATGTATATATTAGTGGTGGTATAACAGTTCGGCAATTTGCGAAGTGAGAAGAATCCAGAGCGATTGTTGGCGGCTGCTGCAATAAACGTTGAATTGCCGCCTATGTGGAATGACTTTATGACCGCTGATAATTATACAGTCTGTCTATAAACGCCTGCGAAATGGTTCAAGTAAAAAACTCTGAGCGATCATATTGGGGATCGGCTAGAAGACAAGAGTTTGCTTATCAGCACTGCTACTTGGGGAATAGACTAGGAGGAAGAAAGGAAAAGAGACAATTAAGGAGAGGAGGAAGAGGAAGGAGAATTGGACGAGAGATTGTAAGGAAGGAAGGAAAAGAGGATGGAGAGAGTAAGCGAAAGAAGAAGAAGTGGAAAAGAAGCAAAAGAACAAAGCAAAGAAGAAACAGATGAAATTAAGAACAAGTAAATGAATATGAAGATAGGGAATTAGGAGATGAAGAAGGAGACGAAGAAGCAGAACACAGGAACTAAAAGTAACTAAGACTCAAGAAGAATCAGTACAGAACAAAATACGAATAAAGCGCAAGTAGTACAAAGCAAGGTCAAAATCTCGAGAGTCAGGCGAAAATAGATGCTTTGCTCTAGAAAACCGAAAACGAACACTCTCTCAACAGTAGGACCTACGAGGACTAACTACATGTATGACACTAATATCGAATGTCCGTAGCCATGCACCGATTGTTCCCTAAACCACTTAATTTCTTTACAATTAAGGAACATGTGTAGGCGTTGTTATTGCTATTCTAAAGAAATACAATTCCAACACAAGTAGCTTCATTGACTCTTAATACCGCAATCTTAACAATCTCACTTTTAGGATATTTCGCTAACCTTATCACAAACGCTCCATTTTTCATGGGAGCTCAAAAGCCGCAAATTTCCACAAATAAAAAAATTGGTATAACGGAAGAATCTCGTGGCAACGAAATTGAAGCTCTGAATATTTTAATCGCAAGACGTTGAAAATGGTATCTATTCGTTTGTATTATTAATGACATTTTTACTATTATCTTATTTGGGTTTAGAGGTAGCCTAAGTACAATCACTCAAAAGTCAATATATACATGCATTCGTTTAATTATAATTAAAATTATTATAACTAATCATTATTATTTATTACAATTATTATCATTATTTAAATTATTATTATTATTATTAGCATCATTAGTAGCATCATTATTAGCATCACTATTACAACTACTACAACTACTAAGATCATCATTATTATTCATATTTATATCACTGTTACTGGATTGTCTCTTATTGGTGTCTACATGTATATTGATGTTAATAATTTTATGTTTAAATTTCTATTAATAAATGTTAATACTTTTATGTTTAAATTTCTATTAATAAAAATTCTCAATGACATTGATTTAAACGTCATCAAGTTTTTGTTTGACAAGAGCAGATGTAGTCCTCTTTATTTTCTGTAGATGAAGCTAAACGTTTATTAAGAGGAAGGAAAATAAGATGGTGGCAACAAAACGCCAAGGCTGTGGCTGAACGATGCAGTTGAACTCGGGCAGACCTTTTCCTTCGCATCTAATCTAGAGTTGGCAACAATTATATCGTTATCCTTCAGACATCAATCAATTAATCAATCAATCAGTCAATCAATCAATCAATAAATCAATCAATCAATCAATGCAATTTGCATAGCACCTCTTCAATATAACTATTCAGGGGTGCTCTAACTTGTGTGGTTAGAAATTGACAATTCGTAGTAGGCCTACTCGTTGAGAAATTAGAAGAGGCTTTACTAAACTTAAAATTTCCTGGACATTTGTAGCCAATTCAAAGGTGTTTAAATCTTCGTCGGACAGCTTGAGAATTCTTGGTCACTGGACTTTTTGGAGCTTCCTATCAAAACACAGCGTTTAGTGAAAATTCTTACATTTGAAAATAGCGTTGTACAAATTTATGATATCCAATAACTATTGAATGTGGGTCTGTTATTGAGCGCCATGTAAGTATTTCATTCGCAGTATTAGTAATACACTGTAATCCGCAGATAAATAAAAGTATTGATTTATTATTGAGGATCACGTACCTTGTGTCCAGCTGTTACGGCTTTTGGACGGAACACATTTATTGCAATGATTGAGACTCGAAGCTTCGCCCGATTGAAAGCATCGTCCACCAATGACACACGTATCAGCCTGAAAGAGAAGAAACCAGGCAACGCTTAATTTTATCAGTTGCAACAAAAGTTAAAGTAGTGACATAATTCGCAGAAGTGGTGATACAAGTCTTCCGAGCACTAGCAGCAGAAGCAGCTCGTAGCAGCACAATATTAACAGTAGGCTTATTGGTTATTTGAAAAATCCTTCGCTACGAAGTTGAGAAACGCAACTGAAAGCCATGCAGATGATATTAGAAACTCCAAGCAGATGGAATAGATAGATTTTCAGTTTCGATAGTCTTGGTTACGTAGCCTAATAACTGTTTAAGTTGAAAGACTCCAATTGAGAGACTAATAGATGTGAATAAAATGAATGCGATTAGTACCGTACCAAGGGCGGTGTGTATAGAAAGAGCGCTGATCGAATATGCCTAACTTCAATTATTCCAGAAATTCATTCCGTCTTGAAATATGGTATTATTTTTATTCACAAATAAAAACTAAAAGTACAATTAAAAAGTGCAACTAAGAAAGTGTTTTGGTGGCTATTACATCATGTATATGAAAGTTATAGTGAAACATTTAAGTTTTATATCACATTATGATGTATCATTTAGGCCTATCTATATTTTGTTGTTTGATAACTGTGGTTTATTACATCCATGTTCTCAAAATTTTCGTCATCAGTCAGATTAATGCTAAGCACAGGGCGCAATTTTACTGGCCCGGATCTAGGCGCAGGCGAAGTAGGCGACGGCCTACGGCGGCAAATTGCGCTGTTTTTCTGGGGCGGCACTTTTATCGAATTCAATAAAATAAATAAGCATAGCGCAGGAAAATAATTATATCTTAGACCACAATATTCTAAATTATTTTCAAATACAAATATTTTTTGCAATGAAATATATTTTCCCATTTTATTAAATTATTATTTTTCATCTGCTTCTTCTCCTTTTAAGGTGTTCAACAAAATCTTTATATTCGATTTCGATTCACTTTTCATCAGTTAGGTTCAACATCCGGTATTGAGCGCCTTGTTTATCAATATCAGTTAAAAACCTAAAGTATTAAATTGAATAGAAATTGGATATTTAATTAAAGTCAATTCCCTTAAGTGTGAAAAATATCATAACCAAATGGCGGATGGTAGAGGAAGAAAGAGGCAGCGATTGTCTAAGTCAGATTATAAAAAATTAACGCTCGGACGTGAATCATCTACGGTCAAGCAGAAAGACGCAATCCTCAAGTTCATCAAGCGTCCGGCATCTGATGAGGCGCATGCCGCGATTAATAATCAAAATGAAGACTCCTCATCCGATTCAGAAAAGCAAAACCTCGCGATGGAAGCCAGACGAGTAAATTTTAAATAAATAATGCGTCATCTGATTGGAAAATTTGATAAAACAATTATGTAACTTCTGTTTCTAGTTCTTCTATGCCAGACTACGTGCTCGATAGAATATTTTCATATTTAAATTCTCAATGCATACTGCTTAGTATATTTAGCAAGTTAATTATTATAGTGCTAAGAACCTCGTTATGTCTTGAACATATTACATATTTTTGGTTATTTGGGGGAGGGCTGGGCGGCAACATTACATCCAGCATACTTACGAAAAACCCATAGAATCGGGCTTGCAATTATAGCTTGGTACCATGCTGATGCGATTACATGAAGTTTAGTACGACGAATAGTTATACTCTCCAGCAGCCGTCTCGGGAAGGAATCAACTGTCTCCAGACCACTTTTATCCCACGATGACCTAACTTATCTCGAATGAAACATAGTAAGATAAATAAATGCACGCGTATACCTTCTGGACAGTCGTTCCATCTGGTCGATACTCCTGGCACTTGGAATCGAAAACCGACAAACGGAGGCTGTTGCTATAGAGACTGTCGTCAATGGTCAGGGAGATGTCCAACCTGTAGAACGGAGCCGGTCCAACCTCCTCCTCCTGTGCCACAACTGTCTCGTCGGTGAAACGATAGACTGCCGGAAGTCTGCACATCACTTCACCATTGGACAAGAGAGATCCACCGAACTTAAATAGCATGAATTTCGATTCGCCCACCTATAAAAGAATTGAACAAAATCATGTGGTCAGATAAGTTCTCAGGTCATTTGGCGCCCTAGGCAGTCGTCTAAAGGAGCGCGCCCACCCCCGTTGCATGAACAGTAAGGTAACCCAAAACTATTTTTGAAAAACTGTTCAAGAATTGCTTATTTACTATATTTAGGTTATTATCATCAAATTTTATTCTGATAAACATTTTTCTCGGTAAAATTTGGCATCTCTAAAATCTATCGCCGTTGGCGCCTGCCTTTGTCTACCATGCCATCAGCCCGCTCTGCAGGTGGTCACTTATTAGCAGTAGATTTCATTCTTGCTATGCATCGTAATTATAATATGGACAGCCGAGTAATACCCTTAGCTTTATAACACTAATCAGAAAACAACGAAGGGTTGTCAACTCTAATCAAACTCATTCCGGGACATTTCTTAAAACCTGCAACATACCAAATCTTTGAAATCGGACACACCGCCAAACCCGCAAAGTTTTCCGAATTCCACAAGACCTATGAAGCTATGAATTTCGAATGATATCCGAGACTTTCGAGTCCTAAATCGAAATTCTATCGGTAGAAAACTTTTGATTAAATTATCATTCTGAACATTGAAAACTAAGCTGTTGCATTACAGTGTTACTCGTGTTGCTTGGATTTGGATTGTCATTGAGTCGCGTAATTGTAATAATTTACCTATTCCTGTATTCCGGGACAAAACAAGCACTGGCCGGTATAAGGAACCGGGCGGATCGATTCCGAGACTCTCCCGGGCATTTCCAGAACGGCTTGCAGCCCTAGGTACTACATGTTATTGATTTAACTATGATTTGATCGTCTTCGAGGGTCCACTTACTATGGAGATTTTGCAGCTAAATTTCTCTGAATGGAAAACGTTCGAGGCGAAGATTGCGGTTTCGAGGCAATAGGATGATCGGAAATCGCACTTGGCGCCCTTACGGAAGGACTCCAGCTAAGGAGGATTCTGGGAATTCACCGAACAATCGTCTCCGGCAAATCCTTCAAAGACAAACCACATCGGTTGCCAATAATATAATGAGCGGGGGCGGCGCTCCCGGCGTGGGAGGGGGGGGGTCGAGGGAGACAAGTCCCCCATTTTTTACGGAGAGGGGACATATAATACGTGTGTCGTCCACATTTCTTACACCTCGCATAGGGTGTCCCTACCTGTCACAAGACATCGCTGCCTCTGATAATGAGGTAGGTTTGTATTGTTTTGTTAGATCAATATCAAGAAATGCTTCTGTTTTTTTGGCATTTTTCATCTTTTGTTGTCATGATTTCGACTGTGTTTTGCTGTTTCAAAAGTTAAGAGAAGAAGTAATATACTCTAATCCAAAAGAGAAGAAAAGAAAGCGAATTGGTCACGGATGTACGTACACAGGACTGGAGAACGAATAATGAAGATTTAAAAACTTTTTGAAGAAATTGTTTTAGATATAAAGCAAGCACAGATAAAATCTTGATTGCCATAATTATCACAAGGCCTGTGTCGTTGGTTAATATTCAATGGTTGGATTATGATAACAATCTTCTTGTAGTCATTGTTTGGCTAATCTGCAAATATAGCAGACAGGCAAAAGCAAGAGATCGAGAGTTAGAGTCAGAGAAAAAGAGAGAGCAAGAGTGAGACAGGCAGACAGACAGATAGACTAACAGATAGCTAGATGATAAAGGGAGGAGCACAGAGAAATGACGACAGTGGCGAGAAAGCACTGACGAAGAGGTTAAACAAGCCGACACAGAGAGAGTAACACACGTACACTCACACGCGCATACACTTACACACCCACATGCAAACAAGGCAGAAAGGCAGTCAGACGGGTGGATGATGGACGTATGATCGCATCCCACCGGAATTGCAAAAGCAGGTTCCGTTCCTACAGCCTCCGTTTCCATTGCACTGATTGGGACAAAGCATGGAGACGACGTCAGCCAGGAGAATCTCCATTGCAGACGGAGCAGTCGAGGATCCGTTGCTTACAACCGAGATCTCCAATTCATGGACACAGATCCTCTGGAACTCGGTGTCTATGAATGCAGTGGCCACTGTTAAGTTGTCCATAATCTGACAAATGTCAAACAGCAAATGTCGCATTGTCTGCACAACTGCCTTTGACGGTTGACTCAATAACTAAAAGACTGCCTGACTGTTCTATTGATGGATTGAATAAAATAAATAAACGAGCTCAGGGCTGAAGGGAAACTGATTGATTGATTAAGTGTCCAGCCAACTGACTGACTGACTGACTGACTCAGTAAAATGGCATCTGGTTTGGTTTTAAAAATAGATCGTATTGCAAATCTATAAAAGCATTCATCAATCAATCCAAACAACCAATATTATTACCACCAATAAATCCAATCATTCACCCTTCCATCCTCCGGTTTTTCCATCCATTCATCCACTTGTTTATCCACACATACACCCGCGTTTCAATACGTTCGCACGTCCACCAATTTGTCGATCCACCCATGAACCAACCCAGCCACTCTTCTATCCGTCCATACACCCTGTCGTGAGTCTCTCTTACCTGAGCATCTGCGACACAGCTTTCAAGTATTGTCTTTGTACTTATAGCTATCCGATCTTTGCACACCTGATAGACAGGCGACCCTTCCATCTTAGCCTGGCAACTGGTCTTGGCTTGATCTGCGGTGATTCCGCTAGCGGTTGGCCACTCTAGCTTCATGTTGGTACCGTGCTTATCATCGAACGTCGGGAGTGGAATATCATCCTCCGTTAGCATCATCATTGTCTCCTGCCTATTTCCATCTTCAGCTGTTTCGTTCGTTGAGTTTCTTCGTCTACGTTGCGGAGGAGGATCTGTCTTCTGATTACAGTTATCAGTAAACTGTGTAACGAAGGTCGTGGTTTTCGAGTCCGGAGCTGCACAGGTCACCGCTCGCTCTTCGTCGCATGAACAGATGTTCGGCACGAGGTCTCTAATGTTGAGGCATGGAATTGCTCTGACTTGGCCGTTGAGGAAACTCTCCTCTACTGTCAGCCTAAACGGAAGAAACAGTTGGCAACTGAAAAATTTGGATAAGTTCCTACGCATTACATTCATACTAAACTCAGATAATTCATTAGTAATTATTGCTCTGCCCAATAAATATTTCAGGTTGAAGATCGAACAGTTGGAAATTATGTACTTCAGAGAGGCACCAAGCTGTCACCTTGGCTTGACTTCCCGGATTTCGACCATGGTACCGGAAAGAAACGAGAGGATTGGCTATTGCGGACTTAATTTGGTAAAGCGCTGGTGAATAAGCTGATATCTCAGGCGTGGCTTTTGTGGGCGTTGAGAAATTTTCGAGGATATACATTACATTACATTCTATTACATTACATACTCGTCTATAAAGGAAGTTAATCTGATACAATCTATAATTTCTTTAATGGTTCCGTATTTTCTCATCTCTTCTCATAATTCTATTAGAACATCATCTCCCGTCGTACCGTCTAAGTATCTGACTCTAGGATGGCGGCTTTGAACTAAAGTCTAACTTACATTTCTTCCTTGTCGAATTTTTACTCGGTGTCTGGGAATGCATTTATTTCTATCCATCGTGTTCTTATAAACACTTTAGAAACGGTCGGGAAATTAATCTTTAACATTTCAACATCAAAGTAAATTCCACACCTCGACGGGAATGGTGATCATCTATTATTGATAATTATATCTCTATTATGTACTTCTAAACGAGGCAAGGAATATCAAAAAATTTCATTATTACGTTGAATCGTAATACATACAATCGCCTCCCGTCTTCGGGAGGCGATTGAAGGCTTTCCTGCTCTCCGTTTAGCTGCATGTTCATAGTAGTGAGCTCGAGTGGCGCTATATAAGTATTCCGTTACAATTGCAATAACAGTGTACCTGTAGCTGTCACTGAATGTTGTCGGTTGAGCTCTGCCATCGTTGACCGTGGATCCTTTGGGAATGGTGTCGTCATTCTGATTGCCATTCCAGACACCACATAGACCTGAAGTCTCTCCATAGTCCTCTGAATTCAGGTAAAGGTAGATGTTGAGGATAGAGTTGGCCCATCCGCGGTAAAAGTCAGCTTTCAAGTAAGCTCCGGATGGCATAGTGATCTGAAAAGCCAAACGAACATTGAACGTTATACCCACACCAGTTTTATCACATCTGTATGTACGTGATGAAACATTGGCAATGTTAGTTTCTAATGACTGTTTGAGACAGCTTCTGGTTCCGCCTCTTCTCCTCTCTTCTCAAATATTAGAACTTGTGGAGGCAATCCTCTACTGATATCCTTCAAAATAAGGATGCCTTGCACAATTTTAAAGTTGACGGTAAAATGGTCACAGGTGATGCTAAACATACGTTGATCCTTTTCATTGATGTTTAAGAGTGTTACCGACAATGGCCAAAGAGTCTACACCGATGACTTACCAGGGTACTATGTCGTTCTGTAATTTATTAGTCCTCGGGGAGATCATTTGACTGTGTAAACTCCGACACTGTTTGCACTCTGGAAGTGTCAGTCACAAGCCCGGATAAATGAGGAGGGCGACGCTAATGATCCTTATTATCACACTGTGTCGTTAGAGCGCAACTACCCACCTACCTTCGACTGCGAAGCTGAATTGTATAAAATTCCAACAGATGAATTTCATAGAGATGCGCAATGCAAATAATTTAATTCACGCTAGACATCTAAATTGGATTAAAAACTGCACTTTAAATATTTATCTCTGCATGTGATTTAATGTAGGGCTCTTTAATCACGTATTGAGATCGCTTGCAATGTAAACAACCCACTATGTAGCTGTTTCCGCTGAGGGTGATGGTTGCTCCCGGAACGTTTTTGTCTTTTAGATAGGTGATGGGGGTTGGATAGCTGTTGGGTCCCCCACAAAAGTTGACTCCCAGCACGTTGTTTCCTTCTCTCACAGCTACTGCGCAGTTGCATGTCACCAAATCGTACTTGTGGTGACGAACGTGGACCTATTTCAGAACATAATACTTATATAAGCAGAAGACTAAGTTCCAACATATAATGCTTTGTAATGGTAGAATCTGAGCATACGAACAGATGAAACATCGTTGGTCCTTCTGGGATCAGCTATTCATATCTATTCATCGATGTGTCTTTTGACATGTCACATGCCAATCGCTTTCGTATCAATAAAGGTTCTGAACATGAATTGAATTCGATTTTGAGAAAGCGCAAATACGAAGTATGGACAACTTATTAACATAATTTACATCGAGTATTCATATATACAAACAAACACGAGTAGGGATACCTTGTATAAATACAAACATTTACAGATGCATACATGCATATGTGTATAAGAAAGTCCATGTATGTACGTTTGTATACCCGGACGTGTGCCTACATACCCGCATGCACGATTGCTTACTGCACATATGATCATGATGCACACCTGGGTAACAAGTCCCAATATACACTTATCTAGAATCCTTGCCTGTATAATAGGAGATGTTGCGGGTCTTCAAGGAATCCTAGTCATGATGAGCGCTATGAATCTAAGATGCATTCTTTTATGTATAGCGCCGGTAAAAGTCACAATGGCGATTATGACATTAATTTTGACGTTGTAAGGTTTTCAGAAACTTTCAACTTTCGGAGTATTAATAGTTTGCTTACCTCAAAGTGACGTTTGGTGCTCTTAGCATATAAATAGTCGCCCTCCGTGTAAACGTCATAGTATCTAAAATGTGTAAGATAAGTAATCAGGATATCACATATCTGAACTTTCCATATAACTTACCTACAATGGCTACTATCTTAATTACTCGCCAATTTTTATTTTATTAGCCGATTCTCTCGTTATGTTGTGCTTTTGTTGTTGCTTTCCGTTGACCCTATCATCTCCGCGCCTTTGTGTGCGCTCACTTATATGCCTGATTATGCAAATGTTTCTATCCTTGCGTCCATGTATACAATACAATGCAATACAACTAGGCAGTTATAACGCGCTTTGACAAGATAAGTCTTGCACAAAAGCGCACTGTGCTACATTCTTAGTCATAGATCCGAGAGAATAAGTAGGTCTTCAGTGTTGTCTTCAATAATGTAACGGATGTGGCTTGACGGACTGTAATTCGGAGACTATTCTATTCTGTGGGTTTTGCGACTGAGAATGCACGGTTACCAAACTTCTTGTTGGTGAGAGTAATGGTAAAGTCCCCTCGCATAGACGAACGAAGTCCTCTTGAGGTAGAGGCAGTGCATGACGCAGCCATGGACGTCATGTACGAGATGGACGTTCCGTTATGAATGTGGAGCATGAGAAAGGAAACTTTGAAAGCAATGCGGGCATGGATGGGGAGACAGTATAGCTGTTGTAGGGATGGTGTAATGTGGTCGCAAGGCCGAATACCTTTTATTAGGCCGACAGCAGAGTGTAGGACTGGTGATTGGGGCTGTAGTGTTAGTGTGATGCAGGAAGCCCATAGAGGATGGCGTTGTAGACCAATAGTCTATAGGAGAGAAATGACGAGAGCCTGGATGATGATACGGAGGAAGTTTTCGTTCAGACAGTGTTTCACTTGTCGAATCCAACGAAGGTGGAAGAAGCATGCTCTAGCGGTGGTGGATATGTGGTGGGTCATGTTCAGCTTACTGTCCAGAAATACACCGAGGTCCATGTACATGTATATTACATGTAATCTCTTGGAATAATAATTCCTATAGACATGCATGTCGGTTAAGAGAGAGGAATTTGCAACACTTCATAGTCTGTGCGTACTAAGAGATACTGTCAGGCTGCTGAAATGAGATCTAACCCGATCCTCACCAGATGATGGTGATGATAGGGTTACCTCACCTTGTTACCACACCTTGTTACCACACCTTGTTTGAAGTCATCCAGTTTGGCAGAGGATGCGTTATTGGCTACTTGGCAGTTACTTATACACTAGTCGACAGAGCGGACTACACAGTAAATGGGTCGGTGAAAAATCACAGGTCATACTTAACCCGAGAAAAATGAGAGGTCGCTGAAAAGCTTGTTGACTTTGGCGAGCTGTTCATCTCTTAGCTCACGATTCAAACGTAACTGGAGTTCTTCTCGAGTTTCATCTATTAAGTTTCCATTTAATTCTAATAGCTGCAAATATACTTACATTACACGATGTACACCGGTAACTTGTACACGTGAATAAAAATTTTGGAAGCGTATTATTAACGCTCGTCGCACATTTAACCCTAGTTACATACGACGGACGAAACATCACCGGATGCAGTAAGGTATTAATAGCGCCCAGTGAACGTTATTTACACTCGAAGGACGCAACCGCACCGGATTCAGTAAGATTTGCGCGAACGCCCGTTGACTAAGTGAAACGTTACTATGACACACAAAATAACACAATGACACTCACGTGACTTATGCAATTATTTTTTTTTGATGGGGAGATGATGGATAGTATGGCTTTTTGCCAACCACTTCCTCATCGTTGGCAAGGGGAGGCCTGTTGGTTATAATTGTCTTTTTTATCATTTTGTGCTCTGTCGATATAACACACTAAAAAGGAATCTAAAGAGTTTTTCTTCTAGAAAGAGTGTGGTATCTCTTATCTCATCGCGACTATCACGCTGAGAGCGCTTCTGAATCGCTAGAACTGTACAGTGTATAAGGTGATCAATGAATTCGATTCAGGTCAAAACTCAAATTTTTCGACGCTATTAACCGACAATAGTCAGACTTTTTTCTCTGACCAACCCCATTTCGAACCTGCCCATCAACATGTCCACTAGACTAGATAGGCTATCCAGTAATTTAAGTTAGGACTCCTTTTAAAAACTGCTTGTGACTCTTATTGACTGCGACTTCTCTTGAACCGACGACCATTTTCTGAGGCCTCGCGAAATATTATGAAGGCGAAAATTATTAGTCATATAAGTTATTGAATTAAATCACAATCAATTAATCTCCAAAACGTAATTGGAATCTGAGAACAGAGCACCAGCTTATCCACGAGAGCTGAAGATGACTGTCGTGAAATGAACAACTGCTTTATTAGATGATAGACACATTCCTCTAAGTTTAAAACTGACCTTTTGTCGAACGTTGTAATGTGTGGGTCTCCGGTTGACTGGCAAACACCCATCGTTGACGTGTCTTTTATAATGATCTAAACACAGATGCCGAAACTCATTGTTCAGTTTTGTTTTCGGACATTTGGCAAAATGTCCGAAAATTTAAATTTACGGAGGTCACAACCAAATATCCGACCGAAAATATTGTCACCTCTTTGGTCTTTATTTTTCCTTATCTGCGACAGAGCGGACTACACAGTAATTGGGTCGGTTGTGTTAACTGACGGTTGCATGTCGCGTCTGCAGAGGAATCTCCTTGTAACCATCCAGGACAAAATGTTTGACCAAACGTGTCTCATTCATTGGGCGATGAAATTAATTAAGAGCCGGCCTGACATTGGAATTGATCCATATGTCTGACTAATAATAATAATAATAATAATAATAATAATAATAATGATGATGATGATGATGATGATGATGATGATGATGATGATGATGATGATGACGATGATGATGATGATGATGATGATGATGATGACGACGACTATGATGATGATGATGATGATGATGATGATGATGATGATGATGATGATGATGATGATGCTGATGATGATGATGATGACGACGACGACTATGATGATGATGATGATGACGATGAAGATGATGATCATAATGATAATAATAATAATAATAATATTAATATGAAGAAGAAGAAGAAGAAGAAGAAAAATAATAATAATAGCAATAGTAATAGTAATAGTGTAATAATAAAAATAATAATTAATAATAATATTAAAATACTTAAAATGATAATATTAATAATAATAATAATAATGATACTGATACTGGTGTAATTTGCATCAATAAATGTAAATTCGTTAATACGTACAGGAATGTCTGGCACTTGGTAACCATTCCAGAAGAAATGCGGATTGGTAGAGATATTTCGGAATCGCAGAACGGACGCTCTGTTCATGATTCCCGGCGTCGTCTGGGCCTTGATCTTCTGCACTGGTTGCCCTTTATCGCGGTCTAAACCGTTGAAGGTGACGGAACATTCCGCCACTCCAAGATTGTCCTTCTCCGAAATGTCAGCCATGACCACTGAGAACTTACACTGCGTCTTGAAGGTCGTTTCTGGACAGGAGATGGGAACGGTCGCTTGGAAGTAGAGAGTCAACGGAGGAGCTCTCTCGTCGATTTCGATGCGAGGAGATGTAAAGGAGCCTCCAGCGTTCGTCTAAGGAAATAGTATTGGAAGATATGGCTGTACCGAATAGCGGAATTGGTGATTGTCTCATATATATATATATATATATACATATATACATATATATATGCATATATATACTGTAGTATTGGCTTGCTTGTTGACGGTGTATGTAGGTGTGGTTGTATTAATTTTATGTATGTATCATGTATATCATGATGAACTATAGAGATGGGACGCTGCATTTAAAATTGAAGTAGACCCAGTCACAATGTAGACGACTGGCGTCCGTTTATGTCAATGTACATTCTGTATGATGATCATAAAGTCAGTCGTATCCAAGTTATTGGAGAGGTGACAACTCAAGGAAGAGACTGTATGGGCCAGTGATTTTCAATATTCTGCCAAAAACGGTGAATTGCATCAATTATTCGGCCAAATACGAACACGAATAAAGAAGAGGAAGAGAAAGAGTTGAAGGAGGAGGAGGAGCATGAGGAAGACCAAGAGCAGGAACAGGAGCGAGAAGAAGCTGAAGATGAAGAAGACAAAGGAGAAGTGAAGATGAAGAAGAAGCCGAAGAAGAAGATGATGAAGAATAAGATGAAGAAGACGAAGATGAAGAAGACGAAGAAGAAGACGACGACGAAGAAGAAGAAGACAAAGATGAAAAAGAAGATCAATCCATCAATGCTTTATTGTTCACCAAAAGATGACAAAAAGAAAAAGAACAGGATAAAGTAGAAAAAGAAGAAGATGAAGAATGGTTTCACATCATCAACCTCGGTTTCAGGATATACAACTTTTGCGAAATTATAGGTTATCGGCTCAATAGCCTATAATTTCGTCCGGTTTCTTCTTCTTCTTCTTCGTATGAACTCCGTGACTAAAGGTTCTTTAAAAATAAAGTTCATACCAATGATAACATTGCATAAACTAACCAAATGAACTCGAGATCAGATTTCTGTGACCTGCCTGATTTTAAAAAATCCGATGTCACTTACCAAGCTGTATTTGATGCCAACGAAATAGGTTCTCACGGCCACGTGGTACTTAAACGGCCTCTTATCCAACATTTTCCAGTACGCACGAGCCTGACATCCGACCTGTAAATTCATTAAGAAAAATTATGGAAAATAGTCGACAAACGTTCGTACTATTGAGTCGGAATTCCGTCCAATTACAAACGAAAAGTCTCATTTGCAGTCTATAGTAGCGCGTAGGAAACGATGGAAACACTCACTGATCTTTGCCGTGAACCCCAGTTTAACCCGTACGTAATGGTACGATTATAGTCAATTAACTTATTCACCATGTATCCCGAATAAACACGTCCTAATGGCAATTTATAAAACAATTAATATTGTATTATTGAATTAACTGATTTCCATTGATACAAATTAGGTCGTAATTATGAAAATGCGGGTCACCCAAATATATATTAATAAACTTCAAAACGCTGAACATAAGAGGTCGTTTGGGCGAAAGCGTTATTATGTAACGACAGAATACAAAGCATTTTGGTTGAACGAACGAATAAGACATGCTGCGATGACGATGATTGATAGCTAACTAAATTTTAGTTCTAGTTATGTTATTGAGTCTGAAAATGGTGACAGTGCCGATAGCCGAAAACTCTTTGCCGTCTGTGTGGTTTCGAAATGAAAGCGGCACGTATCAATAGGCCCTATTTAGTATTTACTGAAACTACCAGACGCGCAGTGCAGACTAACTAGTGCAGTCCTCAACTTTGGCAATATATCGATTTTGAATTGTGGGATTAATTTCAGTGTGATCGATTAAAATTTGCACAGTCTATTATTACTCACACTTTGAGATAGACTGAACGAATAGCCGTGATTGCATAATTGACAACATAGCAGAATATGGTAGAGATGTTAAGAAAACGCATATTATGATGATTTCATTACACTGGTGATAATAATAATAATTATTATTATTATTATGACGTCATAATACGTATTGCTATAGCAACGCAGTAGAGACGTTCAATTTTTGACATTTGAAACCGGCACAATGGCGGCAGCTTTTCACATTTGGTGCACTGACATTAGCCAAGCCCACAAGAGGAGGCAGACGCCATTGCATGACCATAAAAAAATCAAACAAAGATTTCCTGGCCAAAAGCTCCAAGGAGATTGACTTGCTCTTTATCGGACAACAGGGATCAGAACAGAGAAATTAAGATGGAAAACAAATGAAACAAACGAAGGCTTCAGCCGTGGCCTCTAAATTGGAAGATGGGAATATCTTACCAGCAGCTAGGATTCTGAGCTCGGACGACAAGCCAATCCCAATTAACGAGACCACATGAAAGGCGCTCAAAACAACATCCGCCCCACCTCAGAACCAGGAGCCAGTGCCCCGGCCACCGGATGCCGCCCCGCTTCAGAAGGAGAACGTAATGAGATGCATTCGCAACTTCTCGGCGGGATCGGCCAGGAGTCCAGATGGCAAACGCCCTCAGCACATCCTAGAGTTAGTAAGCCACCCAGACTTGGCCCGTCTCTGCTAGCCTCCAAAACTGCTTTGGTAAACTTGCTTCTCGCAGGAGAATGCCCTCCTGAGATTCGAGCAACCTTTCTCGGTGGAACTCTCTTCGCCCGTAGGAAAAGCAATGGAGGTCTGAGACCCATTGTCATTGGACACTGCTGGCGCCGACTGACAGTCAAATGTGCCAGCTCATACGCGGCGCCCAAAGTTGCTGGATACGTCTCTCCCAGGTTGAGTCGGAGTTGGTGTACCCGGAGAATGTGAGGCAGCAGTACACGCAACAAGACGTTTTTGATCAGTTAGACTATGAAACCATCATAAACAAAATAGATTTCTCCAACTCATTGAACAGCCTGTACAGATTAGAATGTTGACAGCACTATATAACATTCTTCCTGAACTTTCACCTTTTTGCAATCTAGCTTACATGGAAGGCTCACATCTTAAATACGGTCGATACTGCGTCTTGTTCCAAGTGGGGCCCCAGCAAGGTGACCCTTAGGGTCCCTTACTCTTCTGTCTTCCTCTACAGCCCATCCTCATCCAAATGAAATCGCCGCTCACCGTACGTTTTATGGACGACCTAACGCTAGGTGGCAGGGTGAAAGATGTTGCGGAAGATATAAACCGACTCGAAGCCGAATGCGAAAAACTCCGCCACTGTTTGGACTTTGACAGTGCCAGTACCAAGCCTGGAGAAAGTAGGAGGGTGACACCAAATCATCTTCGATATGGAACGGTGTCATTAAAAATCAACACACGCAAATGCGAGAAACTCGGCCTGTTCCTAAATCGAACAAAATGTGAGATCATGTTGACTTCTGCTGATATCCTGAGAGACTTCGAACCATTAAGACAGTTCAGATGGACCAACCCTTCAGAACCCACACTCCTAGGCGCACCTCTGTAAACGGATACGGCCTTGACGAAAACTTTGAATGCGCGCATAGTGGAGCTAATGCGCATGATGCAAAAACTAACGGCCATCGCCACACATGACGCCCTCATCTTGCTCCGATACTCGCTGAGTGCCACCCGACTATTATATACCCTCAGAAGCTGCCCATGCGAAGGCCACAAAGGACTGGAGGAGTATGACAAGGGCCTTGAGGGTGGGCCTCGCTGAGGTGCTCAATCTCACCCACGAGGCATGGCTCCAGGTCACTCTGCTTATCAAGGGAAGCACGGATTCTCATCAAAATCCCCATCTAAAGAGGAGGACTGGACATCCGATCGGTGGCTTCGCTGGCACTCTCAGCCTTCTTGGCATCGGCCGCAGCCACTGATATACTCCACCCAAGGATTCAAAAAAGGACCCTGCAATGGAGACCCGTCAGGCCAAATGGAGGAATACTAGCGGAGTACCGGAACCAGAAGAAGCTTGGGCTCACAAAGAATCAAGATGGGAAGGCCCTTTGATCGAGCTTGGAGTGACAGACTTCGCCACTAGAATGCCTGATTCCCACAACCAGGCACATCTTAGAGCAGTGGCAGCACCACACGCAGGCGATTGGCTCATGGCTCTACCGATTACCAACTGCGGGCTGAGACTTGACGATGAACCCTGAGGGTGGCGGTGGGTTACAGATTTGGGTTACCCGTCTGTTTACCTCATTGCTGTCCATGCGGTGCCTGGTCGAGGAAAACAGATATCACGGTCTCTCATGTGGCCTGGGCCTGGGACTCTGGCCCTGACACACGGCCCTGAACGACTTTATTTGTAGGAGTCTAATCCGTGAAGGGATCCCACTGTCAAAGAGCCGGTAGGCCAGACGCGACCTTACGGGAAAAGGCCAGACGTACTCACTCATATACCATGGCGGACAGGGCGATATTTGATATGGGACGCGACAGTGTCAGATACAATGGCCACATCATACCTGCCAGGAACGTCACAGATAGCGGGCGCAGAGGCCGAGGGGCGGCGAACCTCAAAACTCAGAAATACGCCGAGCTAGCCACCACGTACATCATCACACTTTTGACATTCGAAACCTTTGGCCCCATCAATTCCGAAGGCCAAAGATTCCTTTCAGAAATGGGACACAGACTGAGCGCCGTCACTGGGGAACAGAAAGAGACGACCTTCCTCTACCAGCGCATCTCGATGCCTATTCAACGCTACAATGCAGTTGCTTTCAAGGGAACTTTCGCTGCTCAGGTGTCCAACGAGCAGGGCTACTCCGGACGACATCACCATTAATTAACATTGAACACCTTGATGGGTCTATAATAATAATAACAATAATAATAATAATAATAATAATAATAATAATAATAATAATAACAACTACTACTACTACTCCTAGTACAACAACAACAATAATAATAATAATAATAATTATTATTATTATTATTACTATTACTATCATTATTATTATTATTATTATACATTGTATAATAATAATAATAATAATAATAAAAATAATAATAATAATAATAATAATAATAATAATTATAATAATAGATATTTACTAAAGCCACAACCTTTAAAATTTGAATTAGGAATCCATCCTTGGTGTTTGTGGTAATCCTGATAATATACTGACCGTCTTTCCAACAAGACCTTTGATCTCCTTAGACCACAGCAGGACCTTTTTCTCGGCTGTTGTCATCGGAGGCACGCTGTCCACTTGCTTTCCGTCGAAGGTGAAGGTTACTTCGAACTGTTCTCCCTTCCTTATACGTTCGTCTGGATCCGTCCATTGAATGTTACAGCTGAAGTAGAAATCGTCATAATCGTCTGTTCCCATGTATTGCTTCTTTTCGATCGTCGGTCCCTCGAAGATTGGCACAGCGATGTTTGGAAATGGCTCTTGTTCGAGAATGGAGAAGAACGTTAAAAGAAAAATAATATTGCTATGTTATTCCGAGGCGATTTGACGAAAATTTAAAATAGGGGTCACTCATTTTGATAATTATTAAATTTTTCTTTTTATTAGAACTGCTATGATTAATATAATTATTTTATTATTATTATTATTATTATTATTATTATTACTATTATTATCTTATTATTATTATTATTATTATTATCATTATTATCATTATTATTGTTATTTTATTATTATTATTATTATTATTATGTCACATATAGTGTTATTCATCATTGGCATTGCCAACGGATCTGTCATCAGGTTATCTGGGTCGCCGCTTGTCAGTGGATTGTAATCTTGACATAGTGACCTGAAAAGCCACCGCTATGAAACGTTGGATCAATGCCGACAAGTTCTGGAAAAGGAAGTTTGTCTCTCGGGTGTCACCGGTAGTTGTCGAAAGTCCGGCGTCCAGTCTCAGACAGAAAGGCGAGGCCCTCACTATTGAGGGGACCGAAGGTTTCTATAGCGATTGGAACAAAAGTGTATTTCTTCTCTAGCTCAGAATATTTTGTGTGTTTCCTTGTGGCTGATATCTCTGCCGCTACTCCAGCTGTGGAAGCTGTCTCAGGGATATAAGAAGCGGCCACTGTGTCCACCACAGTTGCGTCCCAAAGTAAGGCCCGTCCCCCACTCCACGGTATCAGGGTCTGCCCGTCCGGTCTCTTTCCATCTAATCTGGAAAGACCTGACGGTTCCTTGACCGCTGGAATACCGGCTCTGTTGAGGCTGCGACGGATAAGGTCGTTGATATTACAGTGTCTTGCTTGTGATATCTTGCGGCCAAAACCCAATGAACAGGACAGGCCATGTGCGCCTCTGGCTGAGACGAAGGCGCCGCATGCGCAGGTGTGCGGCTCGCAGATGGCCACCCCTAATCGTAGGCCGACCGCCACCCTCACTGTATCGTTATTATTATTATTCTTATTATTATTATTACTACTACTACTACTACTATCATTAATATTATTATCTTATTATTATTATTATTATTATTATTATTATTATTATTATTATTATTATTATTATTATTATTATCCTTCTTCTTTATTTTAATTTTAAATTTTGCCCGAGGTAGACATGATTATTATTTTTTTATTTTGCCCAAGGTAGAAATTATCGATAAAACTAAAGATTTTAGTAATTAGTCATTAGTTTATTATTATTACTTTTATTATTATTGTTATTATTATGATGATTAGTATTGCTGTTGTTATAAATTATTATCATTATTTAAGAGTATGGTCCATTTCTTAATTAATAAAATTCTGAATATAAGACAGCGATGGAAAGAATTTCTGTTACACAGGCATTATCATAGAACCAGTTGACGGATTGAATTGGCCCATAGTGAAGAGCCAATGAGGGCAACGTACCTAGATTTAGCCACTGCAGCCCATGCTAGTGGGACAAGAAGGTCAAGGCAATCAGGTCAGCGAATAGGAAGATGAGGAGTGGCATAGGACACTCAGTTAAAGAGGCTGCCACAGAGGTACTTGGGAGCAAGACCAGAATAAGGACAGAATATGGCAGCCACAGAGGTATTTGGGAGCAAGGCCGGAATACGGATACCATAAAGGTACTTGGTAGAAAGTCCAAATAGGATCATACAGAACTACTTGGGAGCATGACCAGAATAAGGACAGAATAAGGCCACAACAGAGGTAGGAGCAAGGCCAGAATAAGGATACCGTAAAGGTACTTGGTAGAAAGACAAAAATAGGATCACCACAGAACTACTTGGGAGCATGACCAGGATAAGGACAGAATATTATTAACCACATAGATACTTGTAAGCAAGGCCAGAATAAGGCCATCAAAGAGGTACTTGGTAGAATGACCAGAATAAGGCCACCATAGAGATACATGTGTACTTGGTAGCAAGACCAAAATAGGATCACCACAGAAGTACTCAAGAGTATGGCCAGAATAAGGCCACCATAGAGGTACTGGACTCGAGCCGTTAGTGGGAACCATTGAACATCGACTTCCTCTGGTCGCAGATCTCTTCGGTCGGCCTCTAGAGGAGACTTTGTGGTTCCTCATGCTCATACCGCCACCAGGCAAAATAGAGCTTTCGCAATTGCGGGTCCCAGTGTTTGGAACAACCTCCCATCCGACCTGCGCTCTCTCTCCGATTGACCTGTTTGACTATTGCTATAAAGGCATGCGTAGACTTTTGAGGTAATAATGGAGAAGGAGGAGACAGAACGTCTAATTATTGCTCTAAGGTTTATCAGGTGGAAGAAGCAGGAACGGATGACATCCATGGTGCGTTCGGAGAACGTAAGAGTGCTATCAAGAACAACACCTAGTTTGTGAACTCTGGACTAGAAAGTAAAGGCTGAAAAAAACTTTTTGCTAGAAGAGCATGTCACCGAGCGTAAGTATGTAAATAAAAATCAATCAGTATTTTCAATCAATCAAACAATATTGTTTCATTATTACCAGCAAGATTAACAGCAACAAGATAATTGTTTCAAGGTTCCTATGACATTGGCAGCAATTGGGGTGCTCTGCTGGCGGGATCTATATCCCGCTAGCTATAGGGTCACCTAAAGTACTTACCAATTATGCGTGAATGACAGTCGATTAACATAATTATTTCGAAATATGATGAAAAGTTTCACTTGATCACAGGATTAATCCACTTACGACTTAATTGATTAGCATTTTATCTTAACTGACAACATGAGAGAACATAATAGCATAGGTTTATATACTGACAGAGCAAGCCATTGATTTCCACTCACTATGTGGGTGCGTAGCCTCTTTTTGAATTTGATAAGTATGAATGTACTCATCAAAAGCTACTGTTATTTACCTGTGCACGTATTGCTGTTGGGGTTCCAGACCGTTCCCGTGGCGCATATTTCTCCATTTCCGGAGCAGTATGCCATGTCGCATCTTGGCAACTTTTTCAGAAGATATACGTAGTAGTTGTTCTCACCAGTCGCAGCAGCTGGACAGAACTTAACCTGAATTGTGGACCTCCATCCGCAGCAGTCTCCTCCTTCTCTAGAGCAGATATCAACCTCTTTCGGCCCCGGGTCAGCAGCTGTTCCAATGCAACATGAGATCTATCAACGTTTGCGTTGGTCAAAAGAGGAGTCAGGTACAGTTGGTGAAATGGTAGATGCAATGCTAGTTCTGAGAAAAGCGTTGTGTACATGTAACGTCGAAAAGATTACTCGCTGTTATATAAATGCATGCAATAGCCACACTAGTATGAACACCAGGCATTAGGCATATGTATGCATATAATGCGCAGGTATGTGTAATTAGTAAGGTACTGTAATGTAGTGTAGTCGAACCTTTACATAGCTCCCCTTCAAGATACCTACTCAGAGGAGCTCTCTGCGCTAGCCTAAAATGATGTAAAATGTCATTGATAACAAATAATTATTTTATGTCAGTGAGCAAACAGTGCACAGTAAGCTGAAAAAGTCCCCAGTGGCTGGCCCACGAACAATCGTGGAGCCAACCAACGGATTCCCGTCCACAGCTGACATCTGACGTTCAGAGTCTCTGAGCCAAGTTGCGTAGAAAACATAGGGTAAGCCTAGGTGAACAACATACCTGACAATGCATTATTTAACGCCAATAATGTTACTTCTAAAATTGCTTTAGCATCTTCGAAAAGCATTCCAATCAATAAGTAGAATTTTAGGTATGTTTTGGGCTCGGAATTCAAGCAATCCGACAGACTACACTTTTATTTATCATTATTATTTGAATATGCAAAGAATAAATTGAGAGAATTGAATCATCAGCAATTCTAAACGGTTGATGAATGAATGGAATGTAAAATATGATGGAAACTTAATTTCCAAATTCTGAATAGATCTGTATAGATAGGCCTGTATCACCACGATAATTACGTTGTTAGGTACTCTAACTAAAACGTATTATTAAAAGTATCGAATGTCACTGTTTATTTGCGATCATTTAAGCGAAAGGTCTACTTTATTGTTTTTATTTAATCGGGGCCTGTCTTGAATTCTATTCTGGAATGACTAACCCTGTAGTCGAGGTCTGAAATTGTAGCATTAATGAATGACAACAGGTTATCACAGGAGTCGAGTTTAGCTGCATGACAACCATGCAAGCGACCATCCGGTACGTGACGTTTTGGCGCAGACGTTTTATCGCAGCCGTTTTGGCGCGGCGCCGCTTTGGCACAGGACATTTGGCACAGATCCATGATACAATATTATTGTACATGTATATTTTAATATAAAATTATGCTATATAAATATATTATATGGCGAACTACCACTATAGTGCCGTAAATTATTCCCTATGGTAAACCATCTTAAGCTTATGAAGCGTCGGAAGTGGGAGAGAGATCGGTGAAAAGAATCATATTTAACTAGAAGCTGGATGGTTGAAAAGGGATACTGTTAAACTGGAAGCTGGATTTATGAAAAGAATCATGCTTAAATGAACGCCTTATTGACGAAACTACCTGTCGGGTGGTTGCCTCTTAACCAGACGGGTTGGTCCGTTCCGCACTTGAGATCCTCGACGCATTGGTCCCACATTTTTTGTGGGGGAAGCGTCTGGAACCTATGCCAGGCCTCTGAAAATACGACAATCACTGCTATAATCATAACTAATTCGGCGTCGGGACAATTTGGCGACTGGCAATTCGGCGCCAATAAGTTCGGCGCAAACAATTAGGCGCCGGGACCATTCGGCGACCGAAGAGTTTGAAAGTGTATTTATACTAGATATCGGTATGTATAGTAACTGGGCTTTATAAAATATTCGGAACGAGAGTGAAATAAAGCGCTTTATTCTTAATATTACCCAGCACATAAATTATCTGGTATAGTCAACACATAGGAACCGTGTCACCATGAAACTAGAGTAGTCTATCACTGTAGAGAAAATTAGAGTACATTACAAAATACAATGATTTCTGACTCACAGGCGTACTATCAATTGTATTTACTAACGGCAGTAGAAGTTGACAAATCCTGGTCTTATGTTACTGTACTCTTTAATCGCTATTACTCAAAGTCAGTATATTATGGCTCTTGTCTTCACTAGTCTTTACAATAACCAGACATGTGGGCTTACTGTATGATATGGAGAATATCATTTCGCTTCCATTCTGAATATTTTATAAATCCCAGTTACTACATAACGATAGATAAGTGCATTAGTCTAAGTGCACTCACAAACTCAACCGGCGCCAAATTGTCCTAGAAACAATAGATCAATAAAGGAACTACTATTCTCAATCAATCAAAACAATAAAAAAACTTGATCCATAGCGTATTTTTTCAAGTTATCTTTCCAGAGGCGTTCCTTCAAGGTATCTATTCAGAGGCTCTCCCTCCAAGGTATCCATTCAGAGGCGTTCCCTTCAAGGTATCCATTCAGAGGTTCTCCCTTCAATGTATCCATTCAGAGGCGTTCCCTTCAAGGTATCCATTCAGAGGTTCTCCCTTCAATGTATCCATTCAGAGGCGTTCCCTTCAAGGTATCCATTCAGAGGCTCTCCCTTCAAGGTATCCATTCAGAGGCGTTCCCTTCAAGGTATCCATTCAGAGGCTCTCCCTTCAATGTATCCATTCAGAGGCGTTCCCTTCAAGGTATCTATTCAGAGGCGCTCCCGACCTAACCGCGACTAAGAAGGACAGGTTTCAGAGAGGTGTAAATTGAAAAAGAGTTCCTAGGCGGGAATCTGGGATAATACATGTAGAGATGGCTATGGAGGAAGCCCATATAATTCGATGATCATACTATCGTCGATATTGTCGTCGCAGATGTTTATCTCCGATGGAAGTGACCTATATTGAATGCTACGTCTCTCGTTCGTTATGCTGACATAATTTTGGCACGGATCCGTGTCGCCGGTTGTCATGGCTACCAGAAATACTACAACAAAGCAGTAAAAATAAGGAGTTCAGCAGTGCACTTTATGAAACGCAAGACCGCAATTCAGATTTAGAAGACAATAACCATTATTATTCACCTCAAACAGTTAAACACAAGAATAGGAAGAAAACAGTGATACGAGAGATAATAGGGAAAGTAAGCCCCTACGGGACCAATGGTCCCGCTAATAGGGCCTACCCTTTACAATTGAGCATTGGGCAACAGGCACAGATAATTAAAACATAATTCATTATCTTAACTAGTTAGCTAAATGCTGTCTGTGCACATGCTAAGTATTTAGAGGGGTAGCTAACAGATGTTTCTTATATTTGTTTTTAAAAACACTGATATTGTTGGATAGACGAATTTCAATTTGTGTCATATTACAAGTGAAATTGGTCCTATGTATTTAATAGAGAATTGACGGTTATTTGTTCGACAAAAGATAGGTCTGTAATTGAGAAAGATACGGATGCTGTAAGGATTAATAGCAGAAATTAGTATAAAATTACTGTCAAATTATAGGAGGTAATAGGTTGTTTGTGAATTTATACATAAATCCATTAATTTGGAGGGAAGCTATTTGACGAAGAGTTAAAATACCAGTATTATTGTACAATTCCTTTATAGGACCACCGACCGGCTTAGTAAGTCTCCAGTATCATACGAATAGCTCTGTTCCGTAGGGAATTTAACCTTAGTAAACTTTATGAATAGGTCTTTATAATTTCATACAACTCGTATTTCTTACAATAAGTACACGAGACGATATTTGAAACGAATACATCAGGTAGCTTCTTGTTGGAATTGTACTTGTTTAGAATTTCAAAATCGCGCATTCACATGTTCTTTTACCTATAAGAAACTAAGTAGTGTAGAGAACAATCTGTAGATGGCTACGGACACTTTAATCTTGGTGTTATGCATAGTCCATGTAATTTTTAGACAGTTTCCGGTTTATCGGTTTTAAAATCAAAACTGACAGTTGGAACTGTTTCTTATAATTCATTGGGACCAAGGACTTGTCTAAGGACTTGTTTATTTTATACATTAACTCAAGCTGTTTTCTACTTCACAAACGTTGACTTTAACAGGTATCAGTATTCTTCTGCCTCTTGCTATCATAACTCCAAATACTTAAAGCGCTTATCAAAAGCTGAGCGCAGGACACCATCTGATTCATGAGCGCATGCCTCAGGGAACCAGCGTATTCCCGATCTCTGGCTATCAGAGCGCCATCTTAGTCATAATCACAGTCAATTTTCCTACATTCAATCGCTATTAATTAGAAATAATCTAAACTAGAGACGATAATGAATCTAAGCTGGTCTTACCTGTCAAGAGGAAGCAAAGCATTACCATCCTTAAAGTCTCACTGGGTCGTCTTTGAAATGTAAGTTGAAATCACGAGACGCTTCTGTGCCTCAAATGAGGAGGAGCTCCTCTTAACCGCTGACTGCACTCTACTAGTAAAACAAATCAGGTGTCAACGCAACTGCGAGATATAGAGCAGTATTAGGTATATTGAAATAATACAATGAAGCCATGAATATATTAATACATGCAGAGGTGTAGCATGATTCTGGTAGCATGGTCATTGCAACAGCGTTCATCACTCATTGTCGGAGCTTCCGTCTTGAAGGATTAGGTCAGTGTAGGCCTAACACTCATTTATTTGTGAGATCACTTGGTTGACACATTGCACTCAGTAGCAGAAACTAATTTAGTGTTGCCAATTTCCAAATGAGTGAGTTTTTCGCCCAATTCAATATCCGGGGTCATCATGGTCAACGGGATAACTTTAGGTTCGTAAATTGGATTATCTGGATACGATTTTTGTTATACTCAGACAACAAAAAATAGATGTCATGTGTCACGATTGTAGACTCTGGCCGGATGATGGCTGGAAGAAAGACCGATCGCGCACTAGACTTACATAGAACTATAGATCGCCAGCCTTTCACTAGCCTCTATCACCAAGAGAGCAGCTCCACGCAAGTCTTCTATGCTAGGAACTTCTCATTTTAGCGGAGTCGGCTCGGAGGTGCATGTTCCAACAGACATTTAAAATCAATTTTGTACCTTGGCAGGGATCTGAAACCCGACTTCATGATTGTAGACAAAACACTAGACTTTTCTTTAGCCAATGTCGAATATTCTTACTGTCAGAAATTTTCTGTATTTTGGGTAGGAAAAAGTGATACATTATAGATGAATGAATAACCAAACATGCAATATTATCCTTTGTAACTGAAAGTTTTTTATACCTGCATAAAGTAAATAAACACAAATCGTAAAACCAAACTTTGAACTGTTGGAAATTTATTGACCCACAATACCTTAATCATCAAATATAAATGGCTATTGGAGAAACACAAAAAATGGAACTGATTTGGGGGCACATGGGGGCACTAAAACTGGGGGTTTTGCCTCACCCCGTTTTAAAACTAGGGGGCCGGTGCCCCCCTGCACCCCGCTTGTTACACCCCTGAATACATGCATATGATAGCATGTATTCACATAATATTATTTATTAATACATAATTCAGCTAATTATTGGGCCCCTTTGGCATTAAAAGTGGATTAATAATAAAAGGCTGTTTATTACAGATTGTCGAATATTAAGGCTGTACAGTTACCAGAACCACTTAAATGCAGGCTACACATAACTATTTCTTGTTCACTTCCATTCTTGATCTCCCTTTTCGACCCCTTTGATTCTCCTTAACTTTTCCCCTACCAGCCTTCGGTCTTCAGCAGCTAGGCTCAGGTTGTCCTCTCCATGCATTAATTTATATTACAATAAAATGCAAGTTTAGGCATCATGCGATATTTAACATTCTCGCATTGGTTTGAATTGACGATTGAATGAACTCAAGAATTATTCTGACTTTCCTATTGCATCAACTCTTCCAGGTAACCCCCCTTCTTTTGACTTCTTTAGTTTCCAATCTTCTTGTTCGCTTAATCCATGCAACACCCTCTGCATAACTTATGTGGAATTCTCAGATTCCGCCTATCATTATAACGGCGTTCTTGCATTCATATAAATTATGGCGCCGTATTCCACTATGTATACATGCATGCATGCTTGAAGCGTACAGTCAACTGTCTGGAATAATTATTTTTTCTCCACACTGCTGTGAACTACCCAATATAAAACTATCGTAACCTTGTTGTCTGTGTACACATTTTCTGAACAAACATAAATACATTTATATTATGCTTTACGGTAATTGAATTGTGACAATAACTTCAATAACGTTTCGGTTATACTGTTAATATAAACGGCATCCACTTGTTGAATAAAGGACAGACTATTCTAAACCTTACATGAGCAGTGTGTAGATCTACTTACGCTGCGGAATCTTTTTTCACATAATAGTCCAACTAGATATATATCTGTACAGACCTACAAATCAGTATATATTATATTAGTACTATAGATAAAAGGCATGATAAAATACTCTTCACTATAAGCTACAGAGTATAGACCAATTAATAATTATATTATTTATAATTACCGTTATTGTATATATCAGCGCGAGAGAGGTATCGTCAGTGCAATGATAAACAAAGTCAACTGAAGCCCTCGAGAGATCGACAACCAAACTAAACAGCAAGAATCGATTCGCATCTGTTTTTAAGGACGAAGATTACGTGGATGCTAGACTTGTTGACATCCGTGTTTAATTAGCATTCTCCACAGCTGCCAGCTTTTATACGTAGGCTAAATTTAATTTCAGTACCATTACCGTAAAGACTAACAAACAAACTTGAAGCGCCGCCTCTGTGTGTATCAGTGTGTCTATCGTGTTTGTGTGTGAGACTGCGTGTGTGTTTGTCTGTGTGTGGTTGTGTTTGTGGGATATGACATCATATAAAAAGGTCAAACATAGGTTAGGACGAATCTGGCAAGTGATCTCTCCCAGAATAACTAACCAATGTAGGGGAAAGGTCTTTTAGTTTGGACCCCGTGTAGTAAGGGCCGGGACTTGTATCTAAGCTTTACGCCATGAGTTGCACTCATGCTTTTAAATAGACCTAATGTTTTTAAATTTTTATTTTTATTTTCTGCAATCGTGCAAGGCCGCTTAAGAATTATTAATAGTTTTTTTCACATGTTGATATGCATAGTTTTGAAAAATGTTCCAACGAATACCCCCTCAATCATCGACAAAGCGTGAAGTTATTTTGGTACATGTAGGACATTCGGTGCATATTTTTAATTAAAACAAAAACCATATGGTTCATTAGTGATCATTCTATCAAAATTTTATTTTTAAACAAAAACCATATGGCTCATTAGCGATCATTCTATCAATATTTTTAATTTAAACAAAAACGATATGGCTCATTAGCGATCAGTCTATCAATAGTCGGCCTAAGTGTCTGGTCAAAAGCCACGTCACGTGTAATACGGACTATACTTTGTCATAGAAATGAGGGAACCCATGCGAACCTGGTCCATATTACACATCTGTAAGGCATATGACAAGATAATCATTGGTACTCGACTATGTAGGCTAATAAAAAAACAGAATAGGCCTAATATCACGGCTGCAAATGAGCTGTTCATAGATCAATCCATCTATCTCTCCATCCATCCATTGGTCCATTCATTCATCGTGCAATCGGTTCAGCATCCATTTGTCTCCGTTGCATGTCTGACAATTTGTTACCCAGAACGCGTGCCGTCATGCCTAGTTCGTGTATCTCTTTGTTACACCATTTTTTTGATGTCGTGTAGCGATTCTCAGTGTAGTGTACAGCTTTCCCTTCCACCATCCCGCTCATTACTTCTTTTATCCTTCATTCTGCAGAAGTGCACAAATAAGTTCAGTTTTTTCCCCGCTGCACGATGCTATTCTCGCTCGCCAATCTTCAGCCAATCGTGCCATTCAGATGAAATGTAGGACATATTATAGGCCTATCAGAGAAATTATGGAACTCAGCACAGACCGATCAATCCCATGTACAAGCATAAAAAATAGCAAAAGCCAAACAAACATTGTAATCTGCTGGAAATAAACATGATAGCGACTGTAATACCCGGTATACCTCTTTTCTGTTATTCCTTTTCGCAATTCTAAAAGTGGTACGAGTGGTTAATGTGCGTTAAATGTCCGAAAGTCGACACTCAATCGATATGATGGATTGGGTGATAATGATGACAGCGATTATGCTTCGGACAATTGTAAATAATTCTTTCAGGCTAAATAAAACTGAATATTGCGTAAGCCTATCTAATGATTTTCGATGTCTATACAACCCTCTGGATGGATTAAGGGGTCTTCAGGTGTCGTTGAAAATAGTCAATCGTTTGTACAAGACTGAGCAGGCTAGATGTTTCTTACTATAAATCCATCAAATCGATTGTCAATATGCATAAACAAAGCCTTAGGCTACTCCCAACGATGGCTAATACAAATGATTAAGTATTAAAAATGGACTCATCTTACTATTATTAAGCCTATGGTAGTCATAATTAATATTTTTGAAATGTAAGCGTTTCAATAATTGGGCTTACATTAATTTATTAAACTTAATTGATTAGTTGCATTTCCATTTTTATTCTTATATTTTCTAGCAATGCCGTTGTAGTATTTTCATTACTTAGTTTGGTTATTTAAAAAGAAATAGTTCATTAGCTAATGTAATATCGTTTAATATCATACCGTTTCTTTTCTTGTGTTTCAATCTTCTTGTGACTTTGTTATAGGCCTATATTTAGAAGATGTACGTCTATTTTAAAGTCTCTTCCAGTAGTTGTTTAAAATTCAGAATAGTGCCTGCAACTATTTGTGTATTATGAGCCACTTTTTAATTGACAAATTATGAAAATTCAAAAATTCACAAGCATTCAAAACGTCTTTTATCACGTGACAATAACTTTAACCAAATCTGTATGGCGTGGTAAAAATAAGTTTTTACTCAGATATAGACAGTCGGAAAAATGGTAGTTTCTCTTTGGGGGTCCCCGTGATTGAAGCCCTTCCCTTATCTGTGACTGTGAGACTTCTAGTCATGTATGAAATATATATCACAAGGGTCCGGGTAACGAATGGGGAGCTCTAGGCCTATTTCAAGACAACTACCAAAATCGCTAGCCAATAGAATCACATTAATAAGTAAACTATATTTATATTTCCAACCTTTATGATATTGCTATGAGGACCAAATGCTTGTCTATGAGAATTCATAATTATATTCATACATAACCTATAATAGGGGCCTACACATAGAAATCGTAGCAGTTGTGTTATTATTGGCAGTGATGGTTATATTAATAGTCTGCAAGTAGTAGGCTAGAAATAATTGCAGTGGTTACTGTTGCAAAAATTGTGGGTGTAGTAGTAATGTTAGCCATTGCATGGGAGTAGTGTAGTAGCCTAGAGTAGCAATAGTAAGCTTCACATAAAACCTTGTTATGTTTAGTCTGGGTCTTGAGTTAATAAATGCAATTAACTGATGATGCATTAAACCAGCTTTTTAAATGGACAGTTCTCAGTTGTAGTCCTATCTGGAGCGATTTCTCGTTATGGATGCATTCCATGACTTAATCAGCCCAACGGGGTTCTGTAATTATAAGTCACTCAAGTCTTGACTGTTATTTAATTAGGTTATTGAGTGCATCCATTTAGGTGAGCTGGGCTGGGCTGAATGCCCTCTTGCGTAAAAATCCTGAAATGGTGCTATATAATTTCTCAGAATGAATGAATATGAACAAACCACTAATAGACAGTAATGACTATTTGCTAACTGATATAAAATATTCGCTAGCATGACATTTGACATCGTGATAGGCTAGCGCAGAGAACGCCACTGAGTAGATATCTTGAAGGATTAGATTTCATAGATATATCATAATATATAATCATATATATATATATATATATATATATATATATATGTGTGTGTGTGTGTGTGTGTGTGTGTGTGTGTGTGTGTGTGTGTGTGTGTTTGTGAAAGCAGCCGACCAATTAGCGGCTGAAAGTGAACCCTGGAGCGGCATCATAAAAGCTCGCGTTCTCTGTACATTAAAGAAAGACAACAAGTTCTGGATATACACAACGAGTTGAGTAGTCTGTACAATAAATATATCCCAGCGACCTATTATCCCACGCGTCCCACATAATTTCGGAAAAGCTATTATGACCAAGTAACCATAAGTATTATAAGTATTTTGCCTAACCTGGAAGTTATTAAACTGGTTATTATTTCAGAGTCTCCAAATCCATCCTCATGTAGGCCTACTTATGCATGTATGCTTGCATCCATCCATGTATGCGTGAGTGGATGTATAGCGCTTTACAGGAACCTCACGTGGCGCTAATTTATTTGTGACTTGTGTATGTTTATGCAAATATTGTAATGGTAATATGTAACTACTATTATGCCACGTCAAACTATGATATGATAAGGTCAAAACCCAGATGATAAGTGCATCTATAATAATTGTTAAAGCAACGACAACCTATGTTTTCAATTCAACAACAACCTATAATAATAGATGAAAACTCAAAACCATCAGGCCTTAATAATAGTCATGGCCTAAATTAAGAAATAATAGTATTGTTGTTATGCATTGATTTGACAATATAATTGTAATAAAAATTTTTTTAATCTAAAACTGATAAGTCGCAGTATGATTACAAAAGTAGCGAGTGATGACAAGTTATTGCATGAGTCGGATATAAAAGGAAACTATAGCACATCTAATGGAACAATGAATTCGTGACCTTGGTTGGCCATTGTCACCCTTCACTATATATATATATATATATATATATATATATATGGGCGATTATCGTACCAATGCAAAAGGTTGAGGGCTTTATGGGCGCTGTGATAGTCAAAGATGTTCTAAGTAAACCTCTCAAAATGTGTTAAGCGCAGCACCAGGCAGCTACACGAACGGGATTTGCCACAACATTCGTTTTTAGATAATGTTTTTTCTTTTTTTCGTATTTCTATGTATGGACAATTGATTCTCATTATTATATCTCGTTGTACCTTTTGCTCGCACAACCATGGCACAGTCCAACGCGTTCGCCATTGCTGGCCCAGCTTCGTGGACCCGCATCTCTTCGGTCATTCTTTCCCTTCCTAGGGTACCTTATGATGCATTTCAATGGCACCTCAAGACTATCCTGTTTGCCCTGGCCTGGATCGGGAGCAACTCTGAGTAGTCGTCTTGAAGGGACGCTGTATTAAATTCATAGACAGTTAGATAGATAGATAGATTGATAGATAGATAGATAGATAGATAGATAGATAGATAGATAGACAGATAGATAGATAGATAGATAGATAGATAGATAGATAGATAGATAGCGGAACGTATAAAGTTCAAAATAGTATCATAATTATGCAAACATGCGATGACGTAATAATAACTGATGTCATATTTTCCGCTGTCGTTATCTGAAACTTCAAGAAACTGAGTTTCTGGTGGAGAAGAACAGCGCTTACGATATATTTTCAAAAGCAAATCATTTGCTAAACTACATCCATCATGAAGATTTGTCTTGTTGCGTTGATTCCTCTGTTTGTCCATCTTCTCGTCCTTTCATCCGATGTCAGTGGCCAAAGACGCAGCAGACAAGATCTGAAAGAGTCCAAAGTCAACGGGGGGAGGTACGTATCGATAAATTTATTCAATTCCTTCAAATGCTATTTCAATCCATTAATAGCGGGTGGCAGGATATATATATATACGTATTTATAAGTTATACATGTACATATATATGATATGAATGAAATTCGTTAATTTGCAAAGAAAACAATCTGACAAAGACGCAGAGATGCTAACATGAGTGACTGCGAACAAAAGTATCATTGGTTACCCATCTCCACCGCATTCCATTTCTCTGCCTTTGTGGCACTTAACCTACACGTAGCCTACTTACTTTAGGGAGCTTTGCTGTCCTGTTGCTGCTAGTGGGAGTTCTGGTGGGACGCTGCGCTCTGTCTCTAGCGGCGTCTTGTTCTTGTCCATTTCTCTCGGGCCTCTACTATGCAGTACCGCGTTTATTCGGTTGTGGATCCCACTGCTTGAAATGGACCCCCGTTGGATCAACGGCTCTCACCTATGAACTCTCTCTATTTCCTTTCTAGTCTACTCTGAAATGTGCGTTTTGGCGAGGTTGGACTAGGTAGATTTTTGAAGAGGCGCTATGTCAAGTTTGATTGATTGATGTGTGAGTAGGTATGTATGGTTGTATTTATATATACATAACTGCATGTTGGACTATCAATATAGATAGACATGCTTGTGTGTATAATAAAAATATATCTGTGTAGGTATCAACATATCTATGCATATGTATGTGAGTGCGTACATGAATGTGTGCAGGCTTTTTAGTTGGTCAATCAGTCAGTCAATAAATTAGTCAGTTAATCAGTCTTATATTGCTTTAGTTGGCAATTTTGATCTATGCTTTATAATCGCCTAAGCATCGCTGTGAAACCGTGTATTGTAGTGAATCCGAGGTCAGTCACATTGGGAAGCGGGCATTGAAGTTTTATGAATACTTCCGTGTCTCCAATATCCATAAGAGCTGTGAAGTCTGCAGTAAATTGTATGGCATAGACGCAGCCGACTGCAAAGCGGCGAAGAACAATGCAAAGATCAACTGCTTTAGAAAGGCTAAAGATGATCGGTTGAATTTCATGTCCTCGTGGGAAGAAGCTTCAAGTTCAGATGGATCATTTGGTAAATCTTCTGGTGGATCTTCTGGTAGCTCATCTGACGGTTCTGCTAGTAACGACGTATGGATTAAGCCCGGAGATCCCAGGCGGTAAGAATATAAACTGTGGTTCTGTCAGCAACTTTTACTAGAGATGGAGTAAAACTATTTCAGACCTGAACAATTTCAATTTATTCGATTCATGTCTTACAGTTTTCCTAGCAAGAAACTTTGAATCAGGCAGTGCTTTCATTTATAAACTTATTCTAAAAGATCGCTCTCTTTGGTTTCCATTTCTGATGTCACGATTTATCAGGATTAGGCCAAATGTTGTTCATTTTCGAGAATGGTGAAAGGTAAGTAGACGTAACCTACTCGCTTTTTTACCCGTCTTTAAGATCAACAGAATTCAGTATGATCACTTGGATTTTTATTAGCATGATGATGATGATGATGATGAATTCTCTGCCCGAAGGCAGGTGCATTGGCTTTATGCCACACCTGGGATGAGGTGAGTGGGCGTTGCCTTACTCACAGGCCATCATGGGTGAGCAACTTCTCCAAGGTCGAGTACGCAGTGACTGGAGGTGAGTTAGAACCTGCGACCATTCGGTTGCAAGGCACAGAACACACCGATACGCCACTGCGTCCCATTATTTAATTAACTAATTAATTAATTAATCAGAGCTCAATTGACTAGATCTTTATTGATAACAATGATGCGGTTCAATCTGCAACATCCAATCAAAACACTAGCATTCAGAAGTAACGGGTGAAACTATGCATTCATCGCCAAGGACATGGTTTATAGAAGGCAAATGCTTCTTGCATCGTCATCTAATATTCTGTTTGTGTTTAAGGCGATTTCTTAAATAACTCTCTTCAGTCAAATCTTTAAGCACTTTATTCCGGATGGCAAACGCTAAAAAGGTGATTTCTGGACTAAAACAATCACTTTCTCCAGATAGCCTTCCTATAAACCTGCTTAGTATTATTAAATCGGAAGTCTTATTGGCTTCAGTGAAACAACAATTATTAAGCTTGACTTTTCACTGCTGATTAATTAGTTTCCACTTTTAATTTACTCTTCTTCTGTGCGAGATCTAGAGGTCACCATTGACTCTTCCCATACATTTACAGAGACACATCTGAATTTTCTCATACGCAATTTTCCTCCAACAATATCGCAAACTGCTCTCATGGTCTGGTTCATCTACTAATCAACCACAGTTTTCTGATCGACATTGAAGTCCCATCTCTTTCAGATTTCCTGTCCTAATCCTTAAAATTCTCTGCCTTCAAAGCTTTCTCGTCCGCAGCGAAGCCAGTCGTAGCTCGTCTACATGTACCTCCTCTTTCGCGTGTCTTTGGCCCCCAGACCCTTGGTCGGTTATCCGTCCTTTGCTCACGATTGCTCGTTACCATCAATTTTTCTTCTTGAATAGATGAGTAGTAAAGAGGTAGGGGCCAATAGTTGCCCACATTCAAATGAACACATTGTATTCTCCTGCTTTTGATCAGGAAGCTGAAGCTAGGGTCAGAGGATGAGTACTTCAAGCCAGAGCAATTGAAACGGACCTGCAAGGCTTGCAAAGTCGGTGGCATAAATTACGATAACTGCGTCGCGGACAAGGAGAATGCGCAGAAGTATTGCCGCTCGACGATGAACGAGATGAGGATGTCATTCATCACGGAGTGGGAGAACAACCCAGCGATGTAAGAACCAAACTTTCGATATGATAGCCTATTATCATAGCTGTAGTTTTACAATTCGATTCTTATATATATAAGTGCCTATAGGATAATGACGTGCTGACATTTTCCATTTTCTTTCATTTTCTTAACCATGTATTTGTATTGCTTCCCATAAGTAGTCAAGCCAGCCATGCCATAGCTAACTAACAAGGAAACTGAATACGGGAAAATAAGGAAAAAGAGGAACACGTGCAATATATTCCCTCGAATATTTAGGGGAGTATCCTAAAATAATATTTTATAACCAACACAGTCAAAAGCACTTAGTCGAAACAAACATGATAGACGGATGAGTTCAATTCGGGTTTCATATTGAGAGCTAATGTTCAGGCAGGCAGGGCAATCAACCAAACATTTGTTCAGACGGGTGGATGTGGTCTAGACTTAACACAACGTCGAGGATGAATTGTAGAATTTCTGGCAAAAGAGTGTTTCAGTTGTGAGTAAGAGATTTGAACAGAAATTGCAAATTGATGAGTTATGTGTTTTCAGATTTGGTAGCATATTCGCCATTGTTATGCTTGACTCTAATCCAGGGAACAGTTAAAACAACGGAGAGATTTTAAGTCTTTTCGAAATTGTTGTCTTGTCAGTGCACTGTGACTTGATTTGTGACTTGTGTCTTTATTTCAGCCGAAGGAAAATTTACCAATAATCAGGCACCTATTCATGACGTTCTACAAGACTTCGACGACAAATCCAATGAAGCAAAACATTTTACGTTGAATGATAATAATAAACATTGATTTGCACTAAATGCTCTTTTTACGCCAGCTCGATTTCTCCTAACCAAGAATATGTTATCGAGTGACATCATTCATATCAGCTTTGTATTTTTTGCACTTTTATTTTTAAATGTTATTCGATTTATGATTCGTATGCAACAGAGACCCCAGCGACTATCCTTTTATTGAATAATAATATATTTTAAAACTTACATGTTTGATGTATATCTTTCCTAATGTTAACAGGCATTATTGATTGGAGGAATATTGTTAGTGTGCCTAGGTTTCATGAATACAAGCCTTATCAGATTCACGAGGAAGGAATTTCGCCCATATAGGCCTATCTAATGCTCATTCGTGTAGTTTAGAGACCCGCGTATCTCACATTCTCTGTGGAATCTCGGAATCTCTAAGCGTATCGAGAATAAAAGTTAGAATTAAAATTGAAACCTGAATGTATTCAGTGGGTACCAGTATCATGTTCATGTAGTGTGTACTTAATAGCACATGCGAACCACAGTAACTATAACTAACCATGTATTTGTATTGCTTTCCATAAGTAGTTAAGCAAGCCATGCCATAGCTAACTAACAAGGAAGCTGAATACTGGAAAATAACGATAAAGAGGGGCCCGTGCAATATTCTCTCGAATATTTAGGGGATAGTATGTGCAAGAGATTTGTGTGTGCAACATTTTATAAATGCTTAACACTTTTTTTATGCACATGACCGTGTGTAGGTCTATGTGTGAACGTTGTTTCTGGATTAGGGTAGGCCACAACCGGCTTGTAGAGTCGGTCTACGTAGTTTCATAATAAGAAACGGGACTTGTTATTTTAGCCAAACGTATTAGTGTGCGTACACTAAATTCCTGCCTTCAGTAGGCGGAGGGTGTTCGTAGTGCGATGTAAATAGAAATAAATTGGCGATAGAATCATTTAATGATAACTTGGTAGTAAGAAACCAGTCAGTAACATGGCCTTGTTTGTTCATAAGTTCGAAAAAGTCATAAGATTTGTGCGAGGCAATTATATTAGCATCATTGGAAAAAAGGAGAAAGTGCAGCAACGGTGAAGCATTCAGTAACTCATTAATAAGACCAAGAAGCGAAAGGGGCCAATAATTGACTCCTGGTGTACACGTAAAGCACATCGAACACCATATTATTATTATCATGAAGATTGTTTAGAGATAATTATGGGCTACATATTAAAATTCAATTGCAGTTGCAAAAACAATAGTGATATACAAGGATGTGTCAATATCAATGACAGCCGTACGTGTTACTTACTGAAGAAAATCGATATTAGTAACTAATGTTTCAATTACTGCAAAATACCAGTGTCATTAATCGATATCGCAATCACCTATGAGAAGATTATTTATCTCAATAACCGAAGTATTAATTCCTGTATTAAATCCGTGAATTTATATAAGTATAAATAGCAGATGTATCAATTACTGCTTACAATTAATATAAAAATCAATATTAATACTAACAGCAGCTCATAAATTATAATAAATGGTGCCTATCAATATCAATAACTGATGTATCATTTATTGTAAAAATCAATATCAATAACCATTGTACCAATTACTGCAAACTATTGATATTAATTACCAATTATTGTAAAATATTAATATCAAAAGCAGATTATCAGTTTCGGATAACTAGAACTATCGGTAACCGATGTATCAATTATTTCAAGCTATCAATATCATTAATCCGTGTACCAACAAACAACGGAACTGAAGACTTTAAGGATTGCGATTGCGTGAACTGTAAATTAGTAAACGTTGGTTTCTCATTAAAATCAGGAGTTGATCATAGCACATAAGAAAACCGATGATGAACGCGGTGACAATAGTCGTGATTTCAAGGTTACAGCTGAACCAAATTGTGGGTAAATAAATGTCTAACAGTTCAACGTTTCTTATCACGATTTGTTCTTACTTGCTGCAGGTATAAAAACTCATTTACAAAGGAGAATAATGCACGTTTGATTATTCATTCATCCATAATGTATCACTCTGTTGCTACCCAAAATACGGAAAATTTCTGACAATAGAATATTCGTCATCAATTGGGCAAAGAATTGGTCTAGTGGTTGGTCTACAATCATGAAGTCGGGGTTCAGATCCCTACCCTGTAAGAGGCACACATTTGATTGGCAAAGTCTGTTGGAACATGCACCTCTTAGCCGACTCCGCTATAATGAGAAGTTCCTGGCATGAATGACTTGCGCGGTGCTTCTCTCTTGGTGATGGAGGCTAGTGAAAAACTGTCTGTCGCAAGCGCCTTAAGACTTTCCTGTTCTCCGCCTAGCTATGAGTTGAGCCCAATGAGTCGTGAGCGCCTCTGATTGCGAGTACCGCTATATAAGTTTTCAATTACAATTACAATTATAGCTCTACGTAAGTCTAGTGCGCGATCGGTCGTTCTTCCAGCCATCATCTTGCCCGAGCCTACAATCGGGACCCGTGACTTCCATTTTTTTGCAGTCGGAGTGCTAAAAAAATCGTATCCCATATAGAATCTAATTTACATATCGAAAGTTGTTCCGTTGACCATGATGACCCCGGATATTGAATTTGGCGAAAAACTCACTCATTTGGAAATTGGCAATACTGTATTAGTTTTTGGCTATTGATTGCAATGTGTCAACCAAGTGATCTCACCATAAACGAGTGTTACACTGACCTAACCCTTCAAGTGGGAAGCTCCGAGGATGGACCAACCACTGAGAAAGCTCGACGCAGCATTAGCGACGAGCGGGCTCCAGAGACCAGAAGCTCACCTTTAGCAGAAGAGCGCAGAGTTCTACGCGAAGGGAGGTCAGAGACCGGACGACACAGTTCAGAAATTGTTCCAAGAGCAAGCAATCAATTATAAAACTGTATTAATTATAAAATTACCGAGTAAGATGTTAGAAAAACTAGAGGAACCAGTATGTACCGAACGTCTTCAATATCAAGATATCATGGAGTTCATGTCACATTAAAGTTTGGCCTGCTATTAATGTTATTCACAAATCATAATCTGTGAACTTTTTGACCTCTCTGGCCACGTCAATGTTCTATGTGGTGCATAAATTACTATATATCATTGTATGTGTTCATAATATATTCCAGGCTGAGTCGTGTTCATTTCTTCTGAGACGATCAAATAACGTCAGCGATCGCTTTCCGCTAAAATTAGCAAAAGATTAAGATTTTAGTAATATAAAACACGTATCAGTTGAGGCTGTTGTAATCTTCCGGTAGAGGTGTGGATTTTCATAAGTCCTCCATGCTAACGTTGTAGACTTATTAAGTGATATGGCTAATAATTGGCTTAAACTCGAAGGGCCAGTGACAGCTATTGAAACGTTGGAGCATGGCTATTGAAACAGTCTCGATTTTATTGCAATTATTCACACTCAGATTAAAATCCTTCGAACAAACTATGACCATGCGGTAAAAGTGTATTTTAGCGTATTTTAGTATTTGCCGTGAGTAGATGTCCAACTGTAGCTTAAATAGAGACGGGATCGATGAATAAGAAGAATGTGCAAGTAGAAACTGGATTGATGAAAGAAATTATGCTTAAATGGAAGTTGGATAGATGAAAATATCATGCTGAATTGATGCCAGAACGTCGTTGCGATGGACGTGGAATCGATGTAAACAAGGTCGTGTATGCGCGCAAAAGCCCGATTGATTAAAATAAATATACTTAAATGGAAGTTGGATCAACGAAGAGATATCTGCACGAGTAGAGGCTGTATCGATGAAAATATCGTTCATAATTAGAAGTTCTATTGATGACAAATTGGCGTCTTGATGGAATCTATTGGAATTTCTGATAAACATTTTGCCAAGTTAAATACTCTAAGACACACTTCAAATGTTTTTTTCTATCGATCCAGCTTCCATTTGAGCATAATTATTATCATCAATCAAGTTTCTACTTACAAAATCACATGATATAATGAAGGAAATAATTAAATACGCTAAAATACACCGCAAGCACACGAGGTAAATAAATACGCTATAACACACTTTAATCACTTATGCTGCATTAGGTCAAGTAATTTGGTTTGATTTGAATTTATGTTAGACTATCTGCGTTTCATTTCCCGTTAATTCAACTAGGATAATACCATTTCCTTCGCTACCGTATCGTATATCGTTGGCCATTTAGTATACTCCATTCTGTATTCATTATTGTACATTTCATCACGGCACTTCAAAGAAAAAACCCGAATTGATATAGTAGCCATGTATCCTTGATTTGTGTCTGAGATATCATGAGAGGTCGTTTCTATTCAACATCGCCCACGTCGTAACTAGGAGGATGTTTAGCTACGGCACACTCCCCTCTTCATTCACATTTAGAACTGGCACTACTAGAGCACGGGCAGTGGCGATGTTAAGCAATTTAGATAGGATGGTTACTGCTTAAAGACTCTTAACTCAGGTGTTTGGCGCGTGGCCCTCTCTCACTAAGAAACTCTGACGTTTAATTTCCTCAACTGGGACTATCGTTAGAATGAAGTCGTCTGGACCCTACCTGGTCCTTGGATCGACGATTCCGCATCCGTAATCTTTGCAAATGCGTGGAATTAGCCGACCGAGTCCGATGTTAGCCTGTTCCGCTCCCACCTGGAAGTCTCCATACTGGCGCTTGTGCTCCCGAAATACACCTATTCTGAATACATATAATTGTAATCGTAAACCTTGTAATGTTTACAACACTACTGCAAGGCTGAGTGCAAGGCACTGGCTTATATGAGAACGCTGCGTCAGATCAGAAGGGGTTGTCCAGTGGAGTGAGGTTTCCATAAATACCAAAGAGAAGCGGACCTTACATCACCTGTATACACTACGTATTGCATCTTCTTAGGGTCCATCCATATATTACGTAAGCATAATAATCATATTTTTGGACTCCCCTAGCCCCTGTTCGTAAATTTGTATGATCTCTCCCCATTCGTACGTAGGCCTACATCTGAGCTCTACCCTCCCCATTGCAACGGTTAAGTAGCTAAAACATTTATAACACATTGATTTAATCGTAGGCTATTTTTTTCGTTAAGCAGCATATTTAACAGCTTAAATTTGTTAAATGTAATGAAGAAATTAAACACTGAAAATACTTCCATTAAAATAAGTTTTAATGCTACATAAAATTTATGAAGCTGGAATATAGTCTGTGATTGAGTTTATAGTTAATAGCTCTAATTTTAATATTCCTTAATGTAGACGTCATAATTAGACAATTATATTTACGTACGTACATATTTTTCGGGATCACACCCCTCGCCACACGCACCCGTACTAAAAATAGTCGAAATTCGAAACCCTTCCCTCCCTTGCTGCGTACGTTATATACATGACCCGTTACAGTGTCAGTTTAATTGCGATTATAACTAGCAACTTCTATTGCGCCGATGTAAACGCACAAGCCATCAGCCGATGGCACATCAAAAGGAAAGATATTTTTCAGATAAATATATAGAATATCAGTTCATAAGAGAGAGAGAGGCGGTACACTATATTGCATAAGAGCTTAATGAATTATAAGAAGCTAATGCGTGTTGTGTGCTTTGAATGTGAATCTATAGCAGTACCGTAATAATTAGCATAGCATTGTATTGTTTATACCATTGAAAACAGCAACTGCATGTGAACATTAACTATTAACCAATGTTTTAATTGTATGTGATCGATCAATACTGATAATTATGTAGTCTCGTGGAAACAATATGGAGGAACCATAAAGGGTCCTGGACCTCGCTGGCAGGGACACCATAGTAACATAATGGAGTTAAAATAAGGAACAGACACTCTTCGTGATATAAAACACTGTAGTCATGATATGGCGCAGTTCCCGAAACTGTATATTATAATGGCGGACGCGAAGATTGGATGATGCTAGATTATATATCCGGCAATTCATCAAAACAAATTACCTTTAGTGACATTCATATCTCACCTTTCGAGGTCGTCATCTTCGTAGAAAGGCGAACCATTGGCACGTGGTACACAAAGGATGAGAACCAAAATGGCAGCCACGGTGGACAGCATTGATGCGCTTGACATCCGACGCATGAGCCCGGATGACGACATCAATGGTATTTCTAAAGATGAAATCAAGACTTATATATCAAGCATTTAATAATTACAGGTAACAGATAATGGATAGATAAGTCGGTAGCAAAATATGGGTAGATTGCATGTACGTGGATATAAAGATGGAATTCTTCTATCTATATCAATATGATGGATAGATATAAATCTATAGATAGTCAGATTGTTGGATATATAGACAGAAAGACAGAAGGACAGACAGACAGACGACAGATATAGATAGACAAACAGACTTATCGATATAGACAGACTTACATAGATAGGCATACATACATACATATATACATGCATACATGCGTACATACATACATACATATATACATGCATACATACATACATACATACATACATACATACACATATACATATATACATGCATACATACATACATACATACATACATACATATATACATGCATGCATACATACATACATACATACATACATACATACATATATACATGCATACATACATACATACATATATACATGCATACATACATACATACATATATACATGCACACATACATACATACATACATAGATACATGCATACATACATTTATACATACATATATACATGCATACATACATACATATATACATGCATACAATAGACAACTCTTCTGCTGGATTAAACTATGCCAAACTGTGTCTTGGAAAGAGAGAAGAAGACTGACCTGTGGTGAATTGATTCCTCTCCACCCCGCGATCGTCTTCCTAGTCGTATAGCCGCAACAGAATGGAATCAAGTCGCGCCTTTTATACTCGAACAGCATCACTGCAGTCTATGCAGTTACCTATGGTAATTAAACCAATCTCGATGCATCCACATGTACAGCTGACCAAAACGTGGAACTACTTCGGTCATTTCTGGTGAATGTTTAACCGGCTACATTTCGGGGAATGCTTATCCCGCCCACATTACACACCGCAACGATCGGCTTGCACTATGGGTCGTAAACGCGTTGCTCCTTGATGCGAACGCTTCGAACGGGAATCGCTCCAAGTGTAAACTGGGTTTGTTTACAGGTAGCAACAGGTAGCAATGTTTGCATCATTTAAGAGTAACACTTGTAAAGGTATTAGCTCTGTTGAATAAGCATTTATCCTTATTATCACACACCTGAAGACAGTTTCTTGGCCCTAAGTTCATACAGTTTCATTTGGAGATAAGCCTACATGTTTCCAATACAACGAATACCAATTGTGGAGAAGAATAGCACATTGCGTGGGATGGCATTGTTTGTTTTGTCGAAGCACACGTGTAACTAGGCACATTCGCAATCGTATTCGTAATATCCAAACGTCTAAAGCGCCACTCGAAAGCCAAGCGCAGGACACCAGCTTCATCACGAACGCTGCGTCAAATCATATGGGTTGTCAGAAGGGAAGTCCGAGGAAGGTCAGAGTCCTGCATATTGTATACGGGTGGCGTGGCGACAGCAGTATCGTGTAATCGGCGACTAGACACGTTTCTTTTGATGTGAACGGCAGATCAAAGAGGAGAGAAAAGTCTGTTGACGGTAATCGAGAAAGCGTCATTTCGTCGAGAGGGTTGGGTTCGACGCGAGCGATTCTAATAATCCGATCGAGTCGTCAACAACAGTCAATTACGATAATTAATCGAAGAGGTCATCGCAATCGGACATCGCAACAGCAGCCAACGCTGGCTCTCAATTTTTCTCAGATCACAAACCGCCTCCGATTATGAGTGGCCTTATATAAATACTCGGTCACGATTATAAATTCAGAAGGCTCTATAGGACCTAACGCAAATAATATATATATTCACTAAATAAACATATATTTTTTACATACAAGGTATGCAAATATGCCTTTTTCTAATGTTCATGCATATGTTATATATATCTATATGTACATATTATAATGTAATATATTTTTATCTTGGCTCAATATGACATCATACTATTGTAGGTGACATACGCGTTATTCTATAATATGCCGCAACCAATATATATATATATATTATATACGAGCACTATGTACATATATATGTCATATGTATATATTAGTGGTGGTATAACAGTTCGGCAATTTGCGAAGTGAGAAGAATCCAGAGCGATTGTTGGCGGCTGCTGCAATAAACGTTGAATTGCCCTATGTGGAATGACTTTATGACCGCTGATAATTATACAGTCTGTCTATAAACGCCTGCGAAATGGTTCAAGTAAAAAACTCTGAGCGATCATATTGGGGATCGGCTAGAAGACAAGAGTTTGCTTATCAGCACTGCTACTTGGGGAATAGACTAGGAGGAAGAAAGGAAAAGAGACAATTAAGGAGAGGAGGAAGAGGAAGGAGAATTGGACGAGAGATTGTAAGGAAGGAAGGAAAAGAGGATGGAGAGAGTAAGCGAAAGAAGAAGAAGTGGAAAAGAAGCAAAAGAACAAAGCAAAGAAGAAACAGATGAAATTAAGAACAAGTAAATGAATATGAAGATAGGGAATTAGGAGATGAAGAAGGAGACGAAGAAGCAGAACACAGGAACTAAAAGTAACTAAGACTCAAGAAGAATCAGTACAGAACAAAATACGAATAAAGCGCAAATAGTACAATGCAAGAGCAACAGTAGGCTTATCAAGAAGTCGATGACAGCGATTGTCCCATGCAGAAACTGATTTGACGATGAGACCAAAAGACTAGATGTTAACGTCTTTTGCTGCTGCAAAGTTTGTTTGAGTAAATCTACGCTTCAATAGAACTGCAAGTATATGCGAAATTCCAATGTAAGATCTGCTGACCATCCTGGTGGCTGCATGCTTGGACAATGGACACTAAGGTGACTTGAGCAAATACGTTTACCAGTGTAACCCTTACAATATTACCTCTGAATGGTTCTCTTGCCTGTAATTCACCTCTCAATTCCGCCAACCTAGTTTCGCTAAAAACCACACAATAACACCACTCTTTTTGCCATTCTATATAATGAGACTGGTCTCCTGCCTCTGTCTTATCTATTTCTCTGCTGCTTTCGTCCCCAGAGATTACTGCTGACCTATTACTCATTAAGCTGTTCTCCTGGTTTGACATCTATGACATTGTTCTACTCTAGTGCCAACTATTGTCTGTCCGCTCCTTCTGTGTCAAAGTCTTATCGAAGGTTCCAATCTCTGTAGGAGTATCGATTTTCATCGTCTCATTATAACTATTATATCTTGTTTTTCTTTTCTAATTGTCAGCTTCTCCGCATCCTGCTCATAATTAGAACTGCTTGTGAAATGGATCCGCATCTATTTTCGCCTGACTCTCGAGATTTTGACCTCTGTCTATCAATCTTGTTTTTATTAAGCGCCTGTGAATAAGCTGGTTTCCGCGACTTCGCTTTTGTGGGTGCTGTAGAAATGTTGAGAATACTATTACGATTACGATTTACCCAACCTGCCTATGCGAGCGGCGGACTTTGAACTAATAGTTTGGCCTATTCGGGTAATCGACTGGCTTAAATATGTAGTCGAAAGGCTCCCAAGATGATATATAAAATAACACGAAGAAGTAGTCGCAGCTGCAGCTGCAGTTTCAGTTTAGACTTTGACTTAGTTCCTCCTGTTCCCGATCGGAGCATTGATAGACAAGTCTTGGCCACTCCACACGGTCGCCATGGCCACTCCACACGGTCGCCAGCTGTCCTCTCCTCCCCATCCCAGGTCAATCCCATCCGCTCCATGTCATCTCTGAACGTTCGTCTCCAGGTTTTTCTCGGTCTGCCTCTTTTACGTTTTCCATCCTCCAGCACCCAGCCGTCTTCGCAATTCTTTCCTTCGGGAGTCTAAGGACGTGACCATTCAGTCGAATGCCTTTTTTAAATCGACGAAGTTCACCAACATCGTCGACAGTAGTAACAGAGACACGCTTTGGAGAATTAAAGTCAGACCATAAGGAGATGCGGAAAAGTACATCAGCATTTTTATCAGTTTAATGACACAGTTTAACTAAATATTCACATACATGGATATCATGAGTTCTGACATTAAAATACATGCAGGAGACAAAATGCGAACAAATTTTAATTAAGGCAGTAACCTAATAGCGGGTAGACAATGTTGTCAATGTTCTAAGACATGTTCAAGTTGGAAACGTCAATGTTTGTCAAGCAGAAAAACAGTTAGATTTAATGTAGAAAATTAGCAATTATTTTTGAATTATACGAAGTAGATTTGAATAGTCAGCTATGCCCTAGAAAACCGAAAACGAACACTCTCTCAACATTAGGACCTACGTGACTATCTACATGTATGACACTAAGATCGAATGTCCGTAGCCATGTACCGATTGTTCCCTAAACCACTTAATTTCTTTACAATTAAGGAACATATGTAGGCGTTGTTATTGCTATTCTAAAGAAATACAATTCCAACACAAGTAGCTTCATTGACTCTTAATACCGCAATCTTAACAATCTCACTTTTAGGATATTTCGCTAACCTTATCACAAACGCTCCATTTTTCATGGGAGCTCAAAAGCCGCAAATTTCCACAAATAAAAAAATTGGTATAACGGAAGAATCTCGTGGCAACGAAATTGAAGCTCTGAATATTTTAATCGCAAGACGTTGGAAATTGTATCTATTCGTTTGTATTATTAATGACATTTTTACTATTATCTTTTTTGGGTTTAGAGGTAGCCTAAGTACTGGATTGTCTCTTATTGGTGTCAACATGTATATTGATGTTAATACTTTTATGTTTAAATTTCTATTAATAAATGTTAATACTTTTATGTTTAAATTTCTATTAATAAATGTTAATACTTTTATGTTTAAATTTCTATTAATAAAAATTATCAATGACATTGATTTCAACGTCATAAAGTTTTTGTTTGACAAGAGCAGATGTAGTCCTATTTATTTTCTGTAGATGAAGCTAAACGTTTATTAAGAGGAAGGAAAATAAGGTGGTGGCAACAAAGACGCTAACGCTGTGGCTGAACGATGCAGTTGAACTCGGGCAAACCTTTTCTGTCGCATCTAAACGAGAGTTGGCAACAATTATATCGTTATCCTTCAGACATCAATCAATTAATCAATCAATCAGTCAATCAATCAATCAATCAATCAATCAATGCAATTTACATAGAGCCTCTTCAATATAACTATTCAGAGGTGCTCTAACTTGTGTGGTTAGAAATTGACAATTCGTAGTAGGCCTACTCGTTGAGGAATTAGAAGAGACTTTAGTAAACTTAAAATTTCCTGGACATTTGTAGCCAATTCAAAGGTGTTTAAATCACGTCGGACAGCTTGAGAATTCTTGGTCACTGGACTTTTTGGATCTTCCTATCAAAACACAGCGTTTAGTGAAAATTCTTACATTTGAAAATGGCGCTGTACAAATTTTTGATATATCCAATAACTACTGAATGTGGGTCTGTTATTGAGCGCCATGTAGCATTTCATTCGCAGTATTAGTAATACACTGTAATCCGCAGATAAATAAAAGTATTGATTTATTATTGAGGATCACTTACCGTGTGTCCAGCTGTTACGGCTTTTGGACGGAACACATTTATTGCAATGATTGAGACTCGAAGCTTCGCCCGATTGAAAGCATCGTCCACCAATGACACACGTATCAGCCTGAAAGAGAAGAAATCAGGCAACGCTTAATTTTATCAGTTGCAACAAAAGTTAAAGTAGTGACATAATTCGCAAGAGTGGTGATACAAGTATTCCGATCACTAGCAGCAGAAGCAGCTCGTAGCAGCACAATATTAACAGTAGGCTTATTGGTTATTTGAAAAATCCTTCGCTACGAAGTTGAGAAACGCAACTGAAGCCATGCAGATGATATTAGAAACTCCAAGCAGATGGAATAGATAGATTTTCAGTTTCGATAGTCTTGGTTACGTAGCCTAATAACTGTTTCAGTTGAAAGACTCTAATTGAGAGACTATTAGATGTGAATAAAATGAATGCAATTAGTACCATACCAAGGGCGGTGTGTATAGAAAGGGCGCTGATCGAATAGGCCTAACTTCAATTATTCCATAAATTCATTCCGTCTTGAAATATGGTATTATTTTTATTCACAAATAAAAACTAAAATTACAATTAAAAAGTGCAACTAAGAAAGTGTTTTGGTGGCTATTACATCATGTATATGAAAGTTATAGTGAAACATTTAAGTTTTATATCACATTATGATGTATCATTTAGGCCTATCTATATTTTGTTGTTTGATAACTGTGGTTTATTACATCCATGTTCTCAAAATTTTCGTCATCAGTCAGATTAATGCTAAGCACAGGGCGCAATTTTACTGGCCCGGATCTAGGCGCAGGCGAAGTAGGCGACGGCCTACGGCGGCAAATTGCGCCGTTTTTCTGGGGCGGCACTTTTATCGAATTCAATAAAATAAATAAGCATAGCGCAGGAAAATAATACTATCTTAGACCACAATATTCTAAATTATTTTCAAATACAAATATTTTTTGCAATGAAATATATTTTCCCATTTTATTAAATTATTATTTTTCATCTGCTTCTTCTCCTTTTAAGGTGTTCAACAAAATCTTTATATTCGATTTCGATTCACTTTTCATCAGTTAGGTTCAACATCCGGTATTGAGCGCCTTGTTTATCAATATCAGTTAAAAACCTAAAGTATTAAATTGAATAGAAATAGGATATTTAATTAAAGTCAATTCCCTTAAGTGTGAAAAATATCATAACCAAATGGCGGATGGTAGAGGAAGAAAGAGGCAGCGATTGTCTAAGTCAGATTATAAAAAATTAACGCTCGGACGTGAATCATCTACGGTCAAGCAGAAAGACGCAATCCTCAAGTTCATCAAGCGTCCGGCATCTGATGAGGCGCATGCCGCGATTAATAATCAAACTGAAGACTCCTCATCCGATTCAGAAAAGCAAAATCTCGCGATGGAAGCCAGACGAGTAAATTTTAAATAAATAATGCGTCATCTGATTGGAAAATTTGATAAAACAATTATGTAACTTCTGTTTCTAGTTCTTCTATGCCAGACTACGTGCTCGATAGAATATTTTCATATTTAAATTCTCAATGCATACTGCTTAGTATATTTAGCAAGTTAATTATTATAGTGCTAAGAACCTCGTTATGTCTTGAACATATTACATATTTTTGGTTATTTGGGGGAGGGCTGGGCGGCAACATTACATCCAGCATACTTACGAAAAACCCATAGAATCGGGCTTGCAATTATAGCTTGGTACCATGCTGAATGCGATTACATGAAGTTTAGTACGACGAATAGTTATACTCTCCAGCAGCCGTCTCGGGAAGGAATCAACTGTCTCCAGACCACTTTTATCCCACGATGACCTAACTTATCTCGAATGAAACATAGTAAGATAAATAAATGCACGCGTATACCTTCTGGACAGTCGTTCCATCTGGTTGATACTCCTGGCACTTGGAATCGAAAACCGACAAACGGAGGCTGTTGCTATAGAGACTGTCGTCAATGGTCAGGGAGATGTCCCACCTGTAGAACGGAGCCGGTCCAACCTCCTCCTCCTGCGCCACAACTGTCTCGTCGGTGAAACGATAGACTGCCGGAAGTCTGCACATCACTTCACCATTGGACAAGAGAGATCCACCGAACTTAAATTGGATGAATTTCGATTCGCCCACCTATAAAAAAATTGAACAAAATCATGTGGTCAGATAAGTTCTCAGGTCATTTGGCGCCCTAGGCAGTCGTCTAAAGGAGCGCGCCCACCCCCGTTGCATGAACAGTAAGGTAACCCAAAACTATTTTTGAAAAACTGTTCAAGAATTGCTTATTTACTATATTTAGGTTATTATCATCAAATTTTATTCTGATAAACATTTTTCTCGGTAAAATTTGGCATCTCTAAAATCTATCGCCGTTGGCGACTGCCTTTGTCTACCATGCCATCAGCCCGCTCTGCAGGTGGTCACTTATTAGCAGTAGATTTCATTCTTACTATGCATCGTAATTATAATATGGACAGCCGAGTAATACCCTTAGCTTTATAACACTAATCAGAAAACAACGAAGGGTTGTCAACTCTAATCAAACTCATTCCGGGACATTTCTTAAAACCTGCAACATACCAAATCTTTGAAATCGGACACACCGCCAAACCCGCAAAGTTTTCCGAATTCCACAAGACCTATGAAGCTATGAATTTCGAATGATATCCGAGACTTTCGAGTCCTAAATCGAAATTCTATCGGTAGAAAACTTTTGATTAAATTATCATTCTGAACATTGAAAACTAAGCTGTTGCATTACAGTGTTACTCATGTTGCTTGGATTTGGATTGTCATTGAGTCGCGTAATTGTAATAATTTACCTATTCCTGTATTCCGGGACAAAACAAGCACTGCCAGGTATACGGAACCGGGCGGATCGATTCCGAGACTCTCCCGGGCATTTCCAGAACGGCTTGCAACCCTAGGTACTACATGTTATTGATTTAACTATGATTTGATCGTCTTCGAGGGCACACTTACTATGGTGATTTTGCAGCTAAATTTCTCTGAATGGAAAACGTTCGAGGCGAAGATTGCGGTTTCGAGGCAATATGATGATCGGAAATCGCACTTGGCGCCCTTACGGAAGGACTCCAGCTTAGGAGGATTCTGGGAATTCACCGAACAATCGTCTCCGGCAAATCCTTCAAAGACAAACCAAATCGGTTGCCAATAATATAATGAGCGGGGGCGGCGCTCCCGGCGTGGGGGGGGGGTCGATGGAGACAAGTCCCCCATTTTTTACGGAGAGGGGACATATAATACGTGTGTCGTCCACATTTCTTACACCTCGCATAGGGTGTCCCTACCTGTCAAAAAACATCGCTGCCTCTGATAATGAGGTAGGTTTGTATTGTTTTGTTAGATCAATATCAAGAAATGCTTCTGTTGTTTTGCATTTTTCATCTTTTGCTGTCATGATTTCGACTGTGTTTTGCTGTTTAAAAAGTTAAGAGAAGAAATAATATACTCTATTCCAAAAGAGAAGAAAAGAAAGCGATTAGGTTACGGATGTACGTACAGAGATCGAGAGTTAGAGTCAGAGAAAAAGAGAGAGTGCAAGAGTCAGACAGGCAGACAGACAGATAGACTAACAGACAGCTAGATGATAAAGGGAGGAGCACAGAGAAATGACGACAGAGACGAGAAAGCACTGACGAAGAGGTTAAACAAGCCGACACAGAGAGAGTAACACACGTACACTCACATGTGCATACACTTACACACCCACATGCAAACATATAGAAAGGCAGAAAGACAGCCAGACGGGTGGATGATGGACGTATGATCGCATCCCACCGGAATTGCAAAAGCAGGTTCCGTTCCTACAGTCTCCGTTTCCATTGCACTGATTGGGACAAAGCATGGAGACGACGTCAGCCAGGAGAATCTCCATTGCAGACGGAGCAGTCGAGGATCCGTTGCTTACAACCGAGATCTCCAATTCATGGACACAGCTCCTCTGGAACTCGGTGTCTATGAATGCAGTGGCCACTGTTAAGTTGTCCATAATCTGACAAATGTCAAACAGCAAATGTCGCAATGTCTGCGCAACTGCCTTTGACGGTTGACTCAATAACTAAAAGACTGCCTGACTGTTCTATTGATGGATTGAATAAAATAAATAAACGAGCTCAGGGCTGAAGGGAAACTGATTGATTGATTAAGTGTCCATGACTGACTGACTGACTCAGTAAAATGGCATCTGGTTTGGTTTTAAAAATAGATCGTATTGCAAATCTATAAAAGCATTCATCAATCAATCCAAACAACCAATATTATTACCACCAATAAATCCAATCATTCACCCTTCCATCCTCCGGTTTTTCCATCCATTCATCCACTTGTTTATCCACACATACACCCGCGTTTCAATACGTTCGCACGTCCACCAATTTGTCGATCCACCCATGAACCAACCCAGCCACTCTTCCATCCGTCCATACACCCTATCGTGAGTCTCTCTTACCTGAGCATCTGCGACACAGCTTTCAAGTATTGTCTTTGTACTTATAGCTATCCGATCTTTGCACACCTGATAGACAGGCGACCCTTCCATCTTAGCCTGGCAACTGGTCTTGGCTTGATCTGCGGTGATTCCGCTAGCGGTTGGCCACTCTAGCTTCATGTTGGTACCGTGCTTATCATCGAACGTCGGGAGTGGAATATCATCCTCCGTTAGCATCATCATTGTCTCCTTCCTGTTCCCATCTTCAGCTGTTTCGTTCGTTGAGTCTCTTCGTCTACGTTGCGGAGGAGGATCTGTCTTCTGATTACAGTTATCAGTAAACTGTGTAACGAAGGTCGTGGTTTTCGAGTCCGGAGCTGCACAGGTCACCGCTCGCTCTTCGTCGCATGAACAGATGTTCGGCACGAGGTCTCTAATGTTGAGGCATGGAATTGCTCTGACTTGGCCGTTGAGGAAACTCTCCTCTACTGTCAGCCTAAACGGAAGAAACAGTTGGCAACTGAAAAATTTGGATAAGTTCCTACGCATTACATTCATACTAAACTCAGATAATTCATTAGTAATTATTGCTCTGCCCAATACATATTTCAGGTTGAAGATCGAACAGTTGGAAATTATGTACTTCAGAGAGGCACCAAGCTGTCACCTTGGCTTGACTTCCCGGATTTCGACCTGGTACCGGAAAGAAACGAGAGGATTGGCTATTGCGGACTTAATTTGGTAAAGCGCTGGTGAATGAGCTGATATCTCACGCGTGGCTTTTGTGGGCGTTGAGAAATTTTCGAGGATATACATTACATTACATTCTATTACATTACATTCTATTACATTACATACTCGTCTATAAAGGAAGTTAATCTGATACAATCTATAATTTCTTTCCCGGTTTTGTCTTTTCTCATCTCTTCCCATAATTGTATTAGAACATCATCTCCCGTCGTACCGTCTAAGTATCTGACTCTAGGATGGCGGCTTTGAACTAAAGTCTAACTTACATTTCTTCCTTGTCGAATTTTTACTCGGTGTCTGGGAATGCATTTATTTCTATCCATCGTGTTCTTATAAACACTTTAGAAACGGTCGGGAAATTAATCTTTAACATTTCAACATCAAAGTAAATTCCACACCTCGACGGGAATGGTGATCATCTATTATTGATAATTATATCTCTATTATGTACTTCTAAACGAGGCAAGGAATATCAAAAAATTTCATTATTACGTTGAATCGTAATACATACAATCGCCTCCCGTCTTCGGGAGGCGATTGAAGGCTTTCCTGTTCTCCGTTTAGCTGCATGTCCAGAGTAGTGAGCTCGAGTGGCGCTATATAAGTGTTCCGTTACAATTGCAATAACAGTGTACCTGTAGCTGTCACTGAATGTTGTCGGTTGAGCTCTGCCATCGTTGACCGTGGATCCTCTGGGAATGGTGTCGTCACCTTGATTGCCATTCCAGACACCACATAGACCTGAAGTCTCTCCATAGTCCTCTGAATTCAGGTAAAGGTAGATGTTGAGGATAGAGTTGGCCCATCCGCGGTAAAAGTCAGCTTTCAAGTAAGCTCCGGATGGCATAGTGATCTGAAAAGCCAAACGAACATTGAACGTTATACCCACACCAGTTTTACCACATCTGTATGTACGTGATGAAACATTGGCAATGTTAGTTTCTAATGACTGTTTGAGACAGCTCCTGGTTCCGTCTGCTCTCCTCCCTTCTCAAATATTAGAACTTGTGGAGGCAATCCTCTACTGATATCCTTCAAAGTAAGGATGCTTTGCACAATTTTAAAGTTGACGGTAAAATGGTCACAGGTGATGCTAAACACACGTTGATCCTTTTCATTGATGTTTAAGAGTGTTACCGACAATGGCCAAAGCGTCTACAACGATGACTTACCAGGGTACTATGTCGTTCTGTAATTTATTAGTCCTCGGGGAGATCATTCGACTGTGTACACTCCGACACTGTTTGCACTCTGGAAGTGTCAGTCACAAGCCCGGATAAATGAGGAGGGCGACGCTAATGATCCTTATTATCACACTGTGTCGTTAGAGCGCAACTACCCACCTACCTTCGACTGCGAAGCTGAATTGTATAAAATTCCAACAGATGAATTTCATAGAGATGCGCAATGCAAATAATTTAATTCACGCTAGACATCTAAATTGGATTAAAAACTGCACTTTAAATATTTATCTCTGCATGTGATTTAATGTAGGGCTCTTTAATCACGTATTGAGATCGCTTGCAATGTAAACAACCCACTATGTAGCTGTTTCCGCTGAGGGTGATGGTTGCTCCCGGAACGTTTTTGTCTTTTAGATAGGTGATGGGGGTTGGATAGCTGTTGGGTCCCCCACAAAAGTTGACTCCCAGTACGCTGTTTCCTTCTCTCACAGCTACTGCGCAGTTGCATGTCACCAAACTGTACTTGTGGTGACGAACGTGGACCTATTTCAGAACATAATACTTATATAAGCAGAAGACTATGTTCCAACATATAATGCTTTGTAATGGTAGAATCTGAGCATACGAACAGATGAAACATCGTTGGTCCTTCTGGGATCAGCTATTCATATCTATTCATCGATGTGTCTTTTGACATGTCACATGCCAATCGCTTTCGTATCAATAAAGGTTCTGAACATGAATTGAATTCGATTTTGAGAAAGCGCAAATACGAAGTATGGACAACTTATTAACATGATTTACATCGAGTATTCATATATACAAACAAACACGAGTAGGGATACCTTGTATAAAAACAAACATTTACAGATGCATACATGCATATGTGTATAAGTAAGTCCATGTATGTACGTTTGTATGCCCGGACGTGTGCCTACATACCCGCATGCACGATTGCTTACTGCACATAATCATGATGCACACCTGGGTAACAAGTCCCAATATACACTTATCTAGAATCCTTGCCTGTATAATAGGAGATGTTGCGGGTCTTCAAGGAATCCTAGTCATGATGAGCGCTATGAATCTAAGATGCATTCTTTTATGTATAGCGCCGGTAAAAGTCAAAATGGCGATTATGACATTAATTTTGACGTTGTAAGGCTTTCAGAAACTTTCAACTTTCGGAGTATTAATAGTTTGCTTACCTCAAAGTGACGTTTGGTGCTCTTAGCATATAAATAGTCGCCCTCCGTGTAAACGTCATAGTATCTAAAATGTGTAAGATAAGTAATCAGGATATCACATATTTGAACTTTCCATATAACTTACCTACAATGGCTACTATCTTAATTACTCGCCAATTTTTATTTTATTAGCCGATTCTCTCGTTATGCTGTGCTTTTGTTGTTGCTTTCCGTTGACCCTATCATCTCCGCGCCTTTGTGTGCGCTCACTTATATGCCTGATTATGCAAACGCTTCTATCCTTGCGTCCATGTATACAATACAATGCAATACAACTAGGCAGTTATAACGCGCTTTGACAAGATAAGTCTTGCACAAAAGCGCACTGTGCTACATTCTTAGTCATAGATCCGAGAGAATAAGTAGGTCTTCAGTTTTGTCTTCAATAATGTAACGGATGTGGCTTGACGGACTGTAATTCGGAGACTATTCTATTCTGTGGGTTTTGCGACTGAGAATGCACGGTTACCAAACTTCTTGTTGGTGAGAGTAATGGTAAAGTCCCCTCGCATAGACGAACGAAGTCCTCTTGAGGTAGAGGCAGTGCATGACGCAGCCATGGACGTCATGTACGAGATGGACGTTCCGTTATGAATGTGGAGCATGAGAAAGGAAACTTTGAAAGCAATGCGGGCATGGATGGGGAGACAGTATAGCTGTTGTAGGGATGGTGTAATGTGGTCGCAAGGCCGAATACCTTTTATTAGGCCGACAGCAGAGTGTAGGACTGGTGATTGGGGCTGTAGTGTTAGTGTGATGCAGGAAGCCCATAGAGGATGGCGTTGCAGACCAATAGTCTATAGGAGAGAAATGACGAGAGCCTGGATGATGATACGGAGGAAGTTTTCGTTCAGACAGTGTTTCACTTGTCGAATCCAACGGAGGTGGAAGAAGCATGCTCTAGCGGTGGTGGAGATGTGGTGGGTCATGTTCAGCTTACTGTCCAGAAATACACCGAGGTCCATGTACATGTATATTACATGTAATCTCTTGGAATAATAATCCCTATAGACATGCATGTCGGTTAAGAGAGGAATTTGCAACA